>CM067325.1:33122500-33512500 GCA_034376525.1 Nicotiana benthamiana
ACGTTTTGTTTATCAGTAAAATATTAGGATTTTAATTTACTTACTACACCTTTTGAACCATGTTTGAATCCCGCATTGGGGATTTCTTACTAAATCCACTCAGGTATGCCGACATGCATATATTAAAAAAAACGTTCTGTTTTTACTTGCCTATCATCACGATTTTAAAATGACTTGCACATTATCTTCAAAAGTTAAATAGGCTTTAACGTACAAAAAGATGGAATTAGTGGGGGAGGACCAACAATTCATTATTTCAACCTTATACAACAAAGTATAAAAATTTGAGTTCTCCACGCAATTTGGAGGATTTGAAAATGCATCTAATCTTTCATTTTTGTAAATATTACTTTGTAAAAGTCGAGACCTCTTTTAATTAAAAATAATGTCTCTTTACTTGTTACATATAGGAAATCAAAATCAAAGGAGCAATATGTACACATGGTAATATGGTATATTTTAATAAATATTATACTACTAACACTAAACCTAGAACGTGCAATATTATACTACTAAGATGAAACCAAGAATGTTCGAATTAACAGCAGCTTTTATGGTGAAATAATAATTTTATTAATGAGTTCATCATCAAGTGTTCTATTCCTTATTCCCTTGACAGTTAGTGATAATGCATGTAGCACGTAACTCAAACATATGTAGCAAGAAAAGAAGATCGTATGTAACATCTTGGGTTCAATCATTCGAACAAGCATAAATGGAACAACTGTGTCTTTATAAGGAGATAGGTCCTCATCACCGCCGCACGACTATTTCCTACCTGTTTCATTCGAACTTTACTATTTGATGCAGCAAAGATAGGACTATCTTAACCGCATGTATCCGGGCCTACCACCCAATAACAAGTTGCAGAAGAGATCCACATCTAATGTTGAGATATAGGTTATGATGATACACTAATTCTGAGCCTAATAATTGGTCATTTCCTTAATTGTGGCTAATTCTGTAATTCCTTTATTCTTTTGTATTCTTTTGTAAAATAGGCTATATGTGCAAATAGGTTGTATTTGTAAATAGGCTAGTTTTGTAATAAGTATATTTGATATATACTCTCACTTAACGCTTGACCCTTCAGAAGGGTCATTTGGCTTATGACCGAGTCTTCTTCGAGACTCTTCTATTCTCTCCTCCTTCTCTCTACTTTCTCTCTCTAAATTTTCTCCGATTCTCTGCATGTTTTCATGGTATCAAAGCCGGTACAATGATCCGGTGATGTTATCGTGTGAATCAATAGTTCATCTGAACTATTTTTTAACAAAATTTGGGATTTTTCTGAGATCGAAAAGATCGATGATGGTTTCAACCATGTTAGGGTTCTTCGGTCCATTTATCTTCACGATCTATATTTGTTCCTTCTGTATTGAACGGTTCAATCGTTTATTGTGAGTTTTTCAGAGATTTTGCGGTGAGTTTCAACCTCTAGGGTTTTCTGGTGGTCAAATCGAGTGTTTGATTACCATCCGGTGGTTTGATACTTACTTTGCTGAAGTTCTGGTCATCATCGGTGGTGCTGCGACATCTTTATCAACGTTTGTGGTAAAGTTTTGACGGTTACACTACCTAGGGTTTTGCCTATTGTTAAAGGCCGATCTTCCGGTTGCGAAGAAGGACGGTAACCTCGTTCTTATTCTCTGGTTGTGATTCCTTGTTTGTATATGTGACTGTCTATTTGTGAATAGATCATTTAACTTGAGAATATTGACTGTGTAGACTGTGAATATTGTTTGGTGATATTTTTTTTTCAAAAGATTTGATTCATTTGTTGAGCATGGCTGCTAACATGAATGCTGGTAGTTCTGGTGCTAACTCCGGTCCTATTGACCCTTCCAATCCATTATTTGTGCATTCTTCTGATGTTCCTGGTGCATGTTTAGTCCCCACTCCTTTCTCAGGAAGTGGTTATGGAGGATGGAAGCGTAAAATGACTATGGCTTTATCTGCTAAAAATAAAATCTGTTTCATTGATGGTTCCTTTTCCAGACCTAGTAATAATGTGAGTTTGCAAAGGTTGTGGGATAGATGTAACATGCTTGTTATGTCATGGTTAACCTCTTCTGTGTCATCTCAAATAGCTGACAGTGTTCAATATTCTGACACTGCGAAGCATGTGGTCTCAACTTGAGAAGAGATATGGTACTCCTAACAAAACCAAAATTTTTGAACTAAAGCGAGAACTCTCCCAAACTTCCCAGGGTTCCCTTGATGTAGCCTCATACTTTAATAAACTCAAGAGTTTGTGGGATGAATTGGGGACAATGGTCCCAAACCATGGGCAGAAGTGCACTTGTGCTGCTAAGAATAGTATCATTGAGGAAGATGATGAGAACAAGGTTTATCAGTTCCTTATGGGACTAAATGAGACATATTTGGGTGTAAGAAGCAATTTGTTAATGATGCAACACTTTCCTTCCCTTGACAGTGTTTATAATATTGTGTTGAATGATGAAAAGCAAAGACAGGTCAAGTCCATTTCCCATATGAGCCCAGACTCAATGTCTTTTAATGCTCACACTGATAGGCCCCCTGCTGGGTCCAACCAAGGGAAATTGTCTGGTTTTAATTTCAGACCTAAAGTCAATTTTGAGCAAAACAGAGGAAACTTATTTTGCAGATATTGCAAGAAGTCTGGACACTTAATTGATAAGTGTTTCAAACTCCATGGTTTTCCTCAAAGCAATTCTTACATCAAGGGAAGGAAATCTGCTGCTCATCTTTCCACTAGTACTGATTGTGTATCTGTTGATTCAAGAATTTCAGGTGTGTCTGCTCCTCTAGGGGATCCTATTGCCAGTCAACCTGTGATACCAGGGTTGAGCAGACAACAATGTGATCAGATTGTGAGCTTGATTCAACAAACACTTTCAACCAGTGATCAAACTTCTTCTTCCATGAGTTCTGCTAATTTTGCTGGTACTTTAATGTCTGAGAGTCTTGTTTCTGATTCCAAGTTATGCATGCTTACACACATAAATTCTGCTACCTGGATCATTGATTCAGGAGCTTCCAATCACATGACTTATGATAAAAATCTATTGTTTGACATTATACCCCTAACTGTACCTTACCTTGTTTCACTTCCTAATGGATATAAAGTCAAAGTTACTTGTACAGGATCATTTGCATTGACTCCTTACCTCACTCTTCATAATGTACTTCTAGTTCCTTCTTTCAAACATAATTTATCTCTGTTCATAAGTTGATGAAACAATTGAATTGTTTAGTCTTGTTTACACCAACCTCATGCCTTCTTTACCTGTTACAGGACCTTTCTCTGAAGAGGCTTCTGGATCTTGGTAAAGAGGAGGCTGGCTTGTACAAGTACTCTTGGTCACCCTCTTCCTCTTCTGCCTCTTCCAAGCCTTCTTCTCTTGAGCATAGTGACTCAGATGTTTGTAATGATGATATTGTTTCTGATAACAAACATTCTAGCTCAGTTATTCAATCTTCTAGTTGTAATAATGCTGTTCCTGATGATATGAACTATATTTGGCATTTGAGATTAGCACATACATCTTTTGCTAATATGAAACATGTTTCTAATTTGCCTTTTTCTATTGCTGCTAAACAACCTTTTCCTTGCTCAATTTGCCCTATGGCTAAACAAACCAGATTGCCCTTTCCTGACAGTAGCATTAGCACTACCAAACCATTCCAACTTATTCATGTGGATACTTGGGGTCCTTACCATACCCCTACATCCCTTGGTAGCAAGTATTTCCTCACCATAGTTGATGACTTTTCTAGAGCTACCTGGACACATCTAATGGGTTCTAAAAGTAATGCATTCCCTCTACTACAATCCTTCATTTCCTATGTTCAAACTCAATTTAATTCCCTGGTCAAGGTTGTCAGAAGTGATAATGCCCTGGAACTGGGTTCCAGTGCTGAAAGGATTTCCTATTTTAGTAAAATTGGGATTGTGCATCAAACAACTTGCCCCCATTCTCCTCAACAGAATGGGGTTGTTGAGAGAAAGCACAGGTCTTTACTTGAAACTTGTAGAGCACTTCTCTTTCAGTCTGGTTTGCCTATTTCTTTTTGGGGTGATTGTCTGTTAACTGCAACATACATCATTAATAGACTGCCATCCAGGGTGCTTCATTACAAATCTCCTCATGAATTATTACATGGCTCTCCCCCTTCCTATTCTCATCTGAGAGTTTTTGGCTGTTTGGCTTATGCTGCTGTGCCTATCCCTCATAGGGATAAGCTGAAATCCAGAGCTCATTCCTGTGTTTTCCTTGGTTATCCCTTTGGTAAGAAAGGTTATAAACTTTATGACTTGAATTCCAAGAAATGCTTTATTTCTAGAGATATTGTTTTTCATGAAACTCACTTTCCATTCAAGTCTCCTCCTCCCTCTTCTCCTTCTCCTCCACCTGTTCCATTTTCTGATGACATTCTCCCTCAACCTTTCACCCTACCATCTTCCCATGAATTTTCTCCTTCTTCTTCTCCTCACCCTTCTCCTGATTCTCCAGTGTCTATTCCTTCTCCTATTTTCAGTCATGACATCTCCCCTCCTACATTGCCTGTCTCCCAGCCTGTTTCTTTGCCCAGAAAGTCCACCAGATCACATCTCCCTCCTTCTTACCTCAAAGACTATGTTTGTCAACTTCCAGCCTTTTCTGGCTCCTCTTCCTCTCACTTGGAATCTGAACCTATGTTTTACTCTCAAGCTGCCTCTGTACCAGCTTGGCAGGATGCTATGAGGAAGGAATTTGATGCATTGGATGCTAACCACACTTGGGACATTGTGCATCTTCCTCCAGGTAAGAAACCTATTGGCTGTAAGTGGGTTTACAAGATCAAATATAAATCTGATGGCTCTATTGAAAGATACAAAGCAAGGTTGGTTATTAGGGGTGACACACAGGTTGAAGGTGTGGACTTTACAGACACTTTTTCTCCTGTTGTAAAGATGACTTCAGTCAAGTGTCTCATTGCAGTGGCTGTTAAAAATCACTGGCCATTGTTCCAACTGGATGTTAACAATGCCTTTCTTCATGGTGATTTGGATGAGGAAGTGTATATGAAACTTCCTCCAGGTTTGGTGGTGTCTGATCCTTCTTCTACTTCTTCTTCTACTGCTTCTTCTTCTTCTTCTTCTCTTCCTCTGGTCTGTAAACTAAAGAAGTCTTTGTATGGGCTCAGGCAGGCCTCCAGGCAGTGGTATGCTAAGCTGTCCTCTGCCCTTCATTCTAGAGGTTACAGGCATTCTTTGAATGATTATTCACTGTTCTTGAAAGGTAATCCTGATTCCCTTGTTGTGGTGGCTGTGTATGTGGATGATATAATTGTTACTGGGGTTGACTGTGATGAGATTGCAGGCTTAAAAGCCTTCTTGGATGATACTTTCAAGATAAAGGATTTAGGGTCATTGCATTATTTCTTGGGTCTTGAGGTTAAACAAATCCCTGGTGGGATTCATCTGAATCAGCATAAATATGTTCATGATTTGTTGCATCATTTCGACTGTGTATCTGTTTCCCCTGTTGTATCCCCTCTGGACATTTCTTTAAAATTACATGCTGATTCTGGTGATCTTTTACCCGCTCCTGATCAGTTCAGGAGTCTTGTTGGCAAATTATTGTTTTTAACCCATACTAGACCTGATATATGCTTTGCCGTGCAACATCTGAGTCAGTATCTCAAATCCCCAAGGGTTCCCCATATGTCTGCTGCTTTACATGTTTTGAGGTATCTTAATGGCACTTCCTCTTTGGGTCTATTTTACTCTGATGCTGCTGACTTCTCTTTGTCTGGGTACTCTGATAGTGATTGGGCAGCTTGTCCCGACACTCGCCGCTCTGTTACTGGTTTTTGTGTATTGTTGGGTGGCAGCCTGGTAAGTTGGAAGTCGAAGAAACAACCTGTTGTCTCTCTTTCTTCAGCTGAAGCTGAGTATAGGGCTTTAAGCAAGGTTACTGCTGAACTCACTTGGTTATCTCGTTTGCTTGCTGATCTTGGGGTATATGTTTCATCTCCTATTTCTGTGTTTTGTGATAGTCAAGCTGCTGTACACATTGCTAATAATCCAGTTTTCCATGAGCGTACTAAGCATATTGAGGTGGATTGTCATTACGTTCGTACTTTGATACGCAATGGTTTTCTAACACTTTCCCATGTTTCCACTTCTCAACAGTTGGCTGATCCATTGACGAAAGCATTATCCGGGACTGCTCTTTCTCCTATTTTGTCCAAGTTAAAGGTGGTTTCCCCCCCTTCAACTTGAGGGGGGGTGTTGAGATATAGGCTATGATGATACACTAATTCTGAGCCTAATAATTGGTCATTTCCTTAATTGTGGCTAATTCTGTAATTCCTTTATTCTTTTGTATTCTTTTGTAAAATAGGCTATATGTGCAAATAGGTTGTATTTGTAAATAGGCTAGTTTTGTAATAAGTATATTTGATATATACTCTCACTTAACGCTTGACCCTTCAGAAGGGTCATTTGGCTTATGACCGAGTCTTCTTCGAGACTCTTCTATTCTCTCCTCCTTCTCTCTACTTTCTCTCTCTAAATTTTCTCCGATTCTCTGCATGTTTTCATCTAACTTTTGAAATTTCATAGTGAACTCAATCGGCCCTGTCGACAACTCGAGCATTATATCACCGACACAATTTTTCCCTCCCCATCAAAGCCTCGAACACATACACTGTTCATATGGATTAATTCTTTTAGTGCCGAATCTTTAAATTTTGTAAAGTGGACAGAGCGCAAATATTTGCCCTAGAGCCATTATCAACCAGTACCCTTGAGACAACAGAATCCTCCCACTTCACCATGAGATAAAGAGCTCAATTGTGTTGTCTACCCTCCATAAGAGTTCAATCAAAGCGAGTTTGTCGTTCGAGGCTGAAGTCCAAAGTTCCCCGATCGAGTATTACTGATTCTTTGTTGGACGTTCGAATTCCGACGCCGATTTTTTTGTATTTGCTACGAGCTGATTAATTGAAAGCCTTCATTCAGGTTCACTTCTTTCGCCAACCCTTTATTTCTGTTGTGAATCGAGTCTTAGACGAGCCATTAAAATATGGGATTAACTTTATAGTAATAACAAGAACTGGTTATTTTTCCTCTGTTTACTTCGTGTCACTATATGCGTTGCATGTTTTTTATTCTTCGATGGTGAATTTGTTTAAGGCTTGAATGATCAGAAAGCACGTTAAAATCACTAGTTATGTGTCGCTTGTTTATATTTGGTATTTGAGTTATCTTATGAAATATTCAGCATGTGTTGTGTGCTTTTCTCTTTTGGCTTGAGTAGATAAATGAGTTTGTTGAATGTTTCATGATTTGTTTCTGAGATTCTAGGTAAGAGATGAAATTATGTGCTCGTGTTTGGAAATTTTCTCCCAGTGTTGGAGTCCATAAATGCAACAGCTAAAAAATCATTTCATTTCTTGCTCCTTTTGGATTAGCATTTAGTTTTCTTGAACTAATATATACATAGTATTTCCATTAATAATGTCACGACCCAATTCCATTATAAGTCGTGATAGCGCCCAACACTGTTGTTAGGCAAGCTAATACTGATTAATCGAGTGATCTTTCGTTCAAATAAATTACTACATGGATAATATGTTCTTATTTGTTAAAATGATTTAAAAATTTACAATTATAACATAATAAATGGAAGCAAATGAGTATAAATGTAATCATATAAGCAAATCCAAAATCATAAGTCCACTAGTGTGTGTGCCAATACCTAGTGTCACAAGTACGTAGGCAATCTAGTAAAATATACAAAAGAATACTATCCTATTGCCTGAAAGGAAATAGACAGAAAACATAACATCAGAAAGACTCCAGCTGTTGTAGAATGGCTCAGAAGGAAGCTAACCGTGAAGTCCCGAGAATGAGGTCAAATCTGCGCACTAGACTGGTAACCATACGCACCTGCCTTAGATCCTACACAATTAAGTACAGAAGTGTAGTGTGAGTTCATAAATAATATGTAACTGTAAGTATCTAGTCTAATCTCGAAAGTAGTAGTGAGGGTTCGACTCCGATACTTACTAGGGCCAACAATATTATAACATGAAAGATGTGAGGAATAAAGAGCGTATTCTGTGGCGTTTGATTCCATTCTTGCTAACAACTGATTCTATAAATTCTCGAACAGTAGGTACGCAAACAACGGCACCAGCAGATACTATCACACCGGTTACGAGAACAATTATAAGAGTAGGAAGGAATTCAATACCAATTGCAGTTTTCTAAGACATTTGGGATTCATCTTGCAAACAAGCCTGCCCTCCTTCACATCTGATTCAATAGCATTGGTAATTCCTCCAACATCATCCACCGCGGACATGATAGATGATTCTATGTATCTTCCTCGAAGTCGCTGCTCAATATGATCTTGGTTTTGGGGGGGAGGATCCACTAAATGGACCAACGGAGCATTGTCGGGTCGATAGCCCTTGATCCGAGATCTCTTTTTAACAAAAAAGATTTGGATTATCCAGCCTTAGCCGAAGAAGACTATTCGTATAGTTGTAGGGTTGAGAACCGGTTCAAACCATCTCATAGGCCGTCCTCAGTATAAAAGGTCAATTCAATAGCTATACTAAGCTTTCTTTTGTGCCCTGGAATGAAGCATTATTCAAAGACAGTAGGCAAGGCACTATAAGGAAGTGAAGTAGGTCGTCTAATTAAACATGATATATAATAGTAAAGCTCATAACAAGAAATAGCTGAACAAATCTTCATCATATTTAAGAATCCAAATCATTTCCTTCATTTAAATAATGATCTCCCAGGCTATGAGTTTATACCAATCATAAAAGGGACATCCAATTCTATTACAACGCATAAAATTCCACTGAGGATATTCATCCGATCCAACATAAATTTAAATTGTGCACCGCTGATGGTCAAACGGCTCAAACAATAGATGCATCTATTAACATGCCGAGGCAAATGACCCTCTCCCATGAGAGTATAGAAAGAATTACACCACTCGCGGAATATACATACGACGCGGTCAAATAAAAATTTATCAATAAAAGATAATCCTTTCTTGATTCTTTTCAAAATAAAGACAATTCAACTTGAAGCTTTTAAATTCTTAACATCCTCAAATTATTTTCATTTGATACAATTAACAAATATAATCAAATAACGGTGTCCACAAAGCATGATGTAAACCTAAACTACCCGGACATAAACAGAAATAGTTGTTACGCATGGACTCTCGTCACTTCGTGCGAACGTAGCCTCCACAAATAATAACACATATTAATTAAGTTCACCTATGGGGCAAATTCTCTTTTATAAGGTTAGAAAAAAGACTTACCTCGTCTCAAAGCCTAATTTCCTATCACGACCCAATTTCCACCTCAGGTCGTGATGCCGCCCAACACCGTTGTCAGGGAAGCCAACACGAAATATTAATAAATTCTTAGTTTACTTACCAATGCATTTACAATACTTTTCTAAATTTGCAATTAAAATAAGTGATAATACGCAATATTCAAATAATAGTTATACAACCCAGAAAAACTATCTACTAATGTGTGTGCCTGATATCATAAGAGGTGGACAATAGTAGAATATATAGAAATAATAGATCTACCTTACTGTCTGAAATAGAATAGTCAGTCAAAAGTAAGAGAAACTCCATCAAGTTGCTGGTCGACACAGGAAAGGAATGCAGCTCACCGTGGAAGTCTCCGGCTAAGATCAGGTACGCGCACTGGTCTGATAGCCAGGTGTACCTGCCTTAGAGCATGTACAATTAAGTACAGAAGCATAGTATGAGTACATAAATAATATGTACCCAGTAAGTATCCTGTCTAATTATCAAGAAGTAGAGACGACAGGTTGACTTGATACCTACTAGGGTCAATTATTATAATATGATGTTATGCCAGGCATGAAGATCACGGTCAGATAACAGTTGAAATAAGGATTTCTAGGTCATGTCATTTTAATATCACAGTCAATCATTTACCTTCCAAACCATTTATCAGAAAAGTCATCAATAATAATTCACATAATTATCATGCGCACATTATGCCGAGGTCGACGGCCCGATCCAACAGGAAAGAAACTGTGCATCGCCGGAGGATCAAATGACACGAACCGTAGATGTATCTATTTTTATCGAGGTGATTGGCCCAATCCACAAATATCAATCACCAACATAAATATACAAGAAGGCGCAATTATATTCAAATCAACTCATACAGGTGCTCAACAATACATGTGTTTATTTATACTAATTTTAAATTCACTAGCATACCTTAAATGATCACATTAGCAGGAAGACATATAACATTTTGCAAGTATAGCATGATACGGGTCCTAAGCTAACCATACATTTACCTTGGTAATAGCTATGCACAGACTCTCATCACCTAGTATGTACGTAGCCCTCACATTTAGTGGCAAATTATTCAATTATTACTCCTATGAGGACAATTCTCTCTTACAAGGTTAGAAAAGAGACTCACCTCACTCCAAAGTGTATTTCCAATTACAAGAACGAGCCCGAACTCTCAATTTGGAGAGGAACGATCCAAAACTAGTTAAATGGAGTAAGAACTAGTCAATACAAGCATACAAGATCACATTTCAACTATTAACACAATTTCCCAACCTTAAACATGACTTTCCTAAAATTCGACCCCGGACCCACGTACCCAGATTCCAAAATTTTTCAAAGAAAATTGTTCTTTGTAACTTAAGGATCAATGATATATGATTTTTACTTCATTTCATAACCAATTTCGTGGAAAATTCTAAGTTTTGCCAAAACCCTAGGTTTGGCTCTAACCTCATGATTTTACCTTAATCTTAGTGTGTTAACCTATCTAAGACATAAGCATTAAACTAGGAATAGGCAGAATAATCTTACCTCAAGATGCGAAGTGGTAGGCTTCTCACAAAAGCACCCGAAATCGCCAGTGGAGAAGCATAAATGGCAAAAATGACTTAAAACTCATATTAAATGAAGCTCGCTGCTTCAGCGATTTCCGCATATGCGGCCCTGCTTCAGCGATTTCCGCATATGCGGCCCTGCTTCTGCGAAAAGACAGATGCATCTGCAAAAATGGTCTTGAATCCGCATTTGCATAGCCACTTCTGTAGCTAAGTGACCACTTCTACGGTTTTGTCCTGACCAACCCTAGGACGCATCTGCAGAAGGTCGACCGCTTCTGCGGTCTCGCACCTGCGGCTGACCCACCGCAGGTGCGGTTATGATAGATACCAGATGCTTCAGCTTTTCCAACTTCACTTGAGCTTCGTCGGATTGACGCTCGGGGCTCCTGGACCCCGCCCAAATATACCGACAAGTCTAATATCACGAACTAGACCTGCTTGAACCTTCGGAACACCCGAAACAATGCTAATCTACGAATCACCACCTAAAACCAATTGAATCAAACTTATGAACTTCAAGTTCTTAAATTCAATTCTAACGTGCCGAACCGTACTAATACTACTCAGATTGACACCAAATTTTACGGGCAGGTCATAAATGTTATATTGGACATGTACTGGGCTTTGGGACCAACCTACGAGCCCTATACCAACGTGATCAATCATTATCTAGTTTCTTTAAATCCTTAGAATTTCAGTTTAATAATTTCTAATAAAAATTCATTAATTAGGCTAGGGACCTCGGAATCCAATTCTGACATATCGCAAGTCCCACATTTTTCTACGAACCCTTCTGACCATCAAATCATGAATCCGGGTCCGTTTGCTAAAAATATTGACCAAAGTCAAACTTAGCCTTTTAAAAAATATTAAAGAATCAACTGAGCATATGTCAATCCACATTCTTCCATGTCCTGAACCAACCAGCCATGCAGGTCATAAATCAGTTAAAGCAAGCGCGTTAATTTTTTATTTAGGGGAACGAGGTTCTAAAAAGCAAATATACCGCTCGGGTCATTACATTCCCAATTCAAGAATGCGCTCAAACCTTCAAATTTAATGCCAAATGACTAGAAACTAGTCAAACATTACATAAATCGATCAACCTATGCTCAAAAGTTCATATCTCCGCTATTAGAGTGATTACCCAACCCAAATTGCAAAATTCCTAAAATTCACTCCCAGTTCCACATGCCCGGATTTCAGAAATGTTTGAAGAAAGTTGTTACCCATAGCCTTAGAAACATAATATATGATTTTCACTAAGTTTACTAATCATTTTCGTGATAAAATCTCATATTTATTAAACTCTATGTTTGTCATCTAAACCCATAATTTCTACCAATTTTTATGTTGAAATCTACCACAATATTTTCATTAAACTCAAATTAAGGTAGTAATTACTTACCCTCAATAGCTAGGTTGAAGTCCCCCTTTTTGAAGCTTTAAAATCTCCCAAATATGCTAGGAATGGGAGAAAATGCCCAAGTCTCGTATTAAATGAAGTCCAGTGCCTTCAGCTATTTCTGCACCTGTGGTCATAGGGCCTCACCTGCGCCCTCGCTTCTGTAGAAACAAGTCTGCTTCTGCGGAACTCCCCTATGTCGACTGGCGTCGTATCTGCGGACAGGTTTTCGCTTTTGCAGTCCCTCTTCTGCGGAGGATGGGCAGCACCTGCGGAACATGGGATGCCCTTCCTTGGCTTCTTCTGCGAGGCTTGGCTCGCACCTACGGCTGGCCAAGCACAGGTGCGATTGTGACAAATCTGGGGAGCTTAAGCTCTTGCTCTAAATTTACAATTTGGTCTGAGCCTCGTCCGATTGACAGTCGAGGGCCCCGAGGTGCCGCCCAAATATACCAACAAGTTTGGAATCATAAAATGGACTGGCTCAAACTCTTGGAATGCCTAAAACAACATTAAAATTAAGAATCGCACCCCAAAACCAATTTAATAAGACTGAAGAACTTCAAGTTATTTAATTTACTTCTAATGCGCCAAACGTACATAAACTACTCGGAATGACACAAAATTTTGTGTGCAAGTGTTAAATAACATTACGAAACTATTCCTGGTCTCAAAATTGCATTTGGACCTCAATATCACAAAAATCCGCTCCACACCAAATTTAAAGAACTTCTAAAACCTTCAAGACCCAACTTTCACTATTATGCGTCGAAATGCTCCCAGTTCATCCAAAATCCGAACATACGCGCAAGTTCGAAATCATCATACAAACCTATTGGAACCATTGAATCCTGATTCCGAGGTCATTTACTAAAAATGTTTAGTGGAGTCAAACTTGGCCTTTTAAGCCAACCTTAAGGAACCAAGTGTTCCGATTTAAACCCGAACCCTTCCAAATCTCAAACTCACCATCCCCGCAAGTCATAAAATAGTTAAAACATGTACGCGAAGTGTAGTTTGGGGGAATGAGGTTCTAGAAAGAAGAACGCCAGGTCGGGTAGTTACATTCTCCATCTCCTAAACAAACAGTCGTCCTTGACGGGTTTAGATTAACACCTGAGGTGCTGAATAAGTGAGGATGTTTGCTCCACATGTCCTCCTTGGACTCTCGGTGTCCTCCTTCACTGATTAGCCCCTATATTGAACCTTTACCTCGGAAATACTCTTGGATCTCAGCTGGCAATCCTGTCTAGCAACAATGGAAACTGGCTCCTCCTTATAACCCACTCTCATCTAGCTGAATAGTTCTCAAGTCTAACACATGTGACAAGTCAGTGTGAAACCTTTGGAGCACAGAAACGTGAAAAACCGGATGGACCCCTGATAGTTTTGAGGTAAAGCAAGCTCATATGCAACATCCCCAACCAACCTTAATACCTCAAATGAGCCTATAAAACTTGGGCTTAGGTTGCTCTTATTCCCGAATCTCATAATGTCTTTCATCAGCGAGAATTTCAGGAGAACTTTATCGCCTACCATGAAGGATATATCACGTTCCTTCTGATCTGCGTAACTCTTCTGTCTGGATTGTGCTGTGCAAAGTCTCTCCTGAATCAACTTTACCTTTTCCAAGTCATCCTTCACTAAATCAATACCATATAAGTTAGTCTCCACTAGATCAAACCACCCGATGGAAAAACGCCATGGCCAACCATATAAAGCCTCGAATGGGGCTATCTCGATGCTAGATTGATAACTACTGTTGTAAGAAAACTCGCCAAAGGCAATTACTGATCCCACTGTACCCCCCCCCCCCCCCCCCCGCCCCCCCAAAGTCAATCAGACGCGCTTTGAGCATGTCCTCTAAGATGTGAACTTTTCGCTCTGAGTACCTGTCGGTCTGTGGATGAAACGTACTGCTAAGCTCTATATGAGTCCCTAAATCACTCTGTACGGCTCTCTAGAAACGTGAAGTAAACTTAAGGCCTTTATTTGATATAATAGAAATAGGCACACCGTGCAACCAAAATATCTCCCGAATATAAATATGGGCCAACCTCTCTATAGTATTAGTAGTTGCAACTGGAATAAAGTGTGCTGACTTGGTTAACCTATCAATAATGACCCAAACTATATCGAACTTCTGCAAGGTCCACGGCAACCCAACTATGAAGTCGATAGTAATGCGTTCCCATTTCCACTCCAGTAGTCATCTACTGTAGTAAGCCACCTAACCTATGGTGCTTATGCTTAACCTACTAGCAACTTAGGCACCTAACTACATACTCCACTATGTCCTTCTTTATCTACTTCCATCAATAATGTTGTTTCAGGTTCCGATACATCTTCGTAGCACCTGGATAAATAGAATATTAAGAACTATATGCCTCCTCGAGAATCCTCTCCCTCAAGTCATCGACATTAGGAATACATAGACGACCCTAGAGTCGCAGGATACCATCTTCACCAATTGAAACCTCCTTGGCACCACCATGTAGTACCTTCTCTCTGAGAACTACCAAGTGTGGATAATGAAACTGTCGAGCCTTGATCTGCTCCAATAGTGAAGATTGGGCAACAACACATGCAAGAACTTGGTTGCGCTCTAAAATATCCAACCTCAAGAGTCTGCTAGCCAAGGACTGAATGTCCAAAGCTTATGGCCTCTCCTCTACTTAAATGAATGCCAAACTACCCATACTCTCTGCCTTCTTGCTCAAGGCATCCTCAACTACATTATCCTTGCCCGGATGATAAAAAATATTGATGTCATAGTCCTTCAGTAACTCAAGCCATCTACGCTGCCTCAAATAGAGATCCCTATGCTTGAACAAATGCTGCAAACTACGGTGATCAGTGTAAACCTGACAAGGTACCCCATATAGATAATTCCTCCAGATATTAAGAGCATGAACAATCGCGGCCAACTCCAAATGGTATACAGGTTAATTATTCTCATGGGCCTTCAGGTGACGTGAGGCATATGCAATAACTCGCCCTTCCTGCATCAATACACAACACAAGCCAACGCATGAGGCATAGCAATACATAGTATACATCGTCAATATAGAAGGCAACACAAGAACTGGTGTTGTAGTCAAGGCCGTCTTGAGCCTATGAAATCTCACCTCTCAATCATCGGTACGACTGGACGGGGCACCTTTCTAGGTCAGTCTAGCCAAAGGTGTTGTAATGGATGAGAAACCCTCCACAAATCAGTGATAATAACTTGCTAGCCTCAAGAAACTCCTAATCTCAGTCACTGAAGTAGGAGTAGCCCAACTCTGAACTGCTTCAATCTTCTTGGGATCAGAATCTAACCAAAACTCACACTTGGAGAACTTAGCATACAGCTTCTGCTCCTGCAAAATCTTGAGCACTATTCTCAAATGCTGCTCGTGCTCCCATGGGCTATGTGAGTAGATCAAGATGTCATCAATGAATAAAATGATGAAAAAATCAATATAAGGCATGAACACCATGTTAATCAAATCCATAAATACTGTTGGCGCATTGGTCAAGCCAAAAGACATCAGTAGATACTCATAATGACCATATCTAGTACGAAAAGTCATCTTTGGAATATTTGAGTCTTGAATCTTCAACCGGTGATACCCTAACCTCAAGTTAATCTTAGAGAAGACCCTAGTACCCTGCAACTGGTCAAGCAAATCATCGATACACGGCAATGGGTGTTTGTTCTTGATGATAAATTTGTTCAATTAGCGGTAATCAATGCACATCATAGTTCAATATTTTGTTCTTCAGAAATAACACTAGTGCACCGCAAGGTGATACACTTAGTCTGACAAATCCCTTTGCTAACAACTCTTTAAGATGCTCGCTCAACTCTTTCAAAGGCATATGGTACGGTGGGATAGATATTGGCTGGGTACCTAAAGCCAAGTTAATACAAAAATTAATAGCACATTATGGTGGTATGCCTAGAAGGTCTGATGGAAATACGTCGGTAAAATCCCCGACTATTGGCATTGAATCAATCATCGGAGACTCCGCGGTAATATCCCGAACATAGGCAAGATAAGCCAACCATTCTCAACCATATGTCGAGACTTCAAAAAAGAGATAATTTGACTAGATATATTGACAGATGAACCATTGCACTCCAATCTAGGAAACTCTGGCATCACAACAGTCTTGGCATGATAATCAAGGGTGGTGTGATATAGGGATAACCAGTCCATGCCAAGGATGACACAATGTCAGCCGTATCAAGTAACAAAAGGTTCACTATAGTCTCATAACCGCAGAATATGACCACACAAGACCGATAGATCCGATCCACAACCACAGAATCACCAGCAGTAATGGACACATAAATAGGAGTATCCAAGTACTCACGCGGAATATATAGTAAATGAGCAAATAGAGATGATAAATATGAATAGGTAGATCTTGGATCAAATAACACTGAAGCATCCCTACTGCAGACAGAAATAATACATATGATCACGGCATTTGAGGGTACTGCATCTGTTCTGGCCTGAAAAGCATAGAATCTAGCTGGAGCTCCAGTTGGCTGGCCTCCACTTGAATTAAAAATAGTTGGTTGACCTCCCCCTGCCTGGTCTGCACCTCTAGGATAGCCCTTACCCGCTTGTCGCATCCCCCCGGTTGGTCAGACGACAGGTGCTGCAATCATAGGTTGATGACCCTGATGTACTTCTTTTTCCCAAAGGCTAGGACAAAATCTCTTCATATGATCTGGATCTCTACACTCGTAGTAACTAAGAGTATGCAATCAATTTATCGATTTGATGTTGACCTTTATCGATTATCGATTTGTACATATGTTTATCGTTATCGTTTCAGTAAGATTTTGATTTTTTTATTTTGATTTATCGATTTTTTGGGCTTATCGATTCGGTTATCAATCACACCAATAAGAAAATTTGCGGGATTACACGAAAAGTATATCGCTATAAACACGCCTAACTAATATGGACAAAAAGAAGCTAAAATAAGATGAACACCGTTTATAACATAGAAACTGTGTCAACAAGCACATGCAACAAAACTAAAGTAAGGGATCAATTATATGCCACCAACACTTCAATGGTATAAAAAAATGAAAATAAATCATTACCACTAATTCTATTTTTCATTAATTTGAACTTCATTCCCTTGAGCTTTAAATATGATCATTCCTTAAATATGGTAGATGAAATAATAGTTAGGGACTTAGGGTAAAGGAAAGGGTATTATTGAAAGGATAAAAATATTATTATTATTTTTTTATTTCTTTAGTATATCTTATCGGTTTATCGATAAACCGATAATCGAAGAGGAAAAAATTAAAATCAAAATTGATAACTCGATAAGGAAAATTTCAAAATCGAAATAGATAAATCGATAAGCTGATATCGATAAAACGATAATAAATAATCGATTTGATTTATCTATAAACCGATTCGAATGCACACCCCTAGTAATGACCTCTCGATACCATATATTATTGTCCTAAAGTCTGACCCTGATGGCCTGAATACCCACTAGAAGAACCTTGGATGGCTGGTGGGCGATATGTATTCTCTGGCATGGCACTCAAACAAGCACTGGAAGAATCTTGATGAGCTGGTGGGCACTAAGAAATCTCTGTCATATCATTAAAATAGGGTCGAGTTGGAAGACTCGACGAGGTGGTGATGCTGGATATGTGGGCCTGCTAGGCTTCCCCCTACCAAACTGACATCTGCCCTACCCGGGGCACCTCTAGAGAAATGGGTCCTTTTGTCCTGTTGCATCTACTCTCTACCCTTATGGAGTTATCCCTCAATCATCCAAGCAATCTCCACTACCAGTTGATAATCAGTAACCAAATCAACCTCGCATGCCATACTATCCCAAATACAGGGGCAACCTTGCCACATATCTCCGTACTCTCTCTGAGTCAGTAATAAATGTCATAAGTGCATGGCAGCACAACTCAGAGAATCTCGACTTTAATCGGTCACTAACATCTAAACCTGCTCGAGCTGCTCGAACTGACCTTGCAATTCGTACCTCTGAGAGGGTGGTATACCTATCCAAGAGAAGTTGTCTAAACTGGTCCAAGTCATGGGAGGAGAACCAACTTGTCTGCCAAGAAGATAAGACTGCCACCATCTACGAGCCCTGCCCTCCAGTTGGAAAGTAGTGAAATCCACCCCGTGGGACTCCAATATCCTCATGTTTTGCGGTCTATCCCTGCACTGATCAATGAAGTCCTGGGGATCCTCATGCCGCTCACCCCAAAGATATGAGGGTGTAACCTAGTCCATCTGTTAAATAATTTTTGCGGATCGCCATTTGTTGCTGGTCTAGGCTTAGATGAAGCTGCGGCAACTGGCTAGGCTTTGCCCATGATTAGTGCACTCAGGGTTAGATAGACAACATGTACGTGCCCCGGATCCTAGGAAGTAGAGGTATTTGCTCCCCCTCCCGTCTAAGATGTGGCTGGGTCCGCTGGAAATAGATCATCCTGGGTCATTGTTTCTATGAACCGCAGCATATGGCCCATGACCTCCAAAAAACCTAGCGCTGACATAAAATCTACTGGGGCTAGCTCTGCAGCGGGTACCTCGCCGAGCTCCTCCATGATGGGATCTTCCACTGGATCCGCTAGTGGTGGTACTTGGACAGCTTTGGGACGCCCTCATACCCTACCTCAAGCTTGTGCCATCCCTTGGCCTCTACCTCCACTTCTAGCAACGAGGGGAGCAGCTCCTGTCGGGACTGGAACATCGGCCGTATGTGTTCTCACATTCTATAAGAGAATGAGAGAAAGGAACTTACTATACCATCAACTGCACAATATGAGATGAATAAAGATTAGTTTCCTAACATCATGTAGCCTCTCGAAGATAAGTACAGACATTTCGCACCGATCCGCAAGACTCTAATAGGTTTGCGGATAATTTGTGAGACCTACGTGAAGCTAGTGCTCTGATACCATATTGTCACAATCCACTTCTATTATAGGTCTTGATGGCGCCCAACACTGTTGTTAGGTAAGACAACACTGATAAAACTAATGGTTTCCAGCTCAAATAAATTGCTAAGTGGATAACATGTCCTCATTTGTTAATAAGATTTAGAAATTTGCAAATATAACATAATTTAATGGAATCAAATGAGTAGAAATAGTAATCATGCAAACAAATCAAAAATCATAGGTGTACTAGTGTGTGTGCCAAAATCTGGTGTCACAAGTATATGGGCAATTTAGTAGAATTTACGAAAGAATACTATCCTACTGTCTTAAAGGAAATAGAAAATATATTATTAGAAAGATTCCATCTAACACTGAATGGCTCAAAAGGAAACTCACTTTGACGTCTCGAGAATAGGGTCAAATCTGCGCACCAGACTGGTAACCATATTCACCTGCCTCAAATCATATACAATTAAGTACAGAAGTATAGCGTGAGTACATAAACCATATATACCCGGTACGTATCTAGTTTAACCTCGAAGAAATAGTAACGAGGGGTCGACTCTGACACTTACTAGGGCCAACAATATGATAATATGAAATTCTAATTAAGCTTGATATATAACAATAAAGCTTTGAGCAAGAAGTAATTGAACAACTCTTAAACATATTTAAGAATCCAAATCACTTCTTTCATTAAACACATGATCTCTCTGATAATGAATTTATACCAATTGTAAAAGGGAATTCCAATTCTATTATCAAGCATAAAATTCTATCAAGGACGTTCGGCCCGATCCAACATAAATATAAACTTTACAGTACCGAGGGTCGAACGGCTCGAACCATAGGGGCATCTATTAACCAGCCGAGGTGAACGACTGCTCCCATGAGAGTAGTAGAAAGAATTACCCCTCTCGCGAAATATACTTGCTACGTGGTCAATTATAAATTTATCAATATAATATAACCCTTTCTTGATTCTTTTCAAAATAAATACAATCCAACTTGAAGCTTTTATGTTCTTAAAATCCTCAACTTAGATCCATTTGATACAATTAACAAATATAATAAAATAACAGTGTCAACAAAGCATGATGTAAACCTAAACTACCCGGACATAAACAGAAATAGTTTCTACGTACGGACTCTTGTCACTTCGTGCGTAGGTAGACCCCATAAATAACAACACATATTAATTACGTTCACCTATGGGGAAAATTCTCTCTTACAAGGTTAGAATAAGAGAGTTACTTCGTCTCAAAGCCTACTTTCTAATTCAAGAATACGCTCAAACCTTCAAATTTGATGCCAAGCGACTTGAAACTAGTCAAACATTAAGTAAATCAATCAATCTATGTTCAAAAGTTCATATCTCCTCTATTAGAGCGATTACCCAATCTGAAATTGCAAGATTCCTAAAATTTATGCCCGGACCCATATGCCCGGATTCCGAAACTTTTTTAAAGCAAGTTCTTGATCATATCTTTAGAAATATAATATATACTTTTCACTAAGTTTCCCAGTCATTTTTGTGGTAAAATCTATTTTTTATTAAATACAAGGTTGTTCCTCAAAACCCATGATTTTTACCAAATTTTATTTTGAAATCTACCCGTAATCCATGTATTGAACGCACATTAATGTAGGAATTACTTACCCTCAATAGCTAGGTTTTAAGTCCCCCTTTTTGAAGCTCTAAAATTGCCCAAATGAGTATAGAATGGGAGAAAAATGCCTAAGTCCCGTATTAAATGAAATAAACTGCCTCCAGCGTTTTCTGCACCAGCGGTCATAGGACCGCACTTGCGCCCACGCTTCAACGGACAAAAGTCCACTTCTGCAAAACTCCCCTGGGCCAACTGGCATCAAATTTGCGGACGGGTTTCCGATATTGCTATCCCGCTTCCATGGAGGATGGGCCACACCTCTGGAACCTGGGCTGCGCTTCCTTGGCTGCTTTTGAGAGGCTTAGCTTGAACCTGCGACTAGCCAAACGCTGGTGCAATTATGACAGATCTGGGGAGCTTCGACTCTTGCCCCAAGTTTCCAACTTGGTCCGAGCCTCATCCGATTGACACTCGAGGTCCCCGAGGCCCCAATCGGATATACCAATAAGTTTGGAATTATAAAACAGACTAGCTAGACCTCTTAAAACACCCTAATCAAACTTAAAACTAAGAATCACACCTCAAAACCAATTGAATCAAACTTTAGAATTTCAAGTTCTTCAATTTATTTCTAATGCGCCAAAACATACTTAAACTACTCGGAATGACACCAAATTTGCGTGCAAGTCTTAAATGATATTGCAGAACTATTCTCGGTCTCGTAATTTTGTTTGGACATCACTATCACTAAAACCCGCTCCAAACTAAATTTAAAGAACTTCTAAAACCTTTAATAACCAACTTTCACTATTAGGCGCCGAAACGCTTCTGGGTCATTCAAAACCCAATCCGAACATACTTCTAAATTCAAAATCATCATACAAACCAATTTGAACTGTCAAATCCCAATTCCGAGGTCGTTTACTCAAAATATTCATCAAATTCAAACTTGTCCTTCTAAGCGAACCTTAAGGAACCAAGTGTTCCGATTTCAATCTGGACCCTTCGAAATCTCAAAATTACCGTCCCCCAAGTTATAAAATAGTAAAAGCATGTATGGTAACTCTTATTTAGGTTCCTACCTCCGGAATACCATCCGAACCGACTAACAACCAAGTGAACACTTTCGGCCGCTCATAAAGAATGACTATTTCTCTCTTTATACGAAATATCTTGAAAGACAAAGGAAAGCATCTACCTTGGCTGAATGGAGTTCTAGAAAACAGAACAATAGGTCGGGCAGTTACAAATATGTTTCCACGAATTTATTTATTTTTTCATGGATTTCGCTTTATGCTAATTAGATGGACTGATTTGAAATATTTCCCGTCTCATTTATTAAAAACACAATCATAATTCATGTTCCATATTGAAGTTTTCACTACATGCGATGAGAGTGAATATTTACACTAATTCTAAGTCCTGTCAAATCAAATGATAGCTTTAACCATTCTTTAGTTATAATTAATTAATTTAGTATGTCAGTGATTAACATTTCCTTAAGCATCTGTTCTTTTCTGTCAAACGAAATATTAGGCGGAACTATGAGAGCAGGGAAATCTGAAAAATCCATTTTCAAGTAGCAAGTTAGGAATGAGTCCACTGTTGCATTTAGGGGTGTTCATGGTTTAACGAAAAATCGATTCAAACCAAAAATCAAATCAAATCGATTTAGTAAATCGATACTTTTTTTACTTGGATTAATTTTAGTTTTAAATTTCAAAAACTAATAATATTTAGTTTGGTTTTGGTTCTATTTTAAAAAACCGAAAAATAAACCGAATCAAACCGATTAATTATATACAAAATTTAATAACTATTTATATACAATAAAATATCTTTTTGTAAATAAGTTTAATTGTTATTTTGAATTTTGGTTTATCATGTTATATTTTAAAAGATTGCCTAAGCTCAAAACAATAGGTTTCGGCCAATTTTCTTTTCATTAGTAGACTTTAATTCTCTAACCCTCCGCCCATACTTTTGCCTAACAGAAGAGTTAAAAAACCACCGGAAGAGTAAAGAAAGCACATTCAAATTGCAAGACAATAATGGCTATAGCTTGAGAAAGCAAATTTTTAGTTTGTTTTTTTTGTTCATTCTTTTCATATAAACAGGTAAATAAACTTTCAATTATGAAAGAAATATATAAAAAGCATAAATTTGGAAAATTATTTCAGATTGTTGTCTAGCATTGTTTTACTATGATCAACTTATCATTAGCTTACTAAGAACCGAAAAACGAAACCAAACCGAACCAAATCAACAACATTCAAACCGATAATTTGTATTTAATTTGATTTGATTTTAGTTTTAAAATTTTAAAAACCGATTAAATTGGTTTGGTTTTGATTTGATTTAAAAACCAATCAAACTGAACCGTGAACACCCCTTAGTTGCATTTAATTTTCTATTCTTTGAATATCATTGTACATGTCTATTTCCTTTTGCCGCTGCATTTAGCCTTTTAAACTTATGTGGAGCATTTAATTTAGTTGTAAGGCATTAGACATTTAGTAAAAAAATGATGTTTTGAGCATTTATCACGCTAATCCTATGAATATTTGGACCTTTTTATTAGGGATTTTTACCTATACATCCCATATAGCAAACCTTATTACCATTATTGTGCCTTGTTGGGTTATTACCCTCATATCTCATGTTTTTGTTACAAAATATGTACCAAACGAAATTTTTGCTGATGTTCCATCCTAAAATAATGCCATTTATTAAGGCTCAACGCCTGTATTTATGGCTCCTAATTAATCTTTGATTTTGTACCATTGCCTGTTGCAGCAATTATGGAAGGCTCCGCTTTCTGCAACAGCCACTGGATTGTTTCTCCATCAGATTTATGACCCAATCACGTGTGAGTTGAAAAATCCTAGTAGCACAAAGAGCAGGCATGCGTATTCTCCTTCCTCTGCCTTCAACTTTTGTGTGTCTATCTTTATTGGAACTTCTTTTAGGAGCCAATTGTTGCTTCTTTGTTTCGTCTTTGTCTGAATTTTCAATCTGGAAATCATTGATTTCTACAAGATTGTTCTCCCCCATGTTGCTGCTGATATTGGTATTGATATTTTTGGGATTTGGGTGGCTCAAGAAATTTGATATCTCCTCCTGCGGCTGCTTTGAACCCTTGGGATCCATGAACAGATGTGTCTACAGTACTCAATAAACTCTGCAAAGTTGTTTTCTTGTTACAAATTAATATTAAAAAAATGTGAACAAATATTATCGATTGATACATCGGATAAAATTGTAGAAATAAAATACATTGTGAATGATAATTGTCCTCCGTTACAGATTAGGAACGATATGGGCGTTTGTGTATATATGGAAACGAAAAAAGAGAATAAAAACTTAGGTTCGTATCCAGTGTTTTCAGTGTGTTTTTAAAATGTAGTCAAATGTGGGTAAATATAGTTAAGGTTATATGCAGTGTTTCCAGTGTGTTTTTAAAATGTAGTCAAATGTAGGTAAATGTAGTTAAGGTTATATGCAGTGTTTCCAGTGTGTTTTTAAAATATAGTCAAATGTGGGTAAATGTAGTTAAGGTTATATGCAGTGTTTCCAGTGTGTTTTTAAAATGTAGTCAAATGTAGGTAAATGTAGTTAAGGTTATATGCAGTGTTTCCAGTGTGTTTTTAAAATGTAGTCAAATGTGGGTAAATGTAGTTAAGGTTATATGCAGTGTTTCCAGTGTGTTTTTAAAATGTAGGTAAATGTAGGTAAATGTAGTTAAAGTTATATGTTCTTCCAGTGTGTTCTTAAAATGTAGTCAAATGTGGGTAAATGTAGTTAACGTTTATATGCAGTGTTTCCAGTGTGTTTTTAAAATGTAGTCAAATGTGGGTAAATGTAGTTAACGTTTATATGCAGTTTGTTCGTAGCTGATTTGTAGTTAACTGATTGTTGCTAACATAGTTAACTTATTGCCACCTTATTATTTTCTTTTTGGTCTTGAATTGTAGGTGAGGGCTTCAACAGATCATATACACACTGTGTTAGATGGTGTGAAGCGGCACATTGTATGTTTAAACTACAAAAACTATAATTAACTACAAAATTGAGTCAACAGTGACAGTTCCAAATAAAAATTACATGAAACTACATGAAACTACAAAATATTAAAAGATTATCCATTTATACTTTCAATAAATTGTATATTTATATTAAAAAATATTTTATTAATGATAATCACAATAGAGAATAAGTAAATGTGAGACCTAAGAACATACTTAAAATAATAATCATGAATAGTAGATCTTTCATTAAAATAATAATCATGAACATACTTATTCTCTTTTTGTGATAGTGGAAAGATCAATACAATTGATATTTGTATTTAATATTCTGATTTACTTGCTAAAATGGTTCAAAAAGAGTTTATTTGGATGATGATCTACCAAATAAATCTTCTTTTATACATGAAAAATAGGTCGTTCTTGGGTTATGCATTAACTTTTATATAAGGGCTGTGATTTTATATAAGGGCTGTGATTATCCACAAATCAAGCCTCTAATATGAAATGATTTTGTTCCACAAATCAAGCCTCTAATTAATAGTTGATCCTTAAACCTTAAAGATAAGTTTTGGTATATAAATTGAAAGGTGGTATACTTAAATGTAATAAACACTAACCTTAAACATGAGTGGTTATAAGGTTTGCTATATGGGATGTATATGTAAAAATCCCTTTTTATTATCTTCCAATGCTAACTTAATTACTAACAAAAAAATTGGGGTGGTTAGAAGTCTTTTAGTGGCTTTGACTCACCTTTCCTTTATTATATTTCAGGTCTTCCTTTGTTCTTATTTACTGAATGTTCTCCTGTTTGTATGCTTCATTGTTTGATTCTATTAATGTGAAATTATACGAGTGATGAATCTGGCCGTGGGGAGCGGGGAAAAATAGAGCTCATAGTGATTAAATTACTTACATGCCTTAGGGGTTCAGCTTGGTCAAATGCAAATAATGAAAAGTTAAAAATGCAAACATGAATTGAATTGCTCTTTTGTTTAGTTCTTTTCTTTATTATGTTTATTGATCAAATTATTCGTTAGAAGCTTGTTTAGGCCATCCACGCTTTGTTAAGTAATATTATGATGTTTATCTGATTTTGAAGCGAGAGGTCATTCCTTAGGTTAAATTTATTTGAGGCTTGTCGCGAAGGATTTATAAATATTTTTCTGGGGAAGTAAGTTAAGCACAAAATAAGCTCGAGGTCGTTTCCACCTAATAAAGGAAAAAAGGAAAAGAAATGTAAAGTCCTAAATACTAATATATTCTATACTTCTTCCATGAGGTTCATCACGGCTTCCAAATACATGACACTGTGGGGCATTCCCCGGAAAATATTTGCAAATTCTTTGGGACATTCGAAGAATAAATCTAACTAATGGAAGAATCTCTCACTTCAAAATCAGATAAACGTCCTAATATTACCTAATTATGTATCGTCTGGCTAAACATGCTCCTAACAAATAATTTGATCAGTTTAGAAAATAAAGAAAAATACTAAATGAAAGAACAATTCAATTCATGGTTGCATTCTTTAACTTTTCATTATATGTCTTTGATCAAGTTCAATCACTAAGGCATGTGAATAATTTAATCACTATGAGCTCGGATTTCCCTCCCTCCCCACAGCCCAGTTTATCGCTCGTACAATTTCACATCAATAGAATCAAACAATGAAACATACAAACAGAAGAACATTCAGTAAAAAAGAATTAAGGAAGACCTGAAAATAAAATAAAGGAAAGGTGAGTCAAAGCCATTAAGAAGAGCCATTAAAAGTTTTCTAACCACCCCAATTTTTTATTAGTAATTAAGCTAGCAGAGGAAGACAATCAAAAGGTCCAAATATTCATAGGATTAGCGTGATTAATGCTCAAAACAACATTACTATTTTTTTTTTACAAAATTTCTAATGCCTACGCACAATACATTAAAACGCTAAATTACAAATAAATGAGGTGCTCCACATAATTTTAAAAAGCTAAATGCAGCGCCAAAAGGAAATAGACCTGTACAATAATATTATTCAAAGCATAGAAAATTAATTGCAACAGTGGACTCATTCCTAACTTGCTAATTGGAAATGAATTTTACATATTTTCATGCTCACATACTTCCGCAGGTTCACTTCTTTCTCCATCCCTTTATTTATGTTTTGAATCAAGCCTTAGACAAGCCACCAAAAGATGGGGTTAAATTTATAGTAAAAAAAAGAATTTGTTTATTTTCCCTCTATTTACTTCCTGTCAATATCTGCGTTGCATTTTCTTTATTCTTCGATGGTGAATTTGTTTAAAGTTTGGATGATTAGAAGGCACGTTTAAATCTATAGTTTTGTGTTGCTTGTTTATATTTGGTATTTGAGTTGTCTTCTTAAATCTATAGTTTTGTGTTGTTGGGTTGAGTAGATAAATGAGTTAGTAGAAGGTTTTACTATTTGTTTATAAGATCCTAGGTAACAGATGAAATTATGTGCTCTTGTGTGGAAATTTCCTCCCAGTATTGGAGCTCGTAATTGCAACTGCTAAAAGAATCATTTCGTTTCATGCTCATATTAGATTAGCACTTGATTTTCTTGAACTAATATATGCATAGTTAAATAGTTTTCAAGGTCAAAGCAATAATTTTATATGATGGGGCTATAAGTAACCGATTCAATTCGAAAAATATAAAATTTCGTTAATAGAATGTGATACAGAAGTGAAAAATAAATTTAGTTACAGATAATATAATAAAAATAAAGCAGAGAAGAAAGAATTCTTACTGAATGATCCTTGATAGGATAATGAGCCGAACAGAGCTTGAAGGGCCGAACTATGGCTAACTTGAGAGCAATATGCCATAAATTACGATGTATAGAATTGTAAAGAAGAAAATTAGATTCCTCCAATAGTGGTAAAAGTATGTCTATTTATAGGGCTAAATCCAAGTAACTATTCTCTTTGAATTATGGGTCCATTATGAGCATTTACTCAATCCATCCATTACTTTTGGAAGACTTGTAATAGCTGTATAAATGTTAGAATTCCGTAACTGATGAGTTAATTCCGTAATTGAGTTAATTCCGTAACTATCGAGTCAATTCCGTAATTGTTGTGTCAGTCTCGTGCCTGTTGAGTCAATCCCGTAACTGTTGAGTCAATCTCGTGCCTGTTGAGTCAATCCCGTACCTGTTGAGTCAATCTCGTGCCTGTTGAGTCAATCCTGTACTTGTTCAGTCAATCTCGTGCCTGATCCATGCTATTTCATAATGAACAGTTCCGAGGCTAACCGGCATGGTACGAGTATGTTCCGTCCCGGGGATGTTTCACATATCATCTTTACATGTAATTCTTCACTTTTCTTCAAATTTTTCTGACACGTATCGCCATTTTAATAGACCCACATGGTGAGTCTATACTAATACAGATAGTTCCCCCACTTTTTGGTTACTCACTGTAATGTGACTGGGAAGTGGAAGATTTTATCCTTTTCATCCTTGCGTCTGCCTCATTAAAAACCTTGCTAAAAAAACACAATAGGGACAAAAATCAAACGAAGGAAAAAAGAGTGCAGAACTTAGAGATTCAGATGATAACTCCATTGCTTATGTTCCTTTTGGTCGACAATCGGTTGGTTTTCCCCTATCTTATTTCGGGGTTTGAAGACAAATCTTTGCCTTATGTTTGCAGAGTTTGATATATAAATTTTGAAATTATTTTCTGCCTATTTTAATATTTGAATTTTTGTTCACCTTTTAACTTCATTAAAAATACTTCAATGCTCTGTGACTTTTTTGAATACGCATGAATTATAAGGAGGACCCTTTTATTAACGACACTTAGTGAAGAAGACGTCTCAACTTCATAATGGTATAAATATACAAAAGAGAGATAGGAATTTTCACATATTTTTCTTTAACAATGTTTTGAAGAAAGTTTTTACATGGAACTTTTATAACATTTCACATGTGTGTGTATTGTCTATAACTCATTTTGCAACTATTTTTTAACAGATTCGATATAAGCTTTCACACGTAACTTCTTTTCTTTTGCAACAGTTTCATTTTTGAATTAGTACAAGGGAATAATTAATTTTGTTTACATCAGTTTTAAGTATAAGGTATAAATTTTTGCCCATATGTATTTTTATTGATAACAATTTTCAAATGAATACAAGAGTAATGCTTTTTCATCCGTAATTATTTTTAGTTACAACAGTTTTTAAGTAAGTACAAATACGTGTATTTTTATCCGTAAGTGATATTCTGCCTTTAACCTTTTTTGAAGCATTCGTTCATATTTACATATATGTTTTCAAAGGTTTTCAAGTCAGGCTTGTATTTTTGGCTCGTGACTTTGCTCTTAACTTTTGATTTGTTGGGTAGACCTTTGGCTTGACTTGAGTTTTGATTTTTTTATTCTACTTTGCCTTCCATATATATAGTCCTCCAAATGTTAGAGCTTTGAAGTATAAAATCTCGAGAATTTGATTATTTCTTCCATGTGGTCCATTTCCTGAAAAGGAAAAACATACGGGACTCAGACGTATATATTTAGATGATGATTGCTTAACCTTTTTTTTATCAAAATGGTTGTAACCTAGACCAGAAATAATACAGTATTCCTCGTGTCTTCCGGGTCTAATATCATCATTTCGTGTTTTAGGAAAATTATCCGAGTACAAATTTTTCTTGGCACTTTAGAAAATTATTTGAGTGCTCAGACTTAGTCTTTTAGACTTAAAATATATATTTGGATGCAATACTTGTGCGATATCTAAAGTTGCACTTTTGGGTGTCTAACTTTTAAATAAAAGAGGGCTCTTTTATATACTTTAAATGCTATGAATAGGACGTCTCCTTTTCATTTGGGCGTAAAATAGGATTGATTGATCATAGTAGATTTTTAGTCTGAGGGATTATTAATTCTGATAGATTTACAAGAGTATTGATCCAATTAAAATTTACGGGAGTATTAACCCGGTAAGACATTGAGTTTTAGGGAGTTTTGATCCCAAATAAATATATATATCCCAAATAAACATTTTAATCTAATTGAATTTTATATCTAAATTGGAGTATATGAACATACTTTCAAGTAGAGAGGGACACATGTCCAAAATAATATTTGAGATTTACGGGATAATCGATCCGAGTCATAATACAATTAGCCATTAAGAAGGCTTATATATTTAGCTTGAATGGTCATTGTTGGACCGAATATAAGTTGTGTGTTTGTTTAAAGTGAACTTTATTCTGGTGGCATATTTGCACACCTTTATCTTGACTTAGATGTAAAACTCTCATTTTTAATCGTGAGATTCTTAACTCTGAAATGGAGTTTCAATCCTTTTTGTGTACATGTAGTATACGTATTTTTCAAGAACTCATTCAATACTGTTTAAAGCATTTATGCTTGATATGAGTAATACAACTAACTGGGTTGAGCTGGTAAATAATGTTAGGTCAAATTGACTAATCTTCAAGTATAAGTAATCTCCCTAATGTTTGAGTTTTGAGGTATAAGAACTCAAACACTGGAATCATAATTTGTCAATCCGTAGTCTTATGTCCCCGGTAAGATAGTTAGTTTCGATATTGATGAACTTTCAAATGGTCTAGTATTGGAACGAAGCTCCTTTTATCAAATATTTTATACTCTGGACGGGAACTACGGAGGTTCCAAAATGTTCTCGAGGATCATTCCATATCTTGATTTGAGCTATTCATACTGACTTTGATGAGTTTATTATTTAAAGCCTTATTACCGGAGTAATTTTCACCGCTTTCTTTATAAATTTCTTACATCATATATTTTGTTTGTTTGGTCCGTGTGGAATTTTAGCTTTTGGAGCCTTGATATTCTCAAATATAATTCTCCTTCAACAAGGCAGGCAGTACAGGATGAGATGCACTCAAACTTATTGAGAGCATGTTTGTCTTTGAGTAAAGTCCCATTCTTCAAGTAATAAATGAATTTATTATACCAATTCAAATTAAATTACTCAGGCTTACCTCATTTTCATTCTAATTGATGATAGATCATGGATCGCCTGAATAAGAGATGGCTCAATCCTAAGACTATTTGATCCAGAAATAATATTTCTCAATAAAAGCCCGGAGTTGCCTTCGGAGTCAGTGATATTAGCAATAGATTTGATTCTAGCACATCCAACTCTATTTTCTTAGGTTTCATAGTTTTCTTAAATTTGATTAATTGTTAAATCAATACTTTTACTCTGAGCCCCAAGCTAATTTAAACCTTGTAGCATACGCTTCATACTCGGCTTTATTGTTAGTTATAAAATAACTTTTATGAATTATCTAACTACTTTCCTTGATATATATTAAGCATTGTCCCTAACTCGGGAAATTTAGTACGTGTGGACCTAATTGTGTAAAAGGTCCAGTTTCTGAGAATTATCCCAGAAATAACATGTTCAAGTAATATGTTCGAGCTAAAATTAATCATGAAATCTACTTAATTTGTAATTTTTAGCCGTACGGACTGATAAACAATATCATATTCACTTAGTTTGACTACTCATTTAGCTATCCTTCCTAGCAGTTCATGTTTATGCAAAATATTGCGCAATGAAAATATAGTGACTAGGGGAATTGAATGACATTGAAATAAAGCTTTAGATTTAGGGCAACTACAAATAACGCCAACTTATCAAAATGTAGATATGTAATTTCTGTATCCAAGAGCATTTTATAATAGATAGGAGAATGTGTATCTTTATCTTATTGAATTAAAATTGCATTAAGATATCTGAGACAATTTTGGTGTAGCTTCAATCATCTTTCTCCTTGGAATTTGAAAGTAATGATATGTTGTTGTTAGATAGCAAGTTCAAATGATTTGAATTTTCAGGCCAAACCAATCTTTCGAAGTTCTGTAACTTTATCTTTTATTATTTGACTCTAGTTTCTTCTTTTCTTTGACCGGATTATATCACGGGTCAATATTGAACACATAAACCTTTACCTCCGGTGGTACACCTGTTATGTTAGTGTGGATGCAAGAAAAGTAATTTTTGTTAGCATGTAAAAGTTTAATCAACTTACCTTTAAATTTAATATCGAGTCTTGACCAACGCAAACCTTCCTATTTGGAAAGTCAATGATAATTTCTATTTCTTCAACATTTGACCTCGTGGCTTCTGATGCCTTTGGTTCAATGATTGATTTCAAAAATATTTGTATATTTGTCCACAGTTATTAATGAACCTTTTTTCCTCGTTGGCTATTTCATCCTGCAGCTATCTCTTCTTTTTCAGTTGTTAGGTGTGATATCTTTGCAAAAGATCCCGTGGCGTTTTACCCATGTTCTTCCTAATCTTCATTCTTCTCCTATGAATTTTACAATTTGGCAAGGTAATTCCTTATCTGTTCGGGTAGATTCGGATCTTTTCAAGACCATGAAGAAAATCTCGTATCTCTTTGCTCGGACCTGTTTTTTTAGATTTTGCGCTCAGATTCGAATCACCCAAGAATCACATCCACTTCATCTCCAGACCGTGTCTTCTTCTGTTTAAATTCCGGTGCTGCAATGTTTATGCATATCATTCTTGCAGGATAGATAGGAATTTCTGGAGGTGTTCTATCCGCTCGTTCTGTTCCTTAATATATTCTTGTAAGGTTAGAACTAATTTTTGTAAATAAAAATTACCTGGTGTACCTAAACATCCTGTTTTGGAACTGTTTCGTATAGATCTGTTATAATCAATTCTAGTACTGATAGTTGCGGTACCAATATATCGACATACATTCTCTATTTTTCTATGCTTGTTTCTTACATATCATTACCATGAGTGTTCTTCCCTTTTTATTTTGCATGGTAAAGCCATATCCAACTTGGTTGTCCTCAATTATGTTGATTGGTAAATTTCACCCATGATGAAGGATTAAACTGAAAACAAGCGAATATTAACAAAAATTAGTACTATCTTTGGATGAATAGCAAATTTACTTGAATTCCTGGTAACGGAACCAAACTGTTTATCCAAAAAATAGTTTTCAACGTCAAAGCAATAATTTTATATGACGGGCCACAAGCAACCGATTCAATCCGAAAGTTACAAAATTACGATAATACAACGTGATAGAAGTGTAAAATAAATTCGGTGATAGATAATATAATAAAAATAAAACAGAGAAAAAAGAATTCGTATTGAATGATCCTCCATAAGATAATAGGCCGAACAGAGCTTGAAGGGCCGAACTATGGCTAACTTGAGAGCAATATACTATAAATTATAATGTATAAAATTGTAGAGAAGAAAATTAGATTCCTCCATTGGTAGTAAAAGTATGTCTATTTATAGGGCTAAATCTAAGTAACCATTCTCCTTGAAATATGGGTTCATTATGAGCATTTACTCAATCCATCCATTACTTTTAAAAGACTTGTAACAGCTGTGTAAATGCTAAAATTCCGTAACTGATGAATTAATTCCGTAATTGATGAGTTAATTCCATAACCGATAAGTTTATTCCGTAACCGTCGAGTTAGTCTCGTGCCTGTTGAGTCAGTCTCGTGCCTGTTGAATCAATCTCGTGCCTGTTGAGTCAATCTCGTGCTTGTTGAGTCATCGCATGCCTGATCCAGCCTATTTCATAATGATCAATTTTAAGGCTAACAGACATGGTACGAGTATATTCCGTCCCGGAGATGTTTCACTTATCATCTTTATATATTATTCTTACTTTTTTTCAAACTTTACTGACACATATCATCAAATAAATCCATATTGCGAGTCAAATTTTTACCAATATACAATAGTATTTCCATTAATAAGTTTCCAGAGAGTGAAAGTGCATTTTCATGGCTTTCGCTTTATGCTAATTAGATGGATTGATTTGAAACTTTTCCTGTCTCATTAATTAAAAACACATTCATAACTCATGTCCCATATTGAAGTATTCACTACATGCAATGAGGATGAATATTTACGACAAAAGATCAAATATTACGTTATACATGTTCTATCGTCCCAATTTATATGATATTAAATTGGAGAGTCAAACTTTTAAATTTTAAACAAAACATTATTTATTTATTTTTGAAATAAAATTTACATATTAACAATAATTAAGATTAAAATTATTTAAAAGGCATATGAAAAAATTATGATCAACTAAAAACTTATGTCACTCTCAAAATCTGAATTGCATCAAATAAATCGTGACAGGGAAATATATAAATCAAATATTACTGTTTATTCATATAAAATATTAAATCCTAAATACTTTTAGCGAAGTTACTGGCTTCACCATTAATGATGCAGGTGATGATGAAGTGAAGCTGGTGTTTTTCGCTAATTGTCGGCAACTGGTGCCGCTACCGGGTGGATTCTACGGGAACTGTTTCTTCCCAGTGACAGTAAAGGCATCGAACAAAATTGTGGCACAAGCATCTCTTGCTGAGGTGGTGAAGCTGATCAATGATGCCTAAGGCCAAGCTACCAGCAGAATTTTCACAATGGCTTAATAACAAGAAATCGACGTGTACTTGTTATCTTTTTTAGGCTCCAAACGTATTGGGATTCATCTTTGGTATTCTCCAAATAGTGCTGTACGCAATATACAGCAAAAAAGAGAAGGCAATCCTAAAGGAGCAGAAACTTCCAGAGATACAAAAGGCAGCAGTGATTGCGGTGGACGAGAACATGAACAACAACAAGAAGCTTCCAGAACTGACGCAGGAACAGATTATTGATATTGTGAAGCTTTCCGGTTTACTGGTTTGCTCAGACAAACTACACGTAGCGTCCTGTCCGCATGATACTAATTGTGGAGTTAAAGTAGAAACCATAGCCAAACTGTAAACTGTGGAAGCATCGGGCAGTTGCTTAGTGTCAAGCTTGGAATTGGCATTGATTTCAGTGCAGTAGTGCGCGCACATTGTTGCCATTAATTCCTTAGGTAGATTTTTCCTAATACTCCTGTGTTTGTACACAAGTTAATTATCTCTATATAGGCTCATATTCTGTGTAAGCTTTCTTCTTGGGATGTCCTACTAAAGAATAAATATTGAGTATTTATAAGTGTTGCTTATACATACATATACATTTGTTACACATTAAAGCTTGTTTAGGGTGTAATTTCCAATATCATGATTGATTGCACATGTATAATTATATAGTTATTAAGTATTTTTTTAAATTTTAAAATAAAAGTTCATTATCAAAGACAAGTTTAAACTTAGTTAAGAGCCTATTGGAAAAACTTCGCTTCCGGGAGGTTAAAAGTACTTTTTCATCCAAAAAAATATTTGTTTGAAAATACAAGGTATTCGGTCAAAATAAAAAATTGCTTTTGAGCAGCAGCAAGAACAGTTTTTCTACCTTTAGGAAGAAGCTATAAATTCTAGCTTCATCCAAAAGCAAAAGCAGAAGTAGAAGCAGAAATTTAATCGTTTCAAGATAAAAATACCATTATCATAAAATTATATTTCCTACATTATCCCTTATTAATTTAACCTTTACTTTTTTCATCTCTAACATTCCTTTTTTTTTTAATTTCTTTTTATTTTTTTTTTTACCTTATTTTTATTCTTCTTCTCTTATTCCTAATGGAAAAATCTCTCTACTATAAATAGATCTCTTTTTTTAGCGTGGATACATATAATATAGTTAACATAACATAATAATATCTAGTTTGCTTCTTCTTTTTTTCCACGAATTAATACTCTCTCCGTTTTAATTTATGTTAATCTAATTTCTTTTTAATCCATGCCAAAAAGAATGACTCATACTTATATTTGAAAATAATTTATATTTATGCAATAATATATAGCCACACAAAATATATGTGCCTCATTTTATACAAGAAGCTCAAAAGTCTTTTCTTTTTTCTTAAACTTCATGCCCAGTCAAATAGATTCACATAAATTGAAGTGAAGTGAGTAATATTTTCATACATGTAATTTGTAAGAACATATATTCCTACCAATTATTGTTTTTACAGACTTATATTTATACTGATTAATATATATAATACTTTAATTAAATAAAAATAAAAATTAGTTAAATTCCTTATAACAAATATTTAAAATTTCTTTTTTTAAATAATGTTAATTTTGAACTAAATATTTACTGTCCTTTATCATAATTTAACACTTAAAAGAATTTTTTAAAAAGATTGGCAAAACATAATTTGCTTATCAAATATTGCGAAAAACACTTTTCAAATGAATTGCCCAACACAAACTACTAACCTCCAAAAATATTTTTTTAAAAACTATTTTTGAATAAAAGTGCTTTTTAAAAAATAGTAATTTTTAGCAAATTGGCCAAGTTAAGCATATCTGGACAGGTTATCGATATTCACATAAATAATTTAAAGCTTTCTCTAAAAGATATAAATAGCAGTATTCAAATTGAGGCTATTTGTGTCGAAGTGTTGTTAAAGAAGTAATATTGTCAACTTTTGGATGAGAAAACAATTGATATCTCTCAAAAGATGACATTTTAAAATTTGTGATCTCAAAAATAACATGATATTTATGTGATTATCTAAATCTTTCACTTATGTAAAATAAATTTTATTGTTAAGTCATTTCATTTTTTAACGGGTAAAAATGAAAGAACGAATATAAAAAGGAACATAAGGAGTTATCCTGTGAATGTCCTCCCTTTGTAATGATGCGTAAGTATATATAATATTTCCGTTTTCAATTTTGCCTCCAATTGAGCGAGAGGATGTTCTTCCTCTCTCTATTTTCTTACTAACCAAATAATCTCCCAAGATGATCATATTCCGATGATGTTTTATACTTCAATATCATATAAGGCGGGGTAATTTATATAGTGTCTAATTTTTTATTTAATTTAATTGTCGAAGGACCTGATTCTTCTGTGTACCACTATTACGATTGCGGAATAATGAGTACAGAAATTAAAGAACACAAAAATTTTACGTGAAATATATCTGGCTTAAAAGTTGAAAAAACCACAACCTACCTTCTAGTCAGATTTTTCCAAACTATCCACTAAAATCACTGAGCCAAAAACTGCATTTATAAAAACTCTTTTGTAAACCTAAGATTAATTGTAATCCCGTTGTGGCACACAACCTCAACTGTTGTGACAACTTTATGTTAAATCTAACTTGAAAACTCTAAGTACCTAATGCAATTGCTTCTAGATAAAGCTGAAATATACAGTATAAAATCACCTACTATAATTGAACTAAAACAAAAGATAGACACTTGGAACTGATTCTTATATCTGGTTCAAGTAGCTTTAGATTTGCGCGCTTGAATCACACACAAATTGCTTTCAAAATTGCCTTGCTATTTTGCTCTCAATTGACGTTTAACTTCTGTTTATATGTGTTACCTGTAAAAGAGAACAACACTAATATTTATGGAGTTAAGAAATAGAGATTGATTAGAATTCTGATGCTACTCTTCCTTGGTGGAAGAGTCCTAGTTGATTTCATCCTCTAACTCTATCGTTCTCTTTGTGTAAGGAGTCTTTCTCCTTATCCAATATGAAACATTTTTGATCATGATTCATGAGATATTACTTTTGGTAAGTTAGGTTTATCTCCTTCACGTGCATCTCACATGCTTGAGTTGACCATATATGTGCTTCACTAGGATGGACCTGGTCCATATCTGAGTTCTTTCGTCAGTCTTCAAAACTCACACTTACTTGGGCCAATAAATTTTCCCTTTTTGATAATGGCAAACTTTGTGTTTTTAACTCATTTAGGCCTTGTTAGAACTCAACTTATTCATCACTTCAAAGTTAGATAATTTTTACTTATCATCATGGACCATTGTCATTAGGTTATAAACATCACTTATTCAGAATATAAAGCACAATATATCTTCCCCGTTTTGGCATTATCAAAAAGTTGCATAAATAAGGTGTGATCCCTAGAATTATAAAAATTACTCATATCTATGGGGATAACTGCAATTACAGTCATGGATTAATCATCACTAATCAAGCAAACATAATCAAACTATCAAGGAAATATAAACAGTCAACAAGAGCAAAAATAGCAGACTTCATTGATAGAGAATATGATGCTATCACAATCCACAAAAAGAAACAAAAATAGTCAAAACATGATAAAAATAAGAAAAATCCCTAATCTGGGTCACTGAAGGTCTAGACAAGGTTCAGGAGATGAAGGCTAAAGAACTTAAGGCTTTGAAGAACTAAAAGGTTGGGTCTTGCCTTGGAGAAGGTGCATCATGTCTTGAAGAATGCCAACACTCTTCTCTTTTTCTTTTGCAAGTTCATTCCTGAGAGTATCTCTCTTAGATTTAACCTCTACTAAATGAGCCTTTAGCGTAGCTATCTCAGCATCCTTCCCCATACTCTCTTGCACTAGAACTCTGACCTTTATTGATAGGTGTTTTTTTAGATGAACCAGGTTCATTAGAAATGGCAGTGACCTAATAGTCACAAGCAATCAAAGTGTTTATTCCAAAATGATTTTTTCTTGTGGCCATCTCCCACTTCTTCAGTGGCAACTTGCAACGATCAAGAACAGTAGTAAGGATAAACCCATAAGGAGTGGAATGGGCCTGGAAAAGAATATGAGTTCTTCCACCTCCTATGGTTTGAACTACCCTCCATCACCCAGTCCCCTCTTGGAATTGAATGCAGACAACATACCAATCCCCTTGACTAGTGAAGATAAAATCCGTTTATATCACCGGTGGAAACACACTCGAATAGTAGAATTATTTGAGAAAAAAAATCTTCAACAATTACTGCGGGTAAAGCTTGCACACTTATGGAATCCAATTGAACCACCAGTCTCAATTGATCTAGGGTGGGATTCCCTCATAATAAAATTTTGCCTAGAGGAAATCATGAACAAAATTCTACTGGATGACCCATGGTTCGTAGCTAGCCACTTCCTATTTGAACGTCAATGGGAATTTAATTTCATTCCGGCAGAATCCAAACTATTCATAATTGCAATTTGGATTAGGCTACCTCATTTAAAAATGGAATTTTATGACAAATCAATCCTGGAGAAAGTTGGCAAGGGGAATGGTAAACTCCTAAAAGGTGACACGTGTACCTCATCCACTCCACGAGGGCCGGGTTAGGATTTGTGCTCATGTTCCGCTTGAAATTCCTTTCACCACCACTATAACCATTGGCACCTACAACCAACCAATTCTATATGAAGGGGGGATAGGATCCTATGCAAGGGATATGGGTGAATTGGTCACACTCAAGAGACTATATTTTCATACCCAAATCCAACAAGATATAATGGACCGGAACTGACCTCCCCTAACTATTAAATGGTCGGAATTAGACCCCTCCCCCCAGTCAAAACACCCCCCAGGCCTCCTCGTCTCCATAAGCAAAAAAACCCTAGAGCCCCCCGCCCCTGAAACCTCCATATATCCGCCGGAAACACTACCTCACACAGCTTCAATCTACCCAAAAATAACACCCCCAAAACTCTTTCCCCTCCCCATTCCAAATCTTACATAACGTCCGTCGAATCCTCCCACAAGTGCTCGAATTTCTAATCGCAGTTCAAAACCCCAAAATCCTAAAATCGATTTCTTTTGAATCGTTGGCATGCAAGGTTTAATCCCCATGTTCCTGAGTTTTCTCAAAGTTCATTTGGCATGAGCAATGTTGGTCACTTGTTGTTAACAAAGAACAAATGATTATCACTAGTTTTGTTAAATCAAAGAGTCCAATACTGGTTTCGAGTCTGATTAGGTATGTTTCTTCATCTTTTCTATCCGTTTTTACTTGTCCCTCTCCATTTCTTCTATTTTTCTTTAGTTTTATTTCTTGGGAGGAAGTTGGTAAAATCTAAACCACTGAATATAGGTTTTCTTTGTTTGTATGGTGGTCGTACTTATTCCGTGTGCTTGGCAGTTTTCTTCAGAAATTTTCATTGATTTTGTTTTGGTTTGTGCATTTTGCTTGTTTAAGTTCTAATTTTTTTTCCCAATCATATAATTAGCTTAAGTTAGATCTTGTTAATTCGAATATGTAGTTTAATTATAGCTCATTAATTTAGTTTAAAAGGAAAGAAATCATTTGAGTTTAGTTTTTAGTTTCGAAAGCATTCAAGTCATTGTTTTCTTCCGTTTCTCATTGAATTACCAAATGGATTTTTGATTTTGTTTGGGCCTTGCCGCCATTATCGACCCCTTCAAAGGTCTTGTTAAGTGTTGGGTCAAGCATATCTGTTTTGGTTTCTGAAGTAAAAAAAACAAGGCTTTAAAGGGTATTTTGGGTAGTTTGGCTTAGGAAATTTTGCATAACTAACTTGGGAAGCTTCCTAGAAGCTGAGGATTGGGATTAAACTAAAAAAAACTAATTTTTAAGCTAAGGATCAAAAAGCAAAAATGATAATTCATAAAGGATTAAAAGAATAAAATTAAACTTATGCTGCCCTAAAGCTTACCTATAAAGGCATTCTTTCTTCACTTACAAGTCATAGAGGAGAGAGACTAAAAATACTGAAAATTGAAAACGTCTAAGTCTGAAGAGCTTCGAAAGAACACTGAATTTCTTGCATTTCTTTGGTCAAAACTAGTCGAATTTTGCCTTAAAACTTCTTAGCTAATCATATTTTCGACTGTGACGATTCGATCGTGTAGAAAATCATTCTATCCATGATATGTGTGCTTTGGTTGTATTAGCATGATTTTCAGGTATAGGTTTTGATGAATGACAAACAACGAAGTCGATGAATGACAAACAATGAAGTTAAGTGTTGAACAAAGTTATTATATGACAAACAATCAAGATTGAATGCCGAGAAGCATATTGATGATGGAATTGCATAGACAAGCCAAAGACGAGCTCAAAAGTTCAAGACCGAAGACCCAAGGCGTAGGTCATTAGGTAGAACAAATGTAAGAGCAACGTTTAAAGTTATCTCGTCTTTTGGCTCAACAGAGGTCATCATAAATATGCATAAAATCATTTTATCAAATCATATTTCAAATACTTCAAACAAAATGATTTCAAACATTTTCATTTTAGCCAAAATGAATTTTAAACATGTCTTTCAAAGTTGGATAGAAATAATCGATTATGCTTATTGTGATAATCGATTATGTTAAGACAGTGTAAACCGGAATTTCCAAAACAGCACAATAACTGATTATCATGTATAGCATAATCAATTATCTTGTAACCGTTGCCAATGTTTTGAACACTGTAACAAAATAATCGATTATGCACTTCAGATAATCGATTATCCAGCATAAAATTAGCTTCTGATTTTTGAACGTTAGAGCAAATAATCGATTATCTAAATCCAATAATCGATTATCCTTGCATAAAATCAGCATAATTGATTGTCAATTAAGCAACGGACATACACCCTCTAACCCCTATAAATAGAGGTCTTTTGAGCTGATTTTAAACACACAACACCTCTCATTATTCATATACATATTGATATCATTTGTGCATCATTATAGAGCTTTTGTTGAGCCATTTGAGAGACAACTTTGAGTTGTTCATAGAGCTTATTTTGTATCTCTTTATGTACTCTTATTAGAGAGTTCTTGTTGTAAAAGAGAAAGGTGTTTGAGAAGACCATATCTTCTCATTGATTGTCAGGTTTGCTAAGTACCCTCAATCTTAGTGGTTGAAGTCTTGTGGTGCGGTATCCACGAGCAAGGTGAAGTCTTGAGGTGCGGTATCCTCGAGCAAGTTGAAGTCTTGTAGAGTGTACATCTACGAGCAAGTGTAACGGTTTGTTAGGCACCCGTAAGCTTAACGGAGTTAGTGGAATCTCGAGAGAGTCTCTCGGGGACTGGACTAACCACAAGTTGTGGTGAACCAGGATAAATTCGATATGTTCTTTCCTTTCTATTTTAATTACCGAATTTATTTTATTCCTGCAATTTTAATTCCGCAATATTTATCAATATTCTCGTGCCGCACTATTCACCCCCCCTCTAGTGACGGGCATAAATCCTAACAATTGGTATCAGAGCCTAACTCTCTGAAAGCCTTAACCGGTTGAGAGAACAATATATACTTTTTTGTTGAGAATATTGAACGCAGGAATGATGAGCGAAGGACACTCCACCTATAGGCCTCCACTATTTGACGGAACAAATTACACATATTGGAAAGAGCGGATGAGAATCTTCATCCAATCAAATAACTTTCACTTGTGGCAAATCGTCAAGAACGGTGAACAAATGCCATTAAAGAAAGTTGGGGAAATCATGGTTCCAAAGGAGGAAAATGAATATGATGCCGAGAACATCAAGAAGGTTGAAAGAAATGCAAAAGCCATCAACGTGCTATATTGTGCGGTGAATCCGGATGACTATCGGAAAATTTCTTGCTGCACAACCGCCAAGGAGATGTGGGATAAACTCAAGATCACTTATGAAGGTACGTCTCAAGTCCGAGAATCTAAAGTTGATTTTCTAACACATGAATATGAACTATTTAGAATGAGGGAGAATGAACCCATCGGTATTATGTTCGAACGATTCTCAAAAATCATCAATGATCTTCACGCTCTCGGGAAAGTGTACACGAACAAAGATCTTGTTCGAAAAATCCTACGGAGTCTCACTCCCGAATGGCGTTCCAAAGTCAATGCCATCCAAGAATCGACAGGAATCACGGATGTCACAATTGATGGACTAAGAGGTAACCTCGAAACTTATGAAAGCACAATTCTTAATCCCTATCTTAGAAGTAAAAGTTCGAATATTGCCTTCAAAGCCTCATCCTCTAAAAGAGAAGAGGTAAGTGATTCGGATAGCGATGATGATATTATTTCCAATAATATAATTGAAAAGTTTTATAAGCTTATGAAAAAGGAAATAAGGAAGGAAGAACCAAGTCCTTCATGCCATAAGTGTGGAAAACTTGGCCACACCGAGTCACATTGTCCAAAACCCAAGGATAAGAAAAAGAAGAAACAGCAACGGCGCGTGACATGGGATTCGGACAGCTCAGGCAATGAAACTTCCGCATTATGCCTCATGGCCAACGAGGAAGAAGAGGTAAGTAATTCTAACTCTTATTCTTTTGAAGAATTACAAGAAGCTTTTCATGACTTATATGGTGAATTGAAAAAGACTTCAAAAATTTCCGAAGAGGCCAAGGCTAAAATTAAAGTTTTAGAAGAGAAAAATAATTTTTGGAAAATGACAATATTGATCTTAGAAATAAAATTAAGGAGATGAATGAAGCCTCTTCAATTGATCAAAGTTCAAATTGTTCTTCTTGTAAGTCTTTAAAAATAGAGAACATAGAACTTAGGAACACACTAGAACAACGTAATGTTGATAATTCTAAAACAATTGAAGTAATTAAAAAGGATGATAGAAATGAAGTTGGACCACCTAGAAATAATTCTAGGAACTTCACTAATAAGTCTAATCATTTTAGACCACCTAGAAATAACTCTAGGAATTTTGGTAATGAGTCTAAAATGAATCACTTTAGACCACCTAGAAATAACTCTAGGAATCGCAATACGTCTAGGAATAACGACTTTAGATCACCTAGAACGTTTTTGGCTCAACCAAGACATATGCACAACCCCAACGTTATATGTCATTATTGCAAGCGGGAAGGACACATAGCACCCGTATGTTTTGCAAAACATAGAGATTTATCTTTTGACTATGATTATTATTCGCCTATCCCCCAAGGACCCCAAAAGTAGTTGGGTACCAAAAACATATTAGTAGGTACGTTTGCAGGTGTGCTTGAAGACTACAATATCGTAGTAGATGCACCAAGCACGAAACCTTATTGTATCAAGGGGGAATTTCGGTTAGTTATCATATTTTTTGATAAAAACATAATAGTTGATATGTGTTAACAATTAATATATCTTTGTTAACAATTGATATTAATTTTTTTTTATTCATGTTTTGATAACCTTTTATCTTAATTAACAATTGGTATAAATTATTTTTGTTAAAAATGATTGATTCATGTTTTAATGAATATTATTTTAATTTATTAACAGTTGGTATATTCCGAAAAATAAATGATGCATGTTTTTTAATACAACTATTGGTGTGTTAAAAAAATTAACAGTTGATATATGATTTGCTAAAAATAACCATTATTATGGTTGTTATATTTTTACTAACATTTGGTATTATTTCATGTTGGTATGATTTTTTTAATATCGTCAATGTATATTCCTCATTGTATTTCCTATCTTATATTTGACACTAACAATTGATATACCCAAAAGGAGGAAGTGTCGAAAGGGGATAATAGCCTTTGTATACTCTCTTTTTGCTAATGCCAAAAATGGGAAGAGTTTAGGCGATATGCATCAAATAAGGGGGAATGTATCTACGTTATAGTATGCCTTATTTGTTTGAGGGGAATTATCATTGAGGGGAATTGTTTGCATGAATTGTATGTTGAGATGTAGCATGAATTTAGGGGGAATCCGATATGCATATCTCCTGTTGTCTGTCATTATCAAAAAGGGGGAAATTGTAGAAAATCATTCTATCCATGATATGTGTGCTTTGGTTGTATTAGCATGATTTTCAGGTATAGGTTTTGATGAATGACAAACAACGAAGTCGATGAATGACAAACAATGAAGTCAAGTGTCGAACAAAGTTATTATATGACAAACAATCAAGATTGAATGCCGAGAAGCATATTGATGACGGAATTGCATAGGCAAGCCAAAGACGAGCTCAAAAGTTCAAGACCGAAGACCCAAGGCGTAGGTCGTTAGGTAGAACAAATGTAAGAGCAACGTTTAAAGTTATCTCGTCTTTTGGCTCAACATAGGTCATCATAAATATGCATAAAATCATTTTATCAAATCATATTTCAAATACCTCAAACAAAATGATTTCAAACATTTTCGTTTTAGCCAAAATGAATTTTAAACATGTCTTTCAAAGCTGGACAGAAATAATCGATTATGCTTATTGTGATAATCGATTATGTTAAGACAGTGTAAACCGGAATTTCCAAAACAGCACAATAATCGATTATCATGTATAGCATAATCGATTATCTTGTAACCGTTGCCAAAGTTTTGAACACTGTAACAAAATAATCGATTATGCACTTCAGATAATCGATTATCCAGCATAAAATCAGCTTATGATTTTTGAACGTTAGAGCAAATAATCGATTATCTAATTCCAATAATTGATTATCCTTGCATAAAATCAGCATAATTGATTGTCAATTAAGCAACGGACATACACCCTCTAACCCCTATAAATAGAGGTCTTTTGAGCTGATTTTAAACACACAACACCTCTCATTATTCATATACATATTGATATCATTTGTGCATCATTATAGAGCTTTTGTTGAGCCATTTGAGAGACAACTTTGAGTTGTTCATAGAGCTTATTTTGTATCTCTTTATCTACTCTTATTAGAGAGTTCTTGTTGTAAAAGAGAAAGGTGTTTGAGAAGACCATATCTTCTCATTGATTTCGGGTTTGCTAAGTACCCTAAATCTTAGTGGTTGAAGTCTTGTGGTGCATTATCCACGAGCAAGGTGAAGTCTTGAGGTGCGGTATCCTCGAGCAATTTGAAGTCTTGTAGAGTGTACATCTACGAGCAAGTGTAATGGTTTGTTAGGCACCCGTAAGCTTAACGGAGTTAGTGGAATCTCGAGAGAGTCTCTCGGGGACTGGACTAACCACAAGTTGTGGTGAACCAGGATAAATTCGGTGTGTTCTTTCCTTTCTATTTTAATTACCAAATTTATTTTATTCTTGCAATTTTAATTCCGCAATATTTATCAATATTCTCGTGCCGCACTATTCACCCCCCCTCTAGTGACTGGTATAAATCTTAACAGATCGGCCATCACATGAGTTACCGCTTTATTTTCCCCGTCTTCAGCTTCCTTATGCTTCATTGTCCGTATCTTGTGTGATCGAGTTGGTTCGGTGAGGTTTTGGTAGGAAATGAGACCTTTAGTCTCTTTAAGGAATGTTCGGTTTGGAAAAGTCAACCGGATATTGACTTATGAGTTAGAGGATTCGGATATAATTTTCGGTGATTTGGTTAGCTTCGGGGAATAATGTGTGACTTAGGAGTGTGATCGGAATTTATTTTGGAGGTCCGGTGTAGAATGAGGCTTGAATTGGCGAAGTAGTATCTTCGCGAATTCCGGTTGATAGGTGAGATTTGATCCGATGGTCGGAATAGAATTCCAAGAATTTCTATAGCTTTATTAGGTGATTTAGGATATGTGTGAAAAATTTTAGGTCATTCGGAGGTGTTTGGTTGGGTTTTGATCAAATGCATGTTCCGGAAGTTTTAGAAGAACTTAGGCTTCATTCCTATGTAATTTGATGGTTTGTGGTGTTGTTTGTTGTGTTTTGATGATTGGAGAAAGTTTAAATGATGTTTTAGGATTATGTTGACACTTTTGTTTTAGGTTCTAGAGGCCTCGGGTGAGTTTCCGATGGCTAACGGGAAGTTTCAGACTTGGAAATGCAGCAGCAGTTGCAGGCCTCGAAAATGCGAAAAATGGTTCGCATTTGTGAGTGAAGATTCACATTTGCGAAGGATCCTGGTCTGAGGCAGGGTTCGCATTTGCGACAGATTGATCGCATTTGCGACCTCAGCAGGGTTCGCATTTGCGAGCCAAGTGCCGCATTTGCAACCTTGGTAAGGGAGGCTCACGTTTGCAATTCCGAAGGTTTTGTTGCATTTGCGACGTTTGCATTTTGCGAAACAAGTGTCGCAAATGCGACATCTGAGGTTTGTGTCCAGTTATTAAAAATTCGAACTTAGCCCATTTCCCTTATTTTGCACTTGGCTTTGGGTGATTTTTGTTAGCTTTTTGACGGGGATTGAAGAGAGTTTCTACTAGGATTGATTGGAGGTGAGTCCTATAACCTAATAACATAATTTAATTGTGGAATCAACCTAGAAATTCATGAATAATTATCAAAAAGGAGAAAGAACTAGGGCTTGAGTTTTAGTATTTCAAATTGGGTTTTTATGGGTCATTTGAGCTCGGATTTGGAGTTCTTGATATGTATAGACTCGTGGAGAGCTGAGGAATCCGTTGATGTAAAATTTTCTGGAATTCGAGAAGTGGGCCCGGGGCTTGGATTTTGCTAATTTCGAGATTTTTTCTATTTTTCGATTGTTTTCGATTGGGTATTGTTCCATTGGAATATTGTGACGTATTCTTTGTGGTTTTGATAAGATTCAACGCGCGAGAAGGTCGATTTGAGAGGAAAGGGCATAGCGAGCTAGGATTTTGGCCGGCTTGAGGTGAGTAATGGTAGTAAATGATGTCTTGAGGGTTTGAAACCCGAAATTTGCACATCGTAGTGGTATACTGAGGTGAAACACGCATTTTATGGCGAGCACGGGATTTATTTACTACTAGGGATTGTGACTTGGTCCCCCCCGATTGATATTTTTACCGCGTATTTAACTGAGATGTATTTGCTATCAACATAATTTGGGCTTATTGCCATATTTTGGGCTTTATGCCGACTACTTCAGTCCTTCGTGATTTTTATCACTGTTTCCTCACTATTTGAACTCAGTCCTGTTGATTATACTGTTTTACTATCTCAACCACTTTAATTGAATTTTGAGACATAAATAATATTTCCACTGTTATTCGGGCCGAGCACAACTATTTTATTGATGACCGAGGGGCTTATGATGTTTTCTAGATTGAGGCCGAGGTCCTGAGATACATTTATATCCCACGAGGTGGCTTGAGTGACGTGAGTAGGTTTTCAGGCCTTATGAGTAATGTGAGGAGGCTTATAGGCCTTATGAGTGATGTGAGGAGGCTTTCAGGCCTTATGAGTGATGTGAGGAGGCTTTCAGGTCTTATGAGTGATGTGATAAGGCTTTCAGGTCTTATGAGTGATATGAGAAGGCTTTTCAGGCCTAATGTTGATATAGCCCTTGGGCCGTAAGGGGTCCCTCCGGAGTCTGCACAGGCACAGTGAGCGCGAGTACCTATATGATCTGATACTGAGCCCAAGGAGCTGATACAATGCTGAGTGAATGAGAGTGAGCTCGAGGACTGATACTATGCTAAGTGATTGATACTGTGTCCGAGGGGAAAATTACTACTCACTGTTTACTTGTTGTTTTACCTAATATACCTATTTTTAAAAGGACATTTCATTTGATTCTTTACGGTTTTACTGCTTTAAGCGACTTACTGGCTGGTATAGAATTGTCTTATGAATTTATATGTTTTTATGCCTTCGGTTGTTATTTATTATTATTACTCACCGGGCCAGAGTACTCACATTACTCCCTGCACAATTGTGTGGAGATTCAGGCATAGCAGAAACCGCACCTGAGCACCGATCCCTTCCAGACCAGGCAGCGAGATAGAATTACGAGGTAGCTGTTGACTTCCGCAGCCCCTTATGTCCCTTATCTGATCTTACTTATGTTTTCTTCAGACTATTGTATTGGATATTATATTCTATTGACTTATAGCAAACTCAGTAGAAGCTCATGACTTGTGACACCTCGATTTGGGCTGTGTCGGGATAGTATTCCCTGTTATTATTGTTGTTTCCGCATTTTTTAATTGTTTTATATGTGTTTTGTGTTTGTTAATGTTAATTATTTGTTAAGAGAGGTGTTTGCGTTGTTCTGGCTGTCCTTATCTTCACGAGAGGCGCCATCATAACCGGGTGTAGGTCTAGGGTCGTGACATCGAGATTGTTGTTCATCTAGGCTCTTTACTGGTTGGAAGAAGTGAATTTTATCTGGTGTTACTAATTTTTAAAAGCTGATTTGGTTTGCTACTGCTATTAGCTGACTCCAAGCACATTTTTGGATTGTTTTTGCTATATCCAGGTACTTCTCGAATCATGGGTGACTTTTGAAGTGTAAAGTGCAAACATGAATATGGATTCATGATGAAAATTATTTGAGTTTTTGACTTCTTGTTCTTCCCTGTTTTTCCATGTACTAATGTCTTGTAATATTTTAGTTTTAGGTGAATTCAATTAGTTTTTTTTTGTTGTGGATATGATATAAAATGTTTGACGTTTGGTCTTTGTTTATTTTCTACTGAAAGCTGTAGAATTTGGGATTTTAAATAGTTGATCTGGTGATCTTACAAGATATTGATCATTACTATATAAAAGAAGTTGGGATTAAAGCTCATTGTAATTGCTGTTGATTTAGTTTGGGAATTGTATGAAGTGAAATTCTGCATAATTTTGCTTTTATGTCATCAGCATTTTAATTCAAATATAGAGATTACTTTAAATATGTGATTTGGTTTTGTAGCATTTGAAACCTATTGTCCACATTATAGTGATCATGAGTCATGTTTAATCAGTAAGGTCAAAAGGTCTGTTAAATTTTAAGTGTTGTCATTAATCAGTATTCATTACTTTGTCATGAGTATAAATTTACTTTGAACTTGGGATTAAGATCATTTGAGAAATTAGAATTGTTTTGAGTGTTGGACTTAATGTTAATTGTGGATAGGAATTGTTTATCATATGTTGCTTGGGCCTTGTTCTCAAATCCAGCAGCTCATTCAATTATTGCTGCTAAGTGCTGCCCACGGCAGGCTTGGTTCAAGCTCAAGGACCTTAGTGGATTAGACCTTTGTATGCTTTATCATATGTGGGCCTTTTTCTCTTCGATATGGTCATCTACGTTTAGGCTTGCTACTGGACCTTAGTGGATTAGACCTCTGTCTTCTCTCTCTCCTCTATCCTCTCTCCCAAACATTAACTTTTCCCCAATCCCCCTAAACCCCCAGCCCCACTCTCCCCCCCTCCCCCCTCCCCCCTCTCCTCCTCCGGTGACCCCTCCCTCCGGCAACCCCCCTCCCCTCCAGCGACCCCTCCCTCCGGCGATATCACGGATCAGCTGCCAAAAATTTTGTTTCATTTCAATCTCTGTACTTTTACTTTGATCTGAATTATATATATTTTTAGTTGTTTTTGTTATTTCGTCTCTCTTTTTTCGTTGTTCTTTATTTTGGAACTGTGGCATAATAGTTATTGTTCTAGTCGTATTCTTTAATTTAGGGTTTCTACCCCATTACTTCTTCTGTGCAGTAGAGCAAATAAAAACAATCTTGTACTTCAGATTTGTGCATTCACATTGTGCTTTCCTCTCTATTCTTGAGCCATTCATATTGCTGCACATGGCCCAATCAGATTGAAAATATTCACATTCTTTAATTCTTAACTCTAAAAGATTGAATCTTTCTGCAAAGTTTTTCATATTTCACTGTGAATTTTCTATACGGGTATATATATTTTCTCTTTTAATAAAACTAGACAAGTTTAAATTTACTGCTGAGCACCTCTCTGGTGAATTTAACTTGTAATTTTCAACTGTAGATTCTTGATTTTTTTTTTCAAATTCGTTTTGTTTTCCTTCTTCTCACTGCTTATTCACAGTAGATCTTGTTGCTGTTTAGAGGTCTGGAATTCTTGCTTTTCGCCGGAAATTTTTCCGGCAACTCCTGCTCTTTTCTTTCTATTCTCTCCTCTGCTTTTTTTGGGTGTGTTCTGTTTTCTTGGACAGGTGCCCATTTTACCGGCGAGGATTTCCGGCAAGCCACAGTACTCCCGGTGACTCCCGTTCAGACTCGCGGCAGGACGCAATAGAACTACACGTTCTGCTAAGCTTCAGGAAAACTTGGGCGCATCAAAGCATACTTTCAGGTTTTTCTACCGGGAGTTGGTACCTCCCGCTCTCTTGTTTACTTTGTGCACCTTTATACGTATTTTAGCTAGCATTTCGAGTGTGGTCTATTTTGTTGTTATCTAGTTTGCACCTTTTTTCGCTATAGTGCGTGTGTGTGCAACTGTACCCCATAGTCGGTTGGAGGGATAGTGGCCGCGGTGGGGGATGATAGCGTAAGGTCATGTCCTCGGGGGGTGGGGGTGGTAGCGGGAGTGAGTAGGGGAGCAGGGGGTGGTCCTACGGGCAGGGCGGGAGGTAAGGGTAGGAAGAGGGCAGCGGACGCCCATAGATTAAGGATTGGGTCATGGAACATAGGCACTCTGACGGGTAAGTCCATAGAGTTGGCGAAGGTTCTTCAGAAGAAGAGGGTTAACATAGCGTGTGTCCAGGAGACTAGGTGGAAAGGGTCGAAGGCGAGGAATGTAGATGGGTTTAAGCTGTGGTATTCTGTGGTAGTGAGGGGTAAGAATGGAGTGGGCATCTTGGTGGATAGGGACCTAAGGGAGTCCATAGTCGAGTTTAGGCGAGTGAATGATAGGTTAATGTCTATTAAGCTGGTTATTGGGGGTTGCATCCTCGACGTCATCAGCGCTTACGCCCCGCAAGCGGGCTTAGATGAGGAGGCTAAGAGGCGCTTTTGAGAGGATTTGGATGATCTGGTGGGTAGTATTCCCCAGTCTGAGAAGTTAGTTATTGGAGGGGACTTTAATGGTCATATTGGGGCTGATGCTGGTGGCTATGATGAGGTGCACGGTGGCTTCGGCTTTGGGGTCAGGAACGGAGCAGGCACTTCGCTGCTTGATTTCGCTAGGGCTTCCTAGCTTCTAATTGCGAACTCGACATTCCGGAAGAGGGAGGAGCATTTGGTCACCTTCAAGAGTTCGGCGGCAAGGACTCAGATTGATTACATCCTCATCAGAAGGAGCGATAAGGGTTTGTGCAAGGACTGTAAGGTTATTCTGGGAGGGTCTCTTTCAACTCTTCATAGACTCCTACTGATGGATGTCGGTCTCTGGGTGAAGAGGAAGAGGAGGGGCGCTCGGGGTCAACCGCGGATTAGATGGGGTGCTTTGACTAAGGAGAAAGCACATGAGTTGGAAAGGAGGTTAGTTGAGGGCGGAGCTTGGAGAAGTTTTGGGGAAGCGGACGCTATGTGGACAGTGACGGCGAACTTGGTTAGGGGGGTAGCACGGGACGTGCTCGGGGTAGCCAAGGGATATTCAGGCAGACATCAGGGTGATTGGTGGTGGGACGATGTATTCAAAGGAAAAGTGGAGGTGAAGAAGGCGGCGTTCGCTAGGTTGGCAGGGAGCACAAGCGAGAAGGAACGGAGGGCGAACAGGGTGATCTACAAGGAGGCGAGAAAAGAAGCAAAGATGGCAGTCACGGAAGCTAAAAACGCGGCGTTCGGTCGCATGTATGAGGAACTAGGGGAGAGAGGTGGGGATAAGAAGTTATTCCGGTTGGCTAAAGCAAGGGAAAGGAAGGCACGTGATCTAGACCAAGTTAGGTGTATCAAGGGCGAGGATGGTAGAGTTCTGATGGGGGAATCTCAAATCAAACAGAGGTGGCAGGTGTACTTTCGGGACCTACTTAACAAGGAGGGGGATCGTAACATAGAGCTAGGGGAGTTGGGGCATTCAGAGCAACATAGAGATCTTGGGTACTGCAGGCGCGTTAGGGTGGAGGAGGTCATGGGGGCTTTGCGTAGGATGAGTAGGGGTCGAGCGACCGGGCCTGACGAGATCCCGGTGGAGTTCTGGAAGTGCATGGGTAAGTGAGGAAGGGAGTGGCTCTCTAGGTTGTTCAATGCGATCTTCAGGACCAAAAGGATGCCGGATGAGTGGAGGTGGAGCACAGTGGTGCCCTTGTACAAGAACAAAGGGGACATCCAGTGCTGCAACAACTATAGGGGTATCAAATTAATAAGTCACACGATGAAGGTTTGGGAGAGGGTGATTGAGGCGCGGGTGAGGGAGGCGACATCTATATCTGGGAACCAGTTCGGTTTCATGCCGGGCCGCTCCACCACAGAGGCGATCCACCTAGTCAGGCGGCTGGCGAAGCAATTCAGGGATAAGAAGAAGGACCTTCACATGGTGCTTATCGACTTGGAAAAGGCATATGACAAGGTCCCAAGGGAGGTGCTATGGAGGTGCTTGGAGGCGAAGAGCGTGCCGGAAGCCTATATCAGAGTAATCAAGGATATGTACAATGGAGCTAAGACTAGGGTTAGGACGGTGGGTGGCGAATGAGACCATTTTCCTGTGGTTATGATCAAGGATCGGCGCTGAGCCCCCTCTTGTTTGCCTTAGTGATAGATGCTCTAACCCGACGTATTCAAGGGGATGCGCCTTGGTGTATGCTTTTTGCTGATGATATAGTATTGATAGACGAGACGAGGGTCGGTGTTAGTGAAAGGTTAGAGGTATGGAGACAGACTCTCAAGTCTAAAGGTTTCAAAATAAGCAGATCTAAGACAGAATACCTGGAGTGCAAGTTTGCCGACGAGCCGAGCAGGTAGGCAGGGTCGTGATGATTGGTTCTCAGGCCATCGCCAAGAGGGACAGTGTCCGATATCTTGGGTCTGTGATTCAGGGGGACGGAGAGATTGACGGGGACGTCACCCATCGTATAGGAGCGGGGTGGTCAAAGTGGAGGCTTGCATCAGGGGTCCTGTGTGACAAGAAAATTCCACACAAACTCAAGGGGAAATTCTATAAAGCCGTGGTTAGACCTGCGATGTTGTATGGGGCGGAGTGCTGGCCCGTGAAGAACTCTCATGTTTAGAGAATGAAGGTTGCGGAGATGAGGATGCTTAGGTGGATGTGCGGGCACACCAAACTAGATAAGATTAAGAATGAAGTCATTCGAGAGAAGGTAGGGGTGGCCCCGGTGGATGAGAAGATGCGAGAAGCGAGGCTGAGGTGGTTCGGGCATGTATGGAGGAGGGGTCCCGATGCCCCGGTGAGGAGCTGCGAGCGGCTGGAGATTGTTGGCGGTCGGCAAGGCAGAGGGAGGCCTAAGAAGCATTGGGGAGAGGTGATTAGGCAGGACATGACTAGAATGCAGGTTTCCGAGGACATGACCCTTGATAGGAGAGTCTGGAGGTCTAGAATCAGGGTTGTAGGTTAGGGGCTCCTAGAGTTCTTCGTACGCCTCATCCGGGGTTGGGTGTGGGTCAGCAGGGTACCCATAGATGATTTTTTGTTTTAGCTTATGTCCCCCCTATGGTTGTTAGTTATGGTAGTTACTGTATGATATTATTGCATGCGATTGTATTTATGTTTCTTATGTTTAGATAATTATTTACGCTATTTCTGCGGGAGTTACTAATGCTCTATTGTTTTTGTTTTTGTTTTTGTTTTTGTTTTTGTCTTTGTCTTTGTTTTACTGCTGTTTTTCCTTTTATTTTATGCGCGTCGATTGGAAACAGCCTCTCTGCCCTTTCGGGTAGGGGTAAGGCTCGTCTTCATATTACCCTCCCCAGACCCCACCTGGTGGGAGTATACTGGGTAGTTGTTGTTGTTGTTGTTGTACAATTGTAGTTCGCTGATTTCCAATTGAGCTTAGGCATTTGCTTTAGATAAATTCAAAATCCCTTTAGTCTTTTAATTAATCAACTAGGCTCTTTATTTAAATTTGAGGTGTGCCGGAAACAAAATTAGATAATACATGTCCTTTGAGTATTTAATTTTAACCCTTTAGAAATCGAGGGTGCCATAAGCGAATGTTCCATGGCCCTTGCAAACTTGAAAACGCACAGTTGCTTTAGGCACATAATTTTAAATTAACTTCCTTAAACTCGGGTGTGCATTTCATGTAATCCAAATCTAAATCTCAATAACATTAGATAAAATGTGTCGCGGACTGCGAGTGCATTTCATGTGGCGTGCTCAAAGGCATGTTTTAAATAACGTTGAATCTTCTTTAAAATGATTTAAAGCAGCTAATAAATTAAAATCCACCATAGGATAAAATATGTGTTAAATTAGTTAATAACCCAATAATAATAGTTGAGTGATCGTGCTAAAACCACGAAACTCCGGAATGCCTTATACTTTCTCCCGGGTTCACATAATTTCTTACCTGGATTTTGGTGTTCGCAGACTATAAAACAGAGTAAATTTTTTCTCGATTCGGGATTCTAAACCGGTAACTTGGGACACCATAAGTTATCCCCATTAGCGACTCTGCATCTTAATATGAATGATCCTGTTTTGATTGCCACTTAAATTGAAAAAATCCCCTGTGCCCTTACAGGTGTAGGAAAAATAAGGTGTGACACTCTTACACAAAATGAGAGCATCTCCATTTTGAAAAAGGATGCTCTGACAGCCCAAGTCTCTTCTAAAGAGGGTCACCATTTCCCCAAGGAACACCATAACAATCATACACCTCCAACACACACAACCCACTCAAATTTCTCCTCTGGTTGTGTCTCTCCTCGTAGAGGTGGTCGAGTGCCTACACCAAATCAATTGCCTAATGTTATCAATAAAGTGACACTACTTGTCGATCCCTCAAGATCAACTACAGAAGCAAAATCCCTCTATACGAAATAGAGAAGAAATGGCTTTTAGCCAAGCTTCTCTGAGTTTTGTAAACCCTCCAAGCAAATCAGGCAGATTCCATGAAGGAGAACCCAACAATGGAAAACCAAAACACCAACTCCCAACCAAAGGAGATCACTCCACTCACGATCTCTTCCACTCCACTTCCATCAAATATATACCAGAATCATGGTTAGAGATAGCTCTAGAAGGACATACCCAAAATCTCCAGATGATGATAGGGATAGTCCTTGAAGAGACCACCATCCGAAACCTACGATACCTAGCACACCTTGCAACCACCAACAACACCAGGGTCTAGTAAACTTTGGACACCAACTGTGGATATCCACACTTATCGAGGCAAAATATATAGGCAACCAACAACCACAGTCAATGAAGGAAATCAACAATCTGATGGGGGCACCTTTTCTAGACGATGCTCTTCTTCCCATTCATAAGCATGGAAGCCCTTATTCCATCACTTACCTTCACACCCTATCCATATGTGGTACACATGGCACCATCAACCCCATGCCCATTGTTCCCCATCGAACAATTGAGTAGGGGGACCAACCTGGCCCTCTATTAACTCAAGGACTCTAATATGGACCTGAAGAACATACTAGCTAATCTAGAGGTTTCAAATACAAAAGTTTTCCTCATGTAGGGGCCTTTGGAGATAGAGTTCAAAGAGCAATTTGGAGAAATTATTATGGCTCTATGCCCCAAGAAAACTCATAAGTTGCAAACTAGATCTTTGTGTGCCTTCATCTCTAAACTCAGGAAACTCAACAGTATCTCTAGACCATCTGGTGGGCATGATGAAACCAAACCCTATGGGATAGCGCAAGGGAACCAAGAGGAAGGCCCACTCTCATAAGCCTTTATTTATAAATTTCACAATGAGGATGTTAGCAGAGCCAACACTGCTGAATTTTGTAGGAATTGTGCTTTTATGGTAAAGCTCCATAAACCTGCAATACCGGTCTTACTTAAGACAAGGATGGCTGACCATAAGCACCTCACTTCTGATCTTCAATTTGATGTTCAATTCCAAATACCTTCCATTAGCCAATCTAGTGGCATTGTGATTATGTGGAAGGATGACTTTGTCAAGTTCGAGGAGGTCTCCACAACACCACAGGGGATTCATGTTATGGTAAAGGTAAACCTTTCTCTTATTAGTGGCTCTTTTCTGCTATATATGATAGCAACTATGTAAATGATAGGAGGTTTGGGGCTGTTTAGAAGACTTAGCATGTGTTTATAAGGGAAGTTGGCTTGTAGGGGGTGACTTTAGGAAAAATTTGAAAGCTAGGGATAATTTGGGAGGCAATAGTTTGAACAACACTAGAAGTAACAGATTTGGGAACTGTTTGCACCAGTGTAGGCTTGTAGATCTAGGTTTTATGGGGTCTGATACAGTTGGAGAAATAAAAGGTACATTAAGAGAGAAGACATAATCCTAGAAAAAGTTGATAGGTGTTTTGCAACTGATTACTATATCGAGATATTTCCTGAATCCACTGTTACCTATCTCCCTAGAACCCATTCTGATAACTGCACACTCTTCCTTAACTTTATTAGCCAATACCAAAATAGTCTCAGTAGACCCGTTAGGTTAGTACCATGTGGTGCAATCATCCTGAATTCCCTTCCATTGTGCAAGACGGTTTCACACCCACTGATATCTTCTTAGAGCTTCACACCCATTATGAAGATTAGCTGGCATTCAAAAGTCTACTGTTTATCCCATTTGTAGATTCTTACAAGAATTTGAAGCCAATCTCCGGCATGATTTTTCTGTCATTCTCAAGAATGAAGAGGACTTTTGAAAAATGAAATCTAGAATAAATAGGTTGTGTGAAGGAGATGTCAATACTAAGTTTTTCACACCTCCACTCTTAACAGAAGAAGGAAGAATAAGATCCTATGCTTGAAAGATGAAGTGGCAACCTAATTCAAGAACCTAACTACATTAATATCTTGTTTGGGTTATTGTTATATATCGTTTCATATTATATTGTATTGTATTGTATTGTACTACGTTATATTGATGAATACAATGTTTGAATAGATTATATCATTTACCACCATTTTATGATGTCACACGCTAACCATATAAATAATACGCTTGCAATATTACTAAGAAAAAATAGGACACGGAGTAGAAATTATATAAAAAATTATGGTAAAGATAAAATATAATTATTTAATAATAAGGACAAATAAGATGAAAAAAAAGAAGGAAAACGATGCCACTACATCAAATCCGTCAATTTCATAAAATGAAACTTTTCTTTGTTACGTAACGATGGATTTAAAGATACGATACAATAAAATTTAAGTAACAATAAAAAAATATTGTATTTAAAGTAACAATACGATATTATACAATAGGTAACAATCATCCAAATAAGCAGTAAGGATACCATCCTGAGTTATTTCACTAAGCTCTTACCTCTGAACACCAATTCTCCTTAGGCAGTCTCTCCACAGTGCTGATAGAACCCCAGTCCTATCAAGTAGGGATCAAGTAACTTTGGATTTTGTCCTTAGGTTATCTAAGATCAAATGTGCAACCAACTCCTTCAAACCCTTGAAAGAACCTAAGCCTGGTGGATTGCACCCTTTCTTCAATCAGAGATACTGGCATATCCTGTGTAGTCAAGTCTCTTCTCCACTAGCACAATACCTCATGAAATAAATAGAACTTACCTTTGTCTGATCCCAAAATGCCATAATGCTACAATGCTAGGGAACTTCAGACCTATCAGACTGTGAAATACCATGTAAAAATTGATCTTTAAGATCATTGCCAATAAAATTAAGCCTATGCTACACAATATCATTGGGTCAACCCAGACCAGTTCTAGCTAACATGAGAGCTACAATGCCATTGTTATCCAAGAATATACAACGCCCTTCTAGAAATAAAAGGGAAGAATTCTAACATGATCTTAATAATTAACTTAGAAAAGGCTTGTGATAGACTGGAATGGTCTTTCATCAGAGACTTCCTCCTATTCTTTAAGTTCCCTACTAGGTTGATCACCGTAATTGCGTCATGACCATCTTCCAGCTCCATTTCTATTCTGGTTAACGGGGACCAGACTAAATACTTCAACCTAACCAGAGGCATTTGGCAAGGGGACCCCATCTCTCAATACCTCTTCATAATCTGCATAGAAAGGCTCTCTAAGAACATTAATATTATTGTAATAAAAAACGATTAGTTTTGTAACGATCCTACCGGTCATCTTAAACAATTGCATTTTATTAATTTATTTGAGGTCAAAAGTGGATTTATTTGGTGTATTATGACTAATGTGCATTGCCGGTTTTAGTTTTTCAGTGGTTGGGGATTGATTTGAAAGAATATTTCTCAATTTGAAAGCTTCACGTTAAAAGGGTTGACCGTGTTTGCCTTTTAATTTAACCTTATATTTGAGGTTTTATGGTTCTGCGAGGTCCGGATGGTAATTGTAGACTTGGACATATGACCGAATTTACATTTATATGTTTCTAAAATATTTTGGCACTATTTCGGGAAAATTGGCAATTTGAAGGTTTGGAAAAGTTTATAGGTTTGATCGGAAGTTGACTTCAATGTTATCAGACCAGGAATGTAATTTCGGAAGTTGTAGTATGTTCGTTATATCATTTCAAACTTGTGTGCAAAATTTGAGGTGATTCTGAGTTGTTTAGAGGTGTTCAACATAAGTTTGGAATTTGAAAAATTTGAAATAGTTCATTAAGCTTGAATTGAGGTGCGATTCATAGTTTTGATATTATGTTGTAGGACTGGGTACCTGATATGTTTTGGGGCTTTTGGTATGATTTTACTGGGTCCGAAGGGAATCGGGTATATTTTGGATCATTGGTTGAGAGACTAGTTAAGTAAGAAACTTGGAGTTTGACCATGGTCAATATTGTGTCAAGGCCACATCCTTTCAGTGTTTTGAGTGCATGAGCCGGTCCGTAGCATGTTTTATGATTGAAATGCATATTTTTTTTGTATTCGGGAGGTTCTGGATGAGTTTCAAGGTGATTTGGAATCATTTCAATGAAGTTTGGGGTTGCTGGTGCTGCTACGTTGCAATTGCGACATCGGCGAGCTTCTACTCGCAATTGCAAACCTTGGTTGCAATTTTGAACATGTTACTGCTATTAAGAGCTCCATAATTGCAAACTTTTGGTTGCAAATACGATATCTGCAGTTGGGTTAAGAGTTGGAATTTCGAGATTTTAGCTCATTCTTTTATATTTTGAACCCTAGACTTGGGGAGAGGTAATTTTGGAGAGGATTTTCACATCTAACTACGGTAGGTGATTTTCACTCAACTTCAATATTTTAAGTTGCGTGTTTATCGATTTTAACATCTAAATCATGAAATATGAAGAGAAATTTTGGAAACTTTTTACTATATTTTGAACAATATAAATTCGAGATTTGAGAGTCAAATTGGACTCAGATTTAAAAAAAAATACATATTTGGATTCATGGGGATATGGGTAGTCAAGATGTACCCTTAGACTCGGATTTTGACCGGACAAGCCCGTACTTGACTTTTGTCGACTTTTGAAAAATTGTGTAAAGATATTATTTTTATTAATTGGAATTGGTTTCTCTTGCGTTATTTGATAATATTAGTTATTTTTGGCCAGGTTTGAGCCAATCAAAGGTGAATTTTAAGGAAAAAATTATTTTAAGTGTTGAATTGGCCTAATTGAGGTAGGTGTCTTGCCTAGGTTTGGTTGAGAAAATATTTTCTAACAAAATGATATTGTTTTCTACTTGCGGGGTGATGTACAAGTATGGTGACGAGCGTATATGCATTTTTCATGGTTTCCATGCTCAGAAGAAGGAAATTATATGCTCCTTTGTACCTTGATGAACTTTATGATTCTTTTGTCTTGGGTTTTAATTGATTTATGTGAAACCTAATACAAAATAGGAATCTACTCTGGATAAGTCAAGCTTGGATAGTAACCCCATCCATGTAATGCAGTACATTAAGTCATCATCCCATATAACCAACCAGATTAAGAGGAATTTTATATTGGTTAGTACCTTAGAAAAAAGGAATATGCACATGGTTAAATAGGATATAGTGACTAAGCATAAGAATAGGGGAAGTCTTGGCTTACAACAAGCACACATGAAGAATATGGCTAGCCACACAAGGCTACCTTGGAGATTGTACCACAACACAGGCTCTATTTGGGCAAAAGTCCTTATGGGTAAGCACGATAGTGGACTAGAGAATAGGACAAAGGCAAAAACAAGGATTTGTAAGTGTATCCAAGAAGACTGGAAGGTTTGAACTAAGGCTTTTAGGTAGATAGTCCACAAAGGGTACATAGGTAACTTTTTAGCAGACACTTGGATCCCTAACATGCGACCACTCTAATCCTTTCTCAAAGGGCCATGGCAACAAACTGATTTGACCAGGAAAAACCAATGCAATGTATTGCAATAGAGTATGGGATTCAGTTCCATCCACTACCATTCAAGACATCAACAACATCACCCAATGCACATTCATTCCTCATACTACTAATGTTGATGATAAACTAATCTGGAACCTCATCACCAATGGATTATTTAGTGTTAAGTCTGCCTACCCCTTCATTTACTCCAACCTGGACCAGAATACTATTCAAGATGACCACTTTAGTTATATTTAGAAGTTGCAGTTAAGTTCTTTATCTAGCTCATGCAGCAGAATAGATTGCCTACAGGAAAATACCTACACCATATAGTCTGAGAATCAACCCAAAATGCTCCTACTGTGGAACTTATGTGGAAAACATCAACCACATCTTCTTTGAGTGCATAAATGCAATGTGCTTCGGATAAAACTGTCTCAATAATGCACTAATCTACCATACCTACCGCTCTCACCTTTCTCAATGTAGAACTGGGAGGACACTTGGAACAAGCTCAAAAAATTGCCCTTTAATACTTACATAAGCTAGAAATTCCTCCCTCTCTTCTTCTTCTAGAGCATTTGGTTAACTAGGAACACGAATATATTTGAAAAAATATAAAAACAACATCTATATTAACCAAACTATGAAAAGGGCAGTTGAATATTTACTATGTGGTAATCCATTATAAAGTACCTCCAAATACAAATACCCTATACCTTAAGTGGCAACCCTCAATTGGTTTTTATAAACAAAATACTGATACGCATGTATTTACAACCACTTTTAAAGAGAGTATTTGTGGGGTATTCGGGAATAATAAGGGGGAGTGGGTGTTAGAATACATGAAGGGCCTACCACATACATTCATTATAGCGCCGTAGCTTCATGGCCTTTAGCATAACATAAAAATTGCGCTAGACCAAAACATGACACCCCTTATAATAGTCATTTATTCTGAAGTAGAGATAAAAATGTTAAAACATGGTAACCTGATTTATAATCACATTATTCTGAATGCATGTCACTGATGAAGCAATTGAGGATCCCAGTAATATGGCATAGCTACGGGAACAGAACCATGTAACAGATTTCTTCGCCAAGAAAGGAGCTAAAAAGGAATTTTTTGAAAGGATACAATTTTTTATAGTTTCTCCGATGTTTGAAAACAAAGTATTGTGAACAGATATCCTACGAACGGTATTTAAACGAAAAACTAATGTCTGTAATAGTAGTACAATGCTAGACAATGATGATGGCACTCAAGGGAGCGGGGACTCTCTTTATAATATATATATATATATATATATATATATATATATATATATATATATATATATATATATATATATATATATATATAAAATTGATCCCAAAAAAAGCATACTAGAAAAGTCCCTAATAATATAAATATGCTACTTTTATTATTGGTATAGTCTTTTGAAGCAAAAACAGTAAATAAAATGGATTAGTCTTCTCGAACAGTTAAGCAAAATTGATTTTTTTCTCTAAATAAGACTAGAGGATGTATCTATGTAAATGACTCTTTAATTAGTACTCGTTTAATTTGTTTTAAATACAAAAAAGAAAGTATCTCTTTTTAACACTAAAACACTCGACCACCTCAGCTTTGTCGAATCTCCAAGCTGAGTGATACAGACCATCGAATTGTAGTGGTTGAAGTTTAACCTTCTCAGACAAAATCAACAGTTTAGAACCTTTTGGCACCCCATTCCGAACGAATAGTTCTTTATAAAATTACGAAACCCCGTGTTGTACAATAGTCAAAAATCGAATATTCCAGTCAAAACAAAAGGATATTGACAGTGGACGTACACTTTTCTTAGGTATCAAGGGCTAAAAGATTACTTGTTTTGCATTTCAGTGTATCTCTATAAACTAGTACTAATAAAAGTCGCCAAAACTATAGGTCATAAAAGAAAGTCATTCACGAGTTAAAGATTCAGCCTATTCTACAATAAAAAATTTAGCACTAAACTATCTTTTCAAAACATAAGGGAAACCGTCAAAAAATTTATTGCAATTTTTACTATAGGTCATAAATAGGAAGCCTCTTGACCAGTTAAAGATTCAGTCTTTCTACAAAAAAAAAAAAGAAAAAAAAAAGCCCTAAATTAACTTTTTGAAACATAAGGGAAACAGTCAATTTTTTAATTGCAACTCTTACTATAGTTGATAAACAGAAAGCCTCTTGACCAGTTAAAGATTCAACCTTTTCAGTAATAAAAAATGGAACCCTAAATTATCTTTTCAAAACGTAAGGGAAGCCGTCAAATTTTTTATTGCAACTTTTTCCTTTGAGTTGATTAGCCTCAAATGCTAGAAAGCCTCCAAGAAAGGGGTGATCCTAAGTGAATTTCACTTTCTTCTTTTCACTCTGGTACTAGTTGCTTGTATGTCATGTTTAAACCACAACCCCCCCCCCCCCCCCCCCGCACATATATATATATATATATATATATATATATATATATATATATATATATATATATATATATATATATATATATATATATATGTTTAATCAATCTCTTTCGCATTGTTCAACTCTTGAAGCCTACCCTATTTACTTCATATTGGCTAGGGTATAACCTAGATTCTTGAAGCCTTTCATTGATGCTTCTTAAGCGTGCAAATTAAAGAGGATTCTATTTTGCCAGAACACATAAGAGTGATCGAAATTTTGCGGCGATACACTTGTTCCTAATTAGATTGAAGTACGAACTACGTTGGTCGGTCTCATGTAAATTGACCAAAACATACTGTTCCAAACTACTCATGTTAAATCATGACGTTTTAGCCTTTTATGTAAACCGGTCAATAATTATTTCATGGGGCATGTAAGGTGTGTAATGGGTATTCAGTATAATATCTACAATTCGTCATAAGAAGAACGAGAAACACAGTGTTTATTTGTAAAATTATGAATTATTTAGGTCTATTAAGTATTAACCAAATAAACTTTTAACCGTGTTATGCTCGCACTTTTGATTTCAATTACCCGGTAATGTCGACGACATACATCCAATGAGAGAGCTAGAAGTAATTGGTCACGATTTTAAGATGACATATAACTTCCTGTTAAATTAAAGTTAAATAAGCTTTAAGTAGTAAAAGGATACATTACATGCATCCTTAATGTGTAGTGGGGTGGACCATTCTTAATATAAGTAGAGAAATTAGAGTCTTCCACTCAATTTAGAAGAAATGAGATGCACCTTTGGTTCTCCATCTTTCAATTGTTTACTTTGTAGAACTAACGTCCTTTTCATTTTATCATGAAACCAATACCAGGCAAGCGATTGTACGCACATGATATTATTAAACGACAAAAATTAAAGCAAGAGAAGTAACTTTATATAATAAAGGAAGAGAAGAAGGATGGTATGAAACATCTGGCATTCAATCATTGAAAAAGTGCCAATGACTATATTTTATAGTATTAATAACTTGTGTTCTTGAGCCGAAGGTCTCCTGGAAACTGTCTCTTTGTTTCTGGGTAGAGATAAAGTCTGCATATATATTATCCTCTCTAGACTTCACTTGTAAAATTATATTGGATTGTTATTGTTATATTAATAACTATTGTATAACAATATAAAGTACAGAACAATATAAGTTATCGAGCGTAACAGAATTAATAAACACTATACAATTCTGTATTTCTATCAATTTAAACCATTCCTTTTGCTTTTCTTTTTTGGTTCAACAATTTGACTCTTTCAATGCATAGTAAAACATAATGTATATGTACCCGTGTCAAATTTTGCTCCAGGCTAATCCGCCCAGAATTGAACAAGTTGGCTTGACATATATGTTTATTGGCGAATCAATTTTGGCATAGTTCAATTTATCTCATCTAAAGACTAAAGCTTAGGCCAATTTGAGTTGCATGCATATGTAACTGAAATTTGCAATTCAGGGTGTGAACTACTAATCAATTAGAGAATTATAAGCTTTCAGGTTCAAATATTAACGGAGGCAAAAAATATTAAATAATTTCTTCTTATCTATCGAAGCCTTGGTGGATAGAGTTACATGATACATATTATTTGTAAGATGTGACACATATTCAAAATTAGTTAAAGTGCGTGCAAGTTAGCCTAGATTCCACAATTATCGAAAACATACACATGAAAACTTATCAAAAATATAGAGAACAAAAAAATTATTGAGCTTGATTTGCTTAAAATAATCATAACAAATAAGGACAAGATTATTACTCCATTAGTTTGATTTGATAATGAAACAAAGTTTAAAAGAACAACCAAAATGAAAAAGTATTTTGAATTGGACGGATTAAATTATGACCCATTACTTAATCAAAATTAACTACTTCATTGTGACCCAAGCAAAACATTCAGCGAATCCGCCCAATTCATTTATCGACTCATTTATTTTATCCGCTCAAATATATGAGGTTTTAAGCCTCCATTGCTTTTGACAATACTGAAATTAAAAAAATACCTATTTTAGATCTTTTATGTATAAAAGACAAATTTCTTATGTATAAAAGCAAATTTTCTATGTATAAAATAAGATATGAGTTCATAAACTAAAAACAAATTATAATGGGCCACAAAACCATTTGTAAAAGAAATTGAAATGCATTTATTTCTTTTGTACGCTGTAGAGATAGATAAATTAATGAGAATCCACCAGGAAGAGATAAACCTACTAAAGCAAAGCAAAAGCAAGCATATCCTGGATTTCGTCGGCCATCGCAGCAAATTGATCTCCTCAATAGACAATAGCAGCACCCAAAATCCAGAACTGGATCGCCCCTATATTATTGATGCCAAATGGCAGGAAATAATTGGCCCTTCCATCATTTCTCAAATGTTTTTTTTAGCTGATTAGGAGTTCATTTTCTATATAAATTCATCAAAATCAAATCCCCTACAAAATAAAAAATTAAAGCATGAGTTTTAAGCCATAGTGCAATATTGAGAATTGGTGGATGACATAATAAAGGAGCATCCTGGGATATTACCATTGCACCTTCCTTTTCAGAGTGCTCTTTTGCATTTTAGAATAGAATATTTGTCCAAATAAAATATACTAAGTATACCTTATTGCATTACAAAAGCTCTTCCTCTGTTGCACCCACTTTCCCACCCCGTGCCTATATAAATATGTCGACCAAACTCTCCTTATTTCAGTGTCAAGTAGTACTTGTGCAACTCTAGCATTGTGGGTGAGAGACAGAGTGCTAGATATTTGCAATTCTTGGCTAGAGATGGCTGCTATTTCTGGTCACTGGGCTTTTGCTTTTGGTGTCCTTGGTAAATACAAACCTATTTTTCCTCCATAATTAACATAACATTACATTTATTAAATCATTTGCATGCACTCGTTGGTAGTATTTACTTTCTAGCAAAAATAACTCTTCGTCTTTTCTTTCTTTTTTTTCCCTCTGGCAATTTGCAGGTAATATTGTCTCCTTTATTGTGTTCCTTTCTCCACTGTGAGTGATCCTTTTGCTTATAATTTTTAGTATGTTATACCTTTTTTTCATTTTCGGCTTAATTATAATCTGACTGAAACTATTATTTGATCACACCTGCAGGCCCACATTTTATAAAATTTACAAGAAAAAATCAACTGAAGGCTATCAATCAATTCCATATGTGGTTGCTCTCTTTAGTTCCATGCTTTGGATTTATTATGCTTTTCTCAAGACAAACGCGACCCTTATCATCACCATAAACTCTTTTGGCTGCTTCATTGAAACTATCTACGTCGGTTTCTACCTTTTTTACGCACCAAAGAAAGCCAGGGTATGCTTTTACAAGAAATCTTAGTTTTCCTTCCTTCCTTTTTTTTTTTGGTATAGAAGATTTACTCCCTTCGGTTATTTTTACTTGATACATTTTGACTTTTGATGTCTTTTAAAATATAATAAATGAAATGCGTAATTTACTATGATACTTATATTAATTGATGCATATTTTATTGAATTTAAAAAATAATTTAAACTGAGTAATAAATATTGAAGATATAACAAGAAAAAAAATTGTCTTCTCTAATATGCGTAAAGTGACAAATAAAACTAAATATTATTTTTAATATACATATCAAGTAAAAGTGAACGGAGAGAATATATTGTATTCGTTCTCTTTCCTGAAGGAAGTGAATTTACTTTGATCTTCACAATTTAATTAATGTAGGTCCAAACTGTGAAGATGCTCGTATTATTGGTGGTGGCCGGCTTTGGTGTTATTGTTATGATTACTCAGTTCCTATTCAAAGGTGCTGCTCGGGGACAAGTGGTTGGATGGATTTGCCTTGTGTTTTCCTTGTGTGTGTTTGTAGCTCCCTTAGGCATTGTGGTGAGCTTTTAATTACATGCAAATCGATCATTCACGTATTTTGAGAATTTTGTCATCTTATTCATTTATTTGCCCTGTTTTTCCAGGCATGTAAATGAAGATAATGCTTAACTATCTTTCTCATCTTATGCAGAGACAAGTTATAAAAACAAAGAGTGTAGAATACATGCCACTTCTCCTATCCGTTTTCCTCACATTAAGTGCTATCATGTGGTTCTTTTATGGTCTTCTCGTAAAAGATATTAACATTGCTGTAAGTTTTACATTTAATGTGTTTATGTTACGTAAAATATATATGTTAAATCTTCTCATGTATATAATTACTTCCACCTTTACCATTGTAGATTCCAAACGTATTGGGATTCATCCTAGGAATTTTCCAAATGGTGCTCTACGTAATATACAATAAAAAGGAGAAGGCCATTTTAAAGGAGCAGAAACTTCCGGAGAAGATACAAAACCATGTCATTACAGTTGATGAGAACAATAATCAGAAGCTTCCTGAACTCACAGAGGAACAGATTATTGACATTGTAAAGCTTGGTTCACTAATTTCCTCAGGAAAAATTCACGTGGCTTCGTGTCTGCATAAATCTGCATGTGGAGTTGAAGCAGCTAAAGTTGAGAATATGCCCCAGCTGCAAACTGCCGAACCCTAAGAATTGATTACTTTGATTTACTCTTTCCTAACTCCTTATATATGTGTTTGTACACATCTGTTCTTAGATTAGATGATATGTTCCTGTTGTAGACTTGTAGTAATTAGCTTTCTAGCTAGAAAATGATCATCTTAATGCAGAAAACAGCTGTCTGTCATTAAATGTGGTGGCAATAAAATAAATTTTTACTCAAGTTCATTTGCGGTAAAATTGATTTCTATCGTTTTTACGCACCATCAGCAGTAAAAAGTAGCCCCCTTTTCAAGTAGACTTATTATTGCATCACGTTTTACATGATCAATAATGATGTAACATCAAATTTGTGAACGTGTGTTTGCATTTATCTTCAGATGCGTCTTGTATCACAGTATGACTCATACTGTTTGACAGTGCACAAGCAAAAAATAATAGTATTTTAGGTCAAGTTTTTTTTTTGTCAAAAATACTTTTTTTCCCAAAAACACTTTTCGCCAAAAATTGAAGTGTTTGGCCAAACTTTTGGAAAGAAAAAAGTGTTTTTGAAAAAAAATAGAAGCAAATTTGAAAAAGTTGGGAAAGTAGTTTCTCTCAAAAACACTTTTTGAAAAACATTTTCGAGAAAAATACACTTATAGCCTGTTTGGCCAAGCTTCCTTTTGACAAAAGTGTTTTTTTGCCAAAAGCACTTTTGGGCCAAAAATTAAGGTGTTTGACCAAGCTTTTAGAAGAAAAAAAAGTGTTTTTGAAGAAAACAGAAGTAGTTTTGGAGAAGCAAAAGAAGTAGTTTCTCTCCAAAAGTACTTTTGAGAAAAATAAACTTATAAGTAGTTTTTTAAAGCTTGGTCAAACACTAATTGCTGCTCAGAAGTGCTTTCCAAATTAATTAGCCAAACACAATCTGCTTTTGAAAATAAGTTTGAAAAGTACTTCTCAAAATAAGTTGATTTTTGTAGCTTGGCCAAACGGGCTATTAGAAGCAATTTTTTAAAGTTTGGTCAAACACTAATTGCTGCTCAGAAGTGCTTTTCAAACTAATTAGCCAAACACAAACTGCTTCTCACCAAAAGTACTTTTGAGAAAAGCATTTTTGAAAAAAAGAACTCTGTTGCTCTATCAATATGAGAATTTTGCTATGAAGAAAGGAGAAACTATTCAAGAGATACATACAAGGTTCACTTCATTGATAAATGAACTAAAATCTCTTGGAAGACTTATTCCTGAAGAAGAAAGGGTTGAAAAGATATTGACTAGAGTTTTACCTATCACACGAGAGATCAAAATCACTACCATCCAGGAATCAAAAAATATTATCACTCTCCCACTGGATGAATTGATTGGGAATCTTACTGCCTATGAACTTAGGAGACAGACCATGAAAATAGATGTACCTAAGAAGGAAAAATGTATGGATCTTAGAATCACTAAAGGTTCAAATCTAGAAGATGGTGAAATGGCCATGATCACCAAATATTTCAAGAAGTACCTTAGGAGAGGAAAAGATTCTTCAAAAGGTGGTACCTACAGCAAATCAAAAGCTCATGAGAAACAAACCAATGATGGTTGCTACAAATATAGAAAGATTGATCAGCACATCAAGAAATGTCCTCTGTGGGAAATTGTGTGGAGGAAGGAAAGAGCTTAACGAAGGAACATGATCAACCCAAGAAAATAAACGACAAAGGATCATCAAAGGCTTTGGTCGCTGCTTAGGGTGATAGCTCAAATTAAAGCTTAGATGATGATGATGATGATGATGATGATGAACGGACACTAATGGTTATTAGAGATCTGATAAAGAGAGTGCGGTAAGTGTTTCCCATCTCAAATACAAGATTAAATATTTATCCAAGGAAAGGATATATGAGTGCTAGTAACGCGAATTAATGAATCTGAGGATGTAAACAATAAAAATGAATTGTTGTCAAAATAGTGTGTAGTTTTAAAAGATAAGTGCAAAACCTGGAATTTAGGGCTAGTGAAAGTGAAAGTAAAAATGTTATGTTGAAGAACTAGGTTCATGAACTTAACACCAGTATCCTAGAACTTAGATCTAAAAATCTAAAGTTAAAATTAGGAATAGGTAAAAAGACAGTTAATCATACACACAACTAACTTTAGAAGAAAATATAGGAAAAATAAAATATGAGTTGTATAAAAGAGATGAGCATATAAGAATCTTAAAGAAGGATGATCTAAGCAAGGTCAAGAATGAGATAGACATTGCATGCAAATGGAACAGGTCCACCGATCACATTCATGGCTACATGAACACCATAGCGGCAACAAGAAAGGACTTGGTTTTAGAACCCCTACACCCAACTGGGATCCTAAAAGCAAGTATCTCACACTTCTTGAGAACAAAATATGCACACACTGTGGAAACTGATCACTGTAAAAGTGAATACAGTCCAAAATAAAAGGCAAGCCAAAAGAACAAAGAATTTGTTCAAGGGAAAAATAGGTTGCGAAGTTGGGCTAAAAAGAATTTGATTCATCATTTTGCCTATAGAAAGGGACCTAAACTAGTTTGGGTTCCTAAGACTAACCCCTAATTTCATTTTGTAGGTATAAGTGAAGGAGAGCAGCCAAATATGGTACATGGATAGCGGCTGTTCAAAGCATATGACATGAAGCAAGAACAAGTTCCTTTCACTTGAGGACCTTAAAGGAGGTAATGTCTCCTTCTAAAATGGAAAGATAGGTGAGATGATTAGGGATGGCAAGGTAGGTAAGAATGATTCTTCCTCTATTGAGAATGTCTACCTAATTGATGGACTGAAATACAATCTAATAAGTGTATCACAAATGTGTGATATAGGTAACATGATTGCATTCAACTTTACAAAATGCCTTGTGATTAATCTTATCACTGACAAGATAGTTTTGCAGGGAAAACGAGTGAACAATCTATATATATATATATATATATATATATATATATATATATATTGTGGGTTTGTCACCACTCTCAGATAATGAACTCACTTGCCTTTGTGTGTTGGATAATGATCCCTTAATTTGGCACAAAAGACTTGGACATGCCAGTCTAAGTCAACTCAACAAACTAGTCTCAAGGACTTGTAATAGGACTGCCTAACATTAAGTTCAAGAAAGATAAAATTTGTGAGGCTTGTGCAAGAGGGAAGCAGGTACTCAACTTGCATCAATTAGGTCTGGTCAGGTACTGCATTTGAAAATGCTAAATTTGCTTAATTTTATGATGAGCATGCCATAGATCATAATTATTTTTCTCCTATGACTCCACAACATAATGGGGTAGTTGAAAGAAAGAATAGAACATTTGAAGAATGATTAGGACTATGTTTCTTTCTAGTAAACTGCCCCGTAGTTTCTGGGAAGAAGTTGTGAACACTGCATGTTACACCATAAATAGGTGTATAACACTAGACCTTTTGTTGAAAAGACTCCCTATGAGTTACTTAAAGGGATAAAACCAAATATATCCCATCTTAGGGCATTTGGATACAATTGTTTTATGCACAATAATTGTAATGACTCCCTAGGTAAGTTTGATCTCAAAAGTGATGAGGTAGTATTCTTCGGATATTCTTCACATAGCAAAGCTAATAAAAATTATAACAAAAGAACTATGTGTGTAGAAGAAAGTGTACATGTAGTTTTTGATGAAACTAACATTCTTTCTGAGAGACAGGAACATGAATATGAAGCAATTGGACTGGTAAGAAAATCAAATGAAACCTTAACCCAGATGGAAGCTACACCAGAGGAAGGAACGGGTGATGGAACATGTCCTTCTACTCAGGGCAATCTGTCAGAGAGAACTGAACAAAGAAGAACCGATTCCCAAACCTTGAGAGAACTTGTCCATGAACTTTTTCCTTTGCAACAAAACACAAAAGGAACATCTAAGGGAAACCAGATGGTTGTGAAACCTTATAAGTACCAAGTTTCTCATCCCATTAAGAACATATTTACTTATCCAACCTCTGGAATCAAAACTTGATCTTTTTTGAAGAATCATTATGATTTTGAAGTTTTTCTATCTCTTATTGAACCTAAGAATGTTGTTGAGGCTTTACAGGATGCAGACTAGGTGAATACAATGCAATATGAACTCAACCAATTTGAGAGAAGTCAGGTTTGGCATTTGGTACCAAGACTCAAGGACAGATCAGTAATTGGCATTAAATGGGTCTTCAGAAATAAACTTGATGAATATGGAATAGTTATAAGGAACATGGAAAGATTGATGGTTCAAGGGTATAGTCAAGAGGAGGGCATAGACTATGATGAGACTTTTACTCCAGTTGCAAGATTGGAAGCTATTAGACTCCTTATAGCCTTTGTTGCTTACATGGATTCACTCTCCCTCAGATGAATGCAAAGTTTCCTTTCTAAATGGCTTTCTAAAGGAAGAAGTATTTGTCAAGAAATCTCCACGCTTTGAAAGAAGGAATGTCCTGATCATGTGTACAAGGTTGACAAGGCACTTTTGGGCTCAAGCAGGCTCCAAGAGCATGGTATGAAAGAATATCAAAATTCTTGCTTGATCATGACTACAAGAGAGGTAAAATTGACAATACTTTATTCTTGAAAGAAAAAGGTAAAGATATCTTGGTGTTTCAATTATACCGTTGATGATGTAATCTTTGGAGCAACTACTGATAAATTAAGTAAAGAATTTGCTAAACTAATGGGGGATGAATTTTAAATGAGTATGATGGGTGAGTTTAATTTATTTTTAGGCTTACAAATTAAACAAAACTTAAATGGAACTATGATCCACCAGCAGAAATACGTGAAACAATTACTTAAAAGGTTTCAAATGGAAGATTCCAAGGAAATCGATACTCTTATAGCAACATCTACAAAATTGGATATAGATAAATGTGGTTCATCTGTTTATCAGAAGTTGTATAGGGGAATGATTAGCTCTTTGTTATATCTCACTGCTAACAAACCTGACATTGTTTTCAATATACTCATTTGTGCTCGATTTTAGGCAAATACAAAGGGGTCCCACTTGACTGATGTCAAGAGAATCTTGAGATGCTTGAAATACACCACTGACCTTTGTCTATGGTATCAAAAATGTAGTAATTTCAACCTTGTAGGATATGTTGATGTTGATTACGCAGGTTTTCTTGTGGATAGAAAGAGCACCTTAGGTATGGCACACTTTCTTAGCTCATCTATTATGTCTTGGCCTACTAAAAAGAAAAATTATATGGCCTTATCTACTACTACAACTGAGTATGTTGTTGATGCCTCATGTTGTGCTCAATTGCTATGGATCAAACAACAGTTAATGGATTTTGGAATTGATGCATGTTGTATCCCTTTATTATGTGATAACACTAGTGCAATTAGTATGACCAAGAACCCGGTTCATCATAACAGAACTAAGCACACAGATGTTAGACATCATTTTTTGAGGGACAACTAGATAAGGGTTTGATCACTGTGGAATTTTCCGCTACTAACAAGCAAATATCTGACATCTTCACAAAAGATCTAGGTAGATATCACTTTGAAAGGAACACGTGAGAATTAGGGATTATTAACATCGCCTAAATGGAACCTGTTTTAACTAAAAAATTGGTTAGAAAATTATGAATTTTTGTACATAATTAGATTGTCTTTTTCTCAGTCTCATACTTCCTTAAGTATAATGTTGTTGCATGTGCTAATATGACTCATTAATCTATAATGATACTATCTTTATTTTCTTGGAAAATTCAGACTTACACAAGTGAAGAACATGGTTCATTAAGATTATTTGGTAAGTATTCTCCACACTGTATAGATTAAAACAATTATATTTGGATCATGATTAAGAGAAGAGTCCCATTTAATCATAAATCCTTTTGAACTTATCCCTTATAAAATGAACCAGTTTCGTTCAAAAAAGGAGTCCAAACCGCATTAAGTGTCTAGATTCCAGGGAATCTCTCCAACATATTTTCAAAATAGAAATTTAATTTGATTAGACTTCTGAGAGACTGTCGTTACCATATAAAACATTCATATTCAAATTGATTAGGCTTAGTGCCTTCTTCACTTAAACGTTTCAAGCCGTGAAAATATTCTCCACCTTCTGTCCTCCTCCAACACACTGAAAACCCTTTTTTTACACCTAAGCACAGAAATGGCTAGCACTTCTGAGAATCCCTAGAAATCTTATGAGTCATTCAAGTCTGCAACTACGGGAGGAAGAAATGGTTTCTTCTGAGACAAAGCACGTAACATTTGGACTCAAAGTTACTCCTAAAACTATTTCTGAGGTTGCTACGAATTTGGAGACTAGGTTTGTACTAGTAGGATCTATGGCAAGTGTTGAAACTATTGAGTTTGTAAAGGTGGGTGGTAAAAACAAAAAGAAAGAGAGGGGGGGAGGGTTTCTTGAAGTACTGTGAAGGGAATAGAACAAGGGGTGGCTAAATTTTCACCCGCTCCTGCTAGCTTAACTGAAGAATCGGGTGCTATGGTAGTTAGGGATGAAGAATATGATAGAGAAAACTAGAGTGTGAGAGAAGCAGGAGGAAGTGGGTCTAGAAAAGCTGCTGAGGGGTTGGGGAAGAATGTTGAAGACCTTGTTCCATCTGAATAGAAAACCCTTGCAAACCTACAGAAAAAGGTGACTGGCGGTTATAATCACAAAAAGAAAGAAAGTTCTGGAGCTAAGATCCCTGGCACAGCTTGGGAAAACAAAAAGAGAAAGGTTGCCTCTTCTATCCTTGTAGAAACTCCTCCCGTAAGAGGAAGAGATACAATGAGTCAGAAGAAGTAGAGTGAGGCTGAACTGGAAAAGGTCTTAGAAGAAAGTAAGAGAAAAGTTATTGCTAAGGGAAAGAAAAAAGGTGGTTAAGCTTGTTGAGTCACTTGCAATTAATGAGATGGACTTGGTCCTTTGGGATGAATATGAGACAAAAAATGTTGAGATTGTGACTCCAAAAGCTAAGAAAGACAAGACTTGTTTTGGCCAAATGCACACGTAAGTATATGCGGTCATTAAGTAATAAAGTGATAAGATAGAGTGTCGAACCTACGAGTACTTGTGATTAACTATTAATTAAATTAGACTATCTTAATTATCTAAACAAGAATTAAACCTAGATGTATATGACTCTAATCTAATTAAAATAAAGAAAAAAATAAATAATGAAATTTGAACATCGAAAGAGTAGATTTTTATGTCATCAATGTTATGGAAAAGATCTAAGGTTATGGGCTACCTAATATTCCTATTGTATTCTCTAATTAAATTGGCTAACTAATTTATCTAGCTTATTGGTTGACAGGGTTAATATCTCTTATAAGAATCTTTCGAGTTCTTACTCGCCTATTCAAGCTAACCTAATATCTATGAAATTAGAATTGACAAGAACACATTATAATTCATGTAAATCAAGGAAATTAGGTATATGTCTATCCTAACCATGAATTTGTTCCCCGATGTCCAGGTTCGAGAACTTGATCTACTTAATCTTATATGTAATTTAGAATTCCCACTTTTTGGTCCAATTCTATACTTGTAGATAGTATTCAATTGGTTATCAAGAAATTAAATTGTTAAGCGCAAGATAGAATAAACAAACAAATATGATAAATAAAGAAAGTAAAATCAATATCTGAATAACAATAGCCATCCACAACCCTAGAATGTAAAGTTTAGCTCCATATAGACATGGTAGCCAAACAATAAATCATACAAAGAATTATAAATTTAATAAGTTTGGTGTAAGAAAATATGAAACCTGGTCTTTACGGCGGCTCTGTGCTCTTCCTTCGTCAAACACAACTCTAAATAAATGTCCCCCTCCTTCAAAGTCACATTCCCCATCCCCAAACCCATTTTCCCTCTACCAAAAGTGAGTTTAGAGACTATTTATATGGTATAGGGTTAGCATGGGGTGAAATAATATAAGCCCACTTTGAAACAACCTTTTTAGGTTGGCTTGTTCACTCTGTCGTTCACATGCGAGACTGAACGAGCAAAGTTCTTCTTTTATCTTTTTCTTCTAGGTCTCTCATGCACTTCCATGCCTTTTTCTATATTTCGCTATTTTTCTCAAGCTTTTCCTCAATAGCTCGTTCATTCCCCCGTGTGCACGCGAGAGTGAACGAGCAAAGTCTTTCTTTTGTCTTTTGGTTTTGAATAAACTTCTTTTGCTCGCATTTCTTCCAACTTGCTCCTAAATATAAGATTGAGCATAATTCACTACTAAAACTCATGCAACATATCATAACCACACAAGTTATGAGATGAAAGTACGCCAAAAAATATGCACTTTTGATTGTTTATCAACTTTCACAAAGAAATCTATTTCAAAGACAAAGTCTGTTGAACCATCTACTTTGGCTAAAAGAACCAGGTTTGCATTAAAATCAAGAAAAGTGAAAACTGTGGAGGAAGAAGAAGATGATGAAGATGAAGAAGAAGAAGAAGAAGAAGAAGAAGAAGAAGAAGAAGAAGAAGAAGAAGAAGAAGAAGAAGAAGAAGAAGAAGAAGAAGAAGAAGAAGAAGAAGAAGAAGAAGAAGAAGAAGAAGAAGAAGAAGAAGAAGAAGAAGAAGAGAGAAGAGAAGAAGAAGAGAAGAAGAAGAAGAAGAAGAAGAAGAAGAAGAAGAAGAAGAAGAAGAAGAAGAAGAAGAAGAAGAAGAAGAAGAAGAAGAAGAAGAAGAAGAAGAAGAAGAAGAAGAAGAAGAAGAAGAAGAAGAAGAAGAAGAAGAAGAAGAAGAAGAAGAAGAAGAAGAAGAAGAAGAAGAAGAAGAAGAAGAAGAAGAAGAAGAAGAAGAAGAAGAAGAAGAAGAAGAAGAAGAAGAAGAAGGAGAATCTGATATTGAGAAGAACGAGATGGTTAAGTTTGGAAAGAGAATCATGGTCCTTCGGATGGATGGAAGGCTGGCCAGAACTGAGATCGTGAAGTTTATGGCAAACTATGAGATAAAAAATGGTAGTGTCACTAGTGTGGTCAAGGGGGTGACATTGACTTTTGATGATAAAGAACTAAGAGAGATCTTAGGTGTACCTGTTGAAGGGTACAATGATTAGAAGAAGCTTAAATGGCCAAGTCTACAGAATCTCCCTATTGCCCTTGTAATTAATAGGAAGTTTTGGAACAATTGAAAGGAATTTGATCTCAAGGCTATACAAAAGTGAGATAAAGCAACACTACAAAGTGTTGTTCGAATTAGATAATAAATGTGTGCTGCCAAGGCAAGAAAGGAGGCACATTGCTATATTCATGGACCTGATCCTTATGGAATGTTTGGATAGTGGGAGGCAAACACACTAATTACTTTTGAATATGAATATAAAACCACTCCCAAAGAACCTGGTTCATCCAAAAAGGTACTAGTAAACAGCAAAATGCGATCTTGCATACAAGAAAGTGGAGCTAAGGATGCTGAGATTAATAGGCTGAAGAAGAGGTTAGTTGAAGTGGAGACTGAGAGAGATGCTCTAAAAGCTGAGCTAGCAAAAGAGAACGACAAGAATGATGGCATTCTTCATGATATGTTAAAACTGCTCCAAGCCAAAAGTCAAGAATCTAGCCCTTCCCAGACTTAATCCTCCTAACATAGTGTAGATCAACCAGTGACCTAGTATGGGATTTTTTTTTGTTTCTTTTGCTCATGACTCAGTGTTAATATTTCTTTTTATGCATTGTGGTAGGATCTTATCAATAGATGGATAATATCCTTAGATTAATAGATGATGCTTAAATCCATGATTGCATTTGAAGTAGCCACTGGCCATGAGTAATTTCTATTAAAATCCGGTTATCTCACATAATTGTGCAACTTTTCGATGATGCTAAAAAGGGGAATTAGGTTGTGCTTTACTTTGGACTGTGATATTTATAACATAATGAACATAGTCCTTGATGATTAGTGACTTTAAAAAGGTAAAATGTTCTAATTTTATGTTGATATTGAGCCGAGTTGAAACAGGTCCTACGCTTATGAAAAGTACAGAGTTTGTCATCGCTAAAAGAGGGGACTTTGTTGGCCCAAGTGAAGTTGGTTTTGAAGATTGACAAAAGAACTCAAGCATGAACCAGGTTCTTCCACAGTTTACACAGACACAGACATAATCAAGCATAATGCACATAAGGGAGATAAGCTTAACTTATTATATCTGGTATCTCCTGATCGAAAAGGTTGTATAATTGATAAGGAGAAGGACTCCTTATTCAAAGAGAACACTATCCAAGATAAGGAATGAGCTAGAAGTTGAAGTTAACAAGAACTCTTCCACCAAGAAGAATAGCATTAGAACTCTAGTTATTCTCTATTCTATTAACTCTATAGATTGTAGGATGTTCTCACTTTACAGGTACGCACAAAAGTTGAAATTAAACGTGAGTTGAGAGCAAAATAGCAAGGTATTTTGTAAGCAATTCGTGTGTGATTCAAGTATGCGAATTGAAGCTACATGAACCAGATAGAAGAACCAGTTCCAAGTGTCTGTCTTTTATTCTAGTTCAATTGTAGTAGGTGTTTTCGTCTTCTACCTTTCATTTTTATCTAGATGCAATTATAATAGGTACTCTGAGTATTCAAGTTAAGATTAACTTCATGTTGGTGAAACAGTTAGAGGCTGGTTACTACAACGAAATTAGAGGTAGTCCTTGGGTTTAAAAAGACTTTTTTGTAAATGGTGTTTTGACTTAGTGATTTAGTGAAGTGTTGAGGAAAATCCTACTGAGTAGTAGGTCCTGAGTTTTTCACCTTTTAAGCCGGGCGTTTTCCACGTAAAAATAATTATTTTCTTTACTTTCCGCTTATATTATTTCCATAATATTAGTTTAAGGAACACATAGAAAAACTAGGTCCTTCTATAATATGTACATGCAAAAATTAAACACCACACAAATCATCCCTCCCCGCTTGTGTGGCATTGAAGTATAAAATATCATCTTCGGTGAGTGTAGCTTCTCCAAAGCAGTATGGACGAGATTATTGAGATGGTTGCAATTATTGAACGCTCCAACTAATTCACGAAAAAAAATGTTTACATGGTTGTTTTTCCAATCCAAAGGTAAGTCACGAAAGGCAAAGATACTCAAGATGATGTATGCCGAATACAACTATGTGATTTGGAAAGAGTGGAACAGTAGAGTATTTGAAGATCAAGCAAGGAAAGTAAAACAGATAGCTAGAGAAGTGGCATGCCTATACAATGATAGAGCATAAGGGGGAGTAAGGAAACAGATGCAATAGCTTTATTTCTAAGGCAAAATAACAATTCAAAGACAAGCGGGCAAGATAGTACTTTGAGGATTTATTTACTGCTAATACCATAGCTATAGATAGAGATAAAACTATGTATGGATTGTAGCAAGTCGAGAATGATTATGCTGATTTGTAACGATTGTTCTTGGTGATTAGTAAAATATTCTAATTACTAAAAATTAAAAAAAATGAAGTTAAAAGTTCATAAACCATGAAGAGCAATGACCTTTGCCATAAGTAAAGAAATGTTTTTCTTCTTTTTGATGAACTGGTAGCAAACATCATAAGTAACTTCCTCATTAAAAAAAAAATTTGTAGAATAAAGAATTTCCACCGTACCAAAGATGGAAGTGGCTAAACTAGTTATACTACCACCTTTTACGTTTAGTAATACTCAAAAAGAATAGTAGTAACAAACAAAAAAAGTTATATTTGTACCTAAATCGCCGTATTACACTGTATTTTATGTTAATAAAATTTTAGTCGTTAACGTAAACTGCAGTATAATACTACGGTTTACTTAATAATTCATTTTTTATATATAAAACATAGTATGATACTGCGTTTTACTTTATTTTTGGGCCAAACAAGATTTCTGCGGCTAACTGGCATAAATAATTTATTTTTTAATGTAAAACGTAGTATAATAGTATATTTTACTAAAAAGCAGTATTATACTGCGTTTTACTTTCTTTTTGGGCCCACCAATAAGTGTTCTGCAGATAACTGACATAATAATAATTTAAATACATATATCGTGGTATTATACCGTGTTTTATATAATAAAAAACATGTACCCCAAGCTAGGATTTGCCTTATTTAAAGGCGTTAGGATTTTATGAAAATTCATTCATAACATTCTTTCAAGCTTCTGTTCATATTTATCTTCTTGTTATCATGCATTTTTTAGTCTCAAGAGCCAAAAATAAGGGTTTCATTATATTGGGATGGTGAGGTTATAATGGAGAATAACTCTCTGAGGTATAGTTCACCTTCACAGTATCATGTTAAATTGCCGCTTATACTGGAGTATGATAAATTGGTATCTTTATTATGTAAAAAAGTGAGTTTGAGAAAACATTCGGTAAACCTTAATGTAACCACTAGATTTTCATATTCTATGACTTTGCAAGGGTTTGCTTATTATTCTGAGTTTAACATTGATGATGATGAAACTCTTAGAGATTTTTTGCGGATTTTGGATGAATATAGGGAATTTATTGTATTGGAAATGTACGTCAAGGTTGAAGACGTTCCCAATAATGAGGGTGTGCATAGTAGGGATAACCCCCAGTCATCGGGTGCTTATTCTGGAGCAGTTTTTGCCTGATAGATTCCTGATGAAAGAGCTTGCCTCGATTTAAACTTGTCACCACTGGCTAATGAGCAGCGAGAAAATAATTTTTTGACTTTATATAATCCACAAAATTACTGGTAAATTTTAAATGTTTCTATTCTTTAGCGATGTTTATTTTATGTTTGAATTGGATTTGTATTAACACTCATATTTTTCATAGGAAATACTATCCGGATATGAATTTTACAAGTTATGACCCCGCTCCTAGTTGGAATAAGCGTACTTCTAGCGTGTTGGACCACAGTGGTCCATCAGAGATCATTACCAACAAGAAAATTCCCATCATGGAACATCAACACAAAACGATTTATAAGTAATGTGATATGGCTATATGTAAAGTATTTATCTAGTAGAGTAGCTTATTATTTTGTTCTTTTTGTGCGGTAAAAATAAGCAACTTGATGTTCCTAGCCTCACACAGTTGCCCATAGACGATGTATTGACTCGTGATTTGGTAGATGCACAGAATAAGGAAGATGATAGTAATTATTGCAACAATGGTGAGTTTGAAGATGGCACACCCACCCCTGAAGAGGGTGATGATGAAGAGGAAGTTAATGCCGAACCTGAGCATGCTCCTCCACCTCCCGTTAGACCAAGAGTGTACGAGTCCCACATACCATTTCATGAGCGGAATATTCCCTACCTTGATAATTTTTCAAGTATGTCGGACGTGGATACCCTCACAAGAGTTGCTGACAAATTTCACTTAGAAATGTGGGATGAGTCTAGACCAACGGTGCTAGCAAAGGGCATGTATTTCCCCGATAAAGCTTCGCCTAATTGGAGCTACAAAAATCTACAACGTAAGAGAGTATCATGAGATGACGGTAAGGGAGTCAACTACGGAGGTAGACAAGGTTGTATGTCGTAGAGACTTTATAGGTTGTCACTGGATGTCGCGTGCCAGCAAGAATAAATCAGGAATGTGGAAAGTGGTTAAATATATTAGCACCCACTGATATGAAATGGATACATTCAATGAGAATCACTTCAACCTAGATGTAGACTTAATTTCTCTTATCTTGATTCCATACTTGGAAGTGTCTTTTAGGTTCAAGATTAAATAGGATATTACAGTCGTCCAATAGGAGTATAGATGTACTATAACCAAAATAAAGGCATATATCGGGTGCAAATGTGCCTTTAAATTTTTATGGTAACTGGGATAAGCCATTTTCATCTCTGCCCAGGTACATGGAGGCACTACAACACTTTAACCCTGGGATTGTTATTGAATGGAAGCGTGAGCGAATTTCAGACACACACGAATATATTTTAAACTATGTATTCTGGTCATTTAAACTAGCAATTGATGGTTTTGTGCATTGTCATCACGTAATTTCCATAGACGGTACTCATGTCTATGAAAAGTATGATCTTAAGCTTTTGATTGCAGTTGCAATAGATGCCAACAGACAAATATTTCCACTAGCTTTTTCCATTTGTGCCAATGATAGCAAAGAGATATGAATGCTTTTTTTGAACCACTTGAAGCAGCACATTGTCAAACAGTGTTCAGGTATTTGTTTAATATCAGATCGACATGGTGGTATTTTAAGTTCTGTATGGCATTTTCCTAAATGGAAGGAACCCTATGCATAGAACTATTAATGTGTGAGGCACCTGAAGGCCAATTTCCAGAAGAAATATCACAACAATGCCTTGCATCATTTAATATGGATAGCTGCAACTGAGCACCAGAAGTGCAAATCCATGAGGCGCATGGAAGCGAACCGGCAGTTAGATCCGTAAGACTATACTTGGCTGATAAGAAATAAGCTTCACATGTGGACATTGCATACAGATAGTGGCATACGTGGAGCCCTGACTACAAATGTGTCGGAGTCATTCAATGGCTTGTTGAAGTCTGCTCGTGGATTTCTTGTCCCTGCCATGGTCTAGATGATATTCAAATAGATTGCGGAGAGGTTTGTTGAAATGCATAGAGTTGCATCGATATAGATGGACATGGGTGTCCAATTTATGCCAATACCAATGAGAAAATTTGATAATTACAGGAAACGAGCATATTGGCATTCATTCTTACAATACTATCACGACCGGGGTGTTTTTGAAGTTTGCACTGCTATCCGCGAACACCGGAGAAATAATCTGCAGACAGTGAATGAAGCCAACAGGTTGTGTTCATGTGAGAAATGGACCATCTACACATGTCGTGCGGATATGCCTTGAAGTGCTTTCAACAAGTTAGTTTAGGGGAAACCAACTATATTTATAGGCAATACAGTATTGTTGCATACGTAGACATATATAGTGGGTAGCTGTCGCCATTGGGTGCTGAGCATTGTTGGCCGCCGAAACCTATTAAATGTTGTGTAACAAGGACTATTTGTGCAAGCTGCAAGTGGAAAAGGGAACGCGTATACAGAACCAAATGGATGTTGGTGACACTGTTTATGCGCGTAAATGTGGGATATGTTCGCAAACAAGCCACGACTGTCATAAATGTACTTCAGCTGGTGTGGGTGGCAGTGGTAATCCAGCTCCTTGTGCAAGCTCGTCGAATGTATCCAACTATCAAGGATACACCTAGTCTTTTGTTTTAGCAATATTTTTTATAATAAGTGTTTGTACTTGTGTATGTTGCAATATCTATCAAATAAATTATGTTCCACAATCTTGTTACATCTCGTTTTTTAACATTACCTTTTAAATTGGGATGATGATATGGTAGTTTAAACATTATACTTATTGACATTAGTAAATAAGACCAATCTGAAGATTGAAATTTCATAACATAATATTCGAAGAGATAAAAGCACAACAACCATAACTAAAGCAAAATATATGAAAATTAAAAAAAATCTATATCAAGACGTCCTTTATTATCCTTCTTGAAAATTTTCTTCTTAAAATGGCCGCTGTCATAAAAAAGGAATCGAAGAAAATAACTAAAGCAACATACAAGAAAATAGAGGATAATAACCAATAGGAAAAATTTAACATGCATAGCACGGTACAATACTATGTTTTGTGTGTTGTCTTATCGGTTTGAAAAAAGATGAACCGACTTCGCAAAAGCTGTTTCATCTTAGAATAATTTAATATGTATAGCGCAGTATAGTGCTACATTTTGTGTGTTGCCTTGTTGGTCTGAAAAAAGCTGAAATGACTGCGCAAAAGCTAATTTGTTTTAGAAAAATTTAATATGTATAGCTCGGTATAATACTACATTTTGTGTGTTATCTTGTCGGTCTGAAAAAAGATGAACTGACCGTGCAAAAGTTATTTCATTTCAGAAAAATTTAATATGTATGTGTCTCAAAAACCCCTTTATGTCTCAAGGTGCGGGTGCAGTAAAAGATGCATGATGCACGATTGTTGGGAAGAAGTTGGGCGCCGCTACTAGGAGTGTATGAACAAGTTTTATAGGTAATCTGATGAACCTACATGCAATTTTGAGGTATGGATTGATGAACCCTGTCAGCAGGAATACTACAAAGACCAGTTGAATTATCTTCATAGTTTGTGTTTGAAGCAGTGTGAAAGAGAGCGACAATCCAAACAAGAAGTTGCAGAGTTGAAGGCGAAACTCAAGGAGGTGGAAGAAGAAAAAAATAAGCGGGTAGACCAACTCAAGTGGTTGGAGCAAAGAATACTAGTCGGTTTGACTAAACAATGACATGTACATGTTGAGCGTAGTACTGTATCTTTATATTTCCCTTGTCATGTATTTTTTATTAGTTGTACTGAATTTATGTTATGTTAGGTTTGTTATGTTTGTGTTTTTTTGTGCTACTAAAATAAAAATTGTTGTTCAAATTGTGTTAAAATAAAATTATTGTTAAAATACAATTCTTGTCATTATTTACATAATGTAGTATTTACACAAAATACAAACAAAAAAGAAATCAATGAGTCCCACAGCCTGTGTGCTTCGATGCAGCCGCTGGCCTGAGGCGCATCCCCTGTCACCCCGGTACACTATCAGGATCATGCTCATCAAGTCGTCTCTTTATGTGAGGATGCGCAGCAACATGATCACCAGTATAGCTGGCAGGATTGGTAGAAGGGTCTATCGATTCATTAGCAACCTACCAAAAAATAACTAAGCTTATCATATGAAAATTTATATTAGTAATTTACGTGTTAAGTCAAAAATATTTTCTCACCATGGTCTCATCGGGCTCTTGAGTATAAGCATTCATGGTGTCCTCGTCATCATATACAGTGGGCTCCGTGATGGACTGGGACAATGCCTTAATAAGAAAATTTAAAATTAATTTATGGAAAATCATTAAGGAAAAGAAAACAAATTAATATTTAACAGTAATACAAACATACTTGCGCCTGTGATAGATCTACATCAACCGCCAAGGATGAGCCAAAACTCAACCTGCCCGCCATCCACGTATCGAATCGGCCGATCCTCAAATGTGGTAGATGTTCCTGAAAAGAACTGGTTTACATCTTTGTTGAATGTACCCATGATAAACAATGGATTTGACGGGGTGACCTGTGATGCTGGCAGATCCAGCTGATGATTGTACGATGACATGCTGCTGGAAGGATCGTCTAGCTGAGGGAAGTAACTCGTCTGATCATCTCCAAGATCCTCAATAGGTGGGTCAATGGGTGCCTCAATGACCCATTACTAGAGACCACCTCCTCCTCGTCCCCCACAACCTCGTAAGGCACCCCTGCCTCGTGGGGCAGCCCTGGCTCGTGTCCGACCTCTGCCTCATGGGACAGGCCTACCCCGATGGTGCTGCTCTGGTGCCATATACTCAGTCGAGTGATCTATCCTCTCATCCTCTCTGGCTCGCTGCAGCGGCCGGAGATCCAGCTCTACCACCCACTGACCATACTCAACGACTACAAGATTATCAGCATGCAGCTGCATCTCCTGTCCCAACCGATAGACCATATGATGACCAATAGCCTGCACAATATTTCAAATATTAATTACATAATGCTATATCACAGTTATAAATATGGGTTCCAACAAAAACATACCAGTGCCTCGTACATCCCAACGTATGGTCTAAACTGACCGCCAGCTTGATAAACGGGGTTCCCGATTATCAGTAAGGTGTGACGGCGGTATCATGACATATACATCTCAATAGTCGCTAGCTGGATCTGTGAAGGTGGTGGCGGAATCAGGTCCTCTCATTTCTCCCAAATATGGACTTGCGCCTCTAGCCATGCTACAAATATGTTGTCCACCCTCAAGCAATTATCCCGTTGATAATGTGTAGCCACCCATCCAGGCTCCTTTGATATAGTCTTTGGATGGTCAAACTGGCGAAGTACCCGCTCTGTGGCATGATGCTCCACAATATCGAAGCACATCAGCGGGACGGAAGTGCTCCAACGCTACCAGTTGACTGAGCAATAATCGGGCAGGCCAGCTATCAACTCGTCGTTGTATGGCGTCCAGATGAACTATCAAATAATAACATAAAAGTGAGTTACGCAACACAAGTAACTTTATAACAAGTAAGTTTAGGTACATATTTACCTGTGCGGCCTCCAGCATATCCAACACATCCCTAACAAGGGGGAGATTATGATGAGCATCAATGCCTCGGTAGTTCCCATGGCAGAGAACCCGCCTCCTAGATAGAGGGAGGAACGGGGGCTACACCATGAGGTAATGGTGGTAGAGGTGGTTGAAACTGCTGGAACCGCTCCCTAGCCCAAACCTAACATACAAGGTCGACGTAAAATTTAGTAGTCATCTTGAATATATAGAATTGGAAGTAATGAACAGAGTATTCGAATATGTTGTCACTTGTAGAAGTAGCAAAAATTCACATATATCATTATGAGTGTCCATACGAGCCCGGCACATACTCTTGTACAAGTAAGAGCAAACAACAGCACCCCAGGTGTACTAGGGTAACTCATCTAGCTGCTGAAGATGATGTAGAAATTGCATATTCACTAGATTTCCTGAATTATTCAGGAACAAGACACCCCCAAAAAGAAGGAGCAACGCCTACCTCGTATAACGGTGAATATGGAGATCATCTTTCTTGCCAATAATATTGGGGTGCAATACCTCAAAATACTATCTGATAGCTATCACAGTAATGCGACTGCCCCATCTAGCTACATCCTTACCCTGTGGCCTGAAACCAGTAAACTGCTGCAGCAAGTCCAAATACTAGGCACGTGTCATATATCTCATATACTGATGCAGTGCAATGACCAGTCCATCAGCACGCAGCTCATATAAAACCTGAACATCCTAAAGCGTAATGGTGGCCTTGCCAATAGGCATGTGAAAAGTGAGCATCTCCGGTCGCTACCACTCTTTCAGCGCTGTGATCAGAGACTAGTCGAGTTGCAACCGCCCAATCTCGAAAATCCTATAGAAGCCCATAGCATGTAGGCGATGGACTACGCGGGAATGGAAAACTCTTTCCCTCAACAAGCCTGACAAATCATTCGGTCTCCTGGTGCGGAGACTCTGATCCACTAGTTGTCCCTCACATATCTATTTCGAGGCTGGTCCAAGATGCATAGGCGGCACGTCCATGTCATCTGCTGTAAATTAAATAATATTAATTGTGTGTTTGTGTTATAACAGTTAATATTTAATGAGACACATTCATATCTGTGGGTTCCAGGCTCGAAATATCCTGAATTCTTATGCGTGTCAATTTTAATATTTTTACATTTGTTATTTTATAAATTAAATATTTAATTATTTAATTAGACAGAGTAAATATCTATGGGTTCCAGGTTTGATATTTGAGACACAGTAGCACCAAGCTATCCTGAATTTTTGTGTGTGTCAATTTCAATATTTTTAAAATTTGTTAGTTTTATAAATTAAATTTAATTATTTAATTGGATAGAGTAAATATCTATGGGTTCTAGCTCGATATTTGAGGCATAGTAGCACCAATCTATCCTGAATTCTTATGTCTGCCAATTCTAATATTTTTAAAATTTTGTTAGTTTTAAAAAAGTAATATTTAATTATTTAATTGGACAGAATAATATCTATGGGTTTCAGACTCAATATTTGAGTCTTAGTTGCACCAAGCTATCCTGAATTCTTATGTGTGTCAATTTCAATATTCTTATAATTTTGTTAGTTATATAAATCAAATATTTAATTATTTAATTGGAAAGAGTAAATATCTATGGGTTTCATGCTCGATATTTAATTTGACAACATATATTAATTTGTTAGTTCTGTGTGTCTATTTTATAAATTAAATAATTAATTTTTGTAAAATATAATTGGATAAAGTTTGTAGTTAGTAGATACTTAAACTATAGAGACACTACGCTAAAAGGTTCTATATTTTACTACACTATAAGATTCTATATTTTACTACTCTAAAAGACTCTATATTTTACTACGCTATAAGGCTCTATTTTTTTTTAAATAGAAGTGTAAATTAATGTGTGTATATTGGAGATGCGGAGTATCGATCCCCATACCTCTCGCATGCTAAGGCTCTATATTTTATTACGCTAAAAGGCCACTATTCTTTAAGCAAATAAATAATGTAAACTAAATAAAAATAACAAACATATGAACATAACATTTACGAAATTACAAATAAAACGGTGAAAAAAAATATGAACATTTTTATTAACAATGAAAATTATTTCTCAACTTTTAAATTTTTTTTAAACACTAATAATTTGATCCAGGTAAAAGTAACATGCAAATTTAATCGCAAACAAAACACAAATCAACGTGGAAACATATTCAAGAAAATAAATATGCATAATTATGCAAATTTTGACATAAACTACATCGGAATACATCGATTTATGTTTTTAGAAATGTCGAAAATTTGAAATTTTAAGCCCGAAACAACGAAACCACAACGATCGAAGGCTTGGGTTGTATGCGGGATCTACACTCTTCACTTTTTTGTGTGACGGTTCAATTATTTTTTTAAATCAAGGGAGTGATCTCTGGAAAGGGGTTACTAAAACGCAATATTATACTACGTTTTCCTGTAACGACTATATTTCCGTTAAATTAAAACACAGTATAATACTATATTTTAGTTAGAAATATAATTTTATTTTAATTGCATAAAAGTATTTTGAGTCAAAAAAATCATTATTTAGGTTTTGGAGTCGGTAAAAGATGTCTAGTAGGGTTGGTCGACCTATCGTGCAAGACCTTCTAAACATTGGTCAGTTAGAAGCCTACTAAGACAGAAATATTTGCTTTGTCGGCTCAGTAAAATGTCAAATAAAGTTGATTATGGACTTAAATTCAGACATTAAATTAAATCGTGAATTAAAGTTATAAATTGTGTAAGCTTTCTCTTTCCCTGAAATGCAGAATAAAAAAAATGGACTTCTTTTTAACAATTTATTCCTCTTCTGAGAACATGATTAGGAGAATCAGACACAACGTACAAAGATAAACCATTATAATTCTCGTCCTGCTATTCAAATTTATATCACTTGATCAATTTAGAATTCAATCTAAAAGGCTTCTAATTGACCTTTCTTTGTTGTTAATTTGTTCCAACTTTGTGAACTCAACAAGTATATGTGGGTATATTCTTCCTCTGTTATGCTCATTTTTAAAAAATTAAAATTTAACACCCTCCACTGGACTAGAGAAAGTGGGTTGGGCTGCTCTCAACTTTGGCAATTTGAATACCTCCACATCTGCATCAATCTCTTAATGGGAAAAGCAGGCTGATCCATAACAAGATTCAAATATAACCCAACAAGGAAATAAAGGAAATCACAAAAAATAATAATATATTAATCCACTTGATGAATTGATTCCTCCACATATATTATTGGTGCTGATATGGCAATATGCAATTGGATCATAGCTCATCTTAACATTCACTTTTAATTTACTGAATAAGGTCATGACTATGCTTTTAACCTATAGGCATCAATCCTACCAAAATTGTTATAGTGTGAGTTGTAAGCCTTAAGGCCAATTGGATTGGTGGTAGACACATCAGAAAGGAAACTGTGGAGCCCATTTTGTCTTTGTGTATTTTCCTATTATAGAAAATAAATGAGCTGGTCAGGGGGTTCTGTCCAAGGCAGGAAATAACTAAATTAGGTTAAATGGAGCATTAAGGGAAGGAAAGCAATTTGGATTCTGATTAATACACTACTGTTGAACAACTGTAAAGGATAACAAAAAAAAAAGAGAAAAGAATTAGAATAGCTTTCTTGAATCTAGGCTTTGTTCAATACTCCACACCTCTATATAAATAGCTCATTCTCCCATTGTTCATAATGTACTCGTAAGCTACACACAAAGAGTTATCTCTTCACCAGTGAGGAATTTCTGTTTATTGTGTCCAGAAGAGATGATTCATTTGGCTTTTACATTTGGCCTCCTAGGTATTAAAAAAATACAAATATATTTGTTGGCTTGTCTTCCCTTTTATCCTTTTCTCATTTTATTAATAGTTACCAACCCTTTTATAGTATAATATACACCCACGTACGAAACCATCTACAAAGCTTGAAACCCTACATATTAAGCGGTTTTTAAAGGCAGAGTCGACAGTGAGAATCGAACTCACACCTATTGTGGGTCCAACAATTATAAAATTTATTTTTTTGTCTTACTCTTTTTGTGTTGTCGCATGGATTCACTAGTATTAATCATCGCTCTTCACTATTTTCCAACTTAGAAACATTTGTATTGAAACACATTTCATTGGTTTAGAATTCTTGTCTTGGATTAATTTGTTATCCACATTCTAATACCTCACTAAGTTTTGGATTTCCTTTTTTTTTAATTTATTTTAGGAAACATTGTCTCCTTCATGGTCTACCTTGCACCAGTGTAAGTAGTTTTCCTAAAGCCATGCAATGCCTTTTTTTTTCAGAAAGGAAAAAAAATTATGAAGTTGAGTGTTGAAATGATAAAATTTGGTTGCAGGCCAACGTTTTACAAAATTTACAAGAAGAAATCAACGGAAGGGTTCCAATCAGTTCCTTACGTGGTTGGTTTATTCAGTGCCATGCTTTGGATTTACTATGCATTTCTCAAACCTGATACCACTCTTCTCATTACCATTAACTCTGTTGGATGTTGCATTCAATCTTTCTACATTTGCTTCTTCCTCTTTTATGCCACAAAGAAAGCAAAGGTACTGCAACAAATTTCCAATTCATTTCGTTGTTTCTTTTCCTAGATTGAACGTTCAAATGTTATTTCAATACTAACTATTGAACGTTTTTTTTTTTCTTTTTTTTTTGTGACACAACGTAGATGGACACAGTAAAGCTGCTTCTTTTGCTGAACTTCTTTGGGCTGGGCTTAATCATTTTATTAACTCAATTTCTAGCAAAAAGCTCCAACCGTGCTCAGATAGTCGGATGGATTTGCCTTATTTTTTCCTTGTGTGTATTCGTTGCACCTTTGGGTATTGTTGTAAGTATATTGCTTCCTCGCAATCTTTTTCCTTCCTCATTTTTGTATGTATATCGACTATATTCTACTTGAATCGTTAATTTCCCTTCATTAGTATGTAATATGAATATTTTTGTTTTGACTGCAGCGACAAGTTATAAAGACCAAAAGTGTGGAGTACATGCCATTTCTCCTATCATTTTTCCTGACATTAAGTGCCGTTATGTGGTTTTTCTATGGTTTACTACGCAAAGATTACAATATTGCTGTAAGTTATTATTAAACAAAAAAATAAGCACCTTCCCGAAAAAAATCATTTCGTTTCATTTTAAATAAAATGCCCTAATGACTTCTTTTTAATTTGCAAAACAGATTCCAAACGTGCTGGGATTCACCCTTGGAGTGCTACAAATGGTGCTTTACGTGATTTACAAGAACGCGAAGAAGGTCACGAAAGAAGTAAAATTAGCAGAAAAAGAAAATACAGTAACAGCTGTGGAAGAGCATAAGATTTCAGAGGACAAATTAAAAGAGCAGATTATTGATATTGTGAAGTTGAGTGCAATGGTGTGTTCAGAAATAAGTCCAATGGTTCCTGAGCTGAATGAAGTCAATATGCCACAACTCAGTGGGAGTATTAAGCCAAAGGAAACCATAGAGGCCTCTGTTGAAGTCTGAATTAACCTGCTGATTAATATGACAGTGGCTTGTTTTATTAATTAAGTGATGTAGTTAACTAATTTATGCTATTGATCATGTTATGTACTCCAGATAATTATTTCATAGCTAGGTACTCACTAAGTGTAATTTAGGCAGGGCAAAAGCTCTGATTGTGTGTGCCTAAGTTTAATTATGTCGTTTATCTTTTGATTCTATTCGATTTGTAGCTAAAATATGATGTATTAATGAATCTTTTAGTTCCAATTAACAATAGTCTCCTACCTTTTTTCTCAATCTTTAATTGTTAAATTCTTTGTTTTATATTCCTTCTCTTGTTGAGCTACAAGATTATCTAGCTTCAAAACCTAGACACATACGTTGATTTTGTAGTGTATATTTATTGTATATTGTTTGTATATCGTGTATATCATGTATGTTGGGCCAGAACCTATCTGAGCCCATTTTTCTTTTGGTTTATGTTTGGCCCGAGTTGGCCCAGTTCTGTGATATACACTCCTGATCCTTTTGTATAGGGTCAGTCGGGATATTTTCTTATTGAAAGTTTTTCTTTCTAAGCTCTCCAGAAGCTTCTCTCAAACCGACTCATCTTCTTCTTTAATCTTCATCTCAATTCTTTCATGTTTTCATCTCTTTCATCACTTTTAGACTGAACAACGAAGATTGATTAACTGAAAAGATAAAAAAGCTTTCGTTTAATTGCATGCAAGTATATATTTGGAAACTAAATGACAACTAAACTTTACGTGTGTGGCCATGCAAGAAAGGGGTTGAGAGAAAAAGAGAAAATAAACAAAAAGAAAATTAAAAAAAAAAACGACGAACATAATAAGACTAGAATATGACTCCAAGAAAATGGGAAAGCCCACTCGTGCAATATATGCTTTTGCAATGTTTGCTTAACCTACAGTGGCTTTGAGCAAGTTGCTCCAAGTTTTTCTCAAAATAAAATGAATTTCCTTAAAAAGAATGTTTACCAAATTAATTAAACAAAGAATATATAAGGAAATGTTAAATTACTCATTTAAAAAAATTATTAATAAATTTATAGATTAAAAGAATTGTTACAAATAAATCAAAATAAGAGAGATAAGCATAATACTGTGAACTACAAGAAAAATTAGCGTAATGAAGCCAAACTTAAAGGAAGGTTTTTAAACTTGATATAACCTAATAATTAAGTGATTTGCTTAAGTTCATGTATTTAACCGGAAAAGGAGACAAATATTAACTTTTGCGACATACTTTCAAAGGTGATACAAATATTTAACTTTACACAACTTCTGTTGATCTCAAACTGGAAATTAAATTGGCCCGTCATGAATCTTTTCTCTTTTTATTCAGTATTTCACCTTATTAATGTTACACGTCATCATGTTTGAATAAGGACAAAGATCTTAAGCGACAAATCCAACATAACGTACAGCTCAAAAGATGACATGGGACTGGGGGCAAGAGAGTTGCATTCATGGCCAAGATTGTAGGTAAAGTCTCCCTTTTTTTGTTAAAAGGGTAATTAAAGTTTCATTAATTGGCATGAAATACGTACTTTTGTTAGTATACTATCCGTCACATTTTATGTGAAAGCGTTACATGAACACAAGATATCATGCAAGTTACCCAGATTTATATGTAAAGTACCAAAATTATTATTTTAAATAAGTAATGGTGAGTCTCACATATATTTTTATTTTCTCTCTACTTATAAAAGAACGAGCTTCTATATTAAGTGAACCCCAAAAAATTATGTCATAAGGAAAAAATGATAATGCTAATTTAATTTTTTTTTCCCCCAAAGAAAATGTTTCATCCTTATTAAAATAAGTTAAAAGGAAAGCGTATCACATAATCGAGTGAGTATTTTGCAACCTATAATAATATCATCATTCTATTTTTAATAATGTATTAATAATGGGATCATGCTTAGCTTTTTGGGTATTGTGTCACAAATAAATTACTGTGACAGAACCAGATGATTAAACACAATTTTTCTTAATAGGTAACCTTGGTATTGCATGTACATACAAAAATTAACATCTATGGCAGGCAATGAAGAGATAGATAAGGGTAATGTCTTTTTCCTTTCTATGAATCCTATCCACTTGTTCTAATCCCTCTCACATTTGTGAACAATATTTTTCAGAAACACTTAATAGTTTGATATATTTCTCCCTTCAAGTATTGGCTCGGCAGTAAGATGCCAAAGCCAAAAACGGCAAAGTCCTTAGAGATTGAGATTCCTATGTATAGTGTTCAATGACTAGAAAGCAAGAATAATTCGACTTGAATATGGCCCCACCAAAGCCATATCAATGTCTTGTGCTTATATGGTGACAAAGTTAGAGAATGGATATTCTTCAAGTACAATAATGAATGAGCATAACCAATCATGTTGGCCAAATTTTATGTTAGATTTTGCTTTAACAAAGCATGGGGCTTAAAAAGCAGTGTGTTTACTACGAACAAAGGACTGCTGATTGAGGTTTATGTAGTGTTGGTGGGTCCATGTTTAATTCGTTAAGGCAAATTATCTTACGCTTAGAATAGATTAATCTTGTCTTAATTAAAACAGTAATAGTATTATAAGTGGCGATGTTAATTAACTGTGCAGTTTTCATCAAAGTTGAAGTCATGACCTAATTAATTCGACTAAAGCTTATACCAGGTTAAGAATTTGTTGAGAAGTGCGTCATAACTCTATCTATTTTTTTCATTTTTTGATTTCCCACCCGGTGTCCGATATTCGCATTGAAGCCCTACTATATCCGGGTGGGAAGTGTGAAAATATGGTACAGAGACACTGTCAAGAAGGCAGTGTATTGATCAATTAATTGATACATGAGTCCTATGTATTTATATAGTATTTTATAATGTATTTTCAGCTATATTACATAGAATAGGACTCTTCTAGGATAGCTAGTACAGGGAATCCTAATTCTTCTAAACTAGGACTAGCTAATTGCATAGTTATCAAGTTTGTTAGCCTGATCATTATCTTCAACTCTTCCCCTCAAGCTAGTGGGAGGTGACTTCACTACACTTAGCTTGTCTCGAAAAAATTAGAACTGGTCCTTGTTACGAGCCTTTGTATGAACATCTACTAGCTAGTCCTTGGACCTAACAAACTAAGTAATCAATTGTCCTTGAGCTACCTTCTCTCTGACAAAGTGGTAATCAAGTTTTACATGCTTAGTTCGAGTATGCACTACTGGTTTGTACTCACGTATCACAGAATAAGACAGGGACTCTCTTGATATACATTCCAATGTCGTGTAGAATATAGCTTATCCAGGCTAGCTCAGCTGCAGTTGCTGCCAGTGCTCTATACTCAGCTTCAGCACTTGATCGTGCAACAGTATTCTGGTTCCTTGATGACCAGGAGACATAACTTGTGCCAAGATATATATAGTATCCAGTAGTAGACCTCCTTTTAATGGTACACCCTATCCAGTCTGCATCTGAGAACCCATAAGGAAGACTGTGATATGATTTTTAGTCCATGGTCGATGGTTCCTTTGACATACCTTAACATTGTCTTTACTGCCTGAAGATGCATGTTGTTTGCATTCTGCATGAATTGACTTGCAAGATTAATAGCTTGAGTAATGGCTGGTCTTGTGAGTGTGAGATACTGCAAAGTTCATACAATGCTTCTGTAGGCTTAGGGATCAATTGCTTTGCCAACTACTTCTTGTAGACTATGCTTCTGAGCTAGTGGAGTATGCATTATTTTCACATTTTCCATATCCACTCTTCTAAGAAGATCATTTGCATATTTGCTTTGATTCAAGTGGAATCCTCCAGGAAAATAACTCACTTCAATACCTAAAAAATAACTCAAAGGTCCAAGATCCTTCATAGAAATTCATGCCCCAACTTTTGCAGTACTTCCCATATCTGCCTTGAGTTGCTTTCTGTTATAATTATATCATCTACATATAACAAAAATAATATTGTTCCTTCTGTATCATGAAGAGTAAACAGTGAGGAATCAGCTCTACTGCATGTGAAACCAATATGAAGCAGAAATAGGCTAAATCTCTCAAACTAAGCTCTGAAAGCTTGTTTGAGACCATATAGGGCCTTTTTCAAAAGACAAACATGATCAGGATACATTGGATCAGTGAAGCCTGGTGGTTGAGACATATAGACTTCTTCTTGTATGTCACCATGTAGAAAGGCATTCTTAACATCTAGTTGTCTGATAGGCCAATGTAGAGTAACTGCAACAGAGTGGATAACTCTTATAGTTGTAGCTTTAACTACTGGACTGAAGGTTTCTTCAAAGTCTATACCTTCAAGTTGTGAGTACCCTTTAGAAACTCGCCTTGCTTTATATCTTTCTATTGATCCATCTGGCTTCATCTTTTTTTTAAATACCCACTTAGACCCTACTACCTTCATTGTTGGAGTTCTGGGAACTAGTATCCAAGTTGCATCTTGATGTAAGCTGCTAATTCTTCTTGCATAGCTTTAAACTAGTGAGGGAAACTAAGAGCTTCTTTTATATTTTCAGGTTCTTCTGGTTTTATTTGTGCAGCAGCTAGTGAGGTATGAGTAATAGGAAGAGACTTAGCTTTGAATCTGGTGATCATTTTATGTCCTTGATTAGTGATTACAGCTTCAACTTGAACTGCGTTTTCTGCTTCTGCTGGAGGTGCTTCAAGCTGGTCATTGAAGAAGTGTGACAAGTCCACTTCTAGTTGCAACCCTCTTGGATCTGTCACTGAGTACTGCCTAGGTGTTTCATCTCAGTAGGATGCCTCTTACTGCAATTCATTAGTATTTGAGTTTTGCATATCCGCAAATAGCTCGGCAATACTACGTGTGACCTCCACAACTTCATCCTGATCCGACTTAACAACATCACTGTGATCAGCACTTGGAGCAGCAGTTGGATCAGACTCATCACCATCACTTTGATCAGTTGCAGTATCATGGACAGCTCTCAACACAACACTTTGATCATTTGAAGCATTAGATGCAGCATCATTATGATCAGCTCCCAACACTTCCCCTGCAGGAGTAGAGTTTGATGAACCAGACTCAGCCTGTGATTCTGAGAAAAATTCAAAGAAGGTGGCCATGTGACTAGAGTCATTTGGTGCATTGTCAGTCTTGTTTTCCTGCACATAAGGAAGTGTAACTTCATCAAAGATAACATGTCTTGACACGAAGACCCTCCTTGTGATTGGGTGATAGCACCTATAGCCTTTATGCAGATTGTTGTAACCAATGAACACACATGGATAGGACTTAGGTGAGAACTTGTGTTTTCCATTTAATTAAGGGAAACACCTGCATCCAAACACTTTTAAACTGTTGTAATCAGAGTGTGAGCCATGCAATTTATGAAATGATGTTTCCTTCTTAAGTACAAATAACGGTAATCTATTTATCACAAAAATTGTTGTGAGAAATGCTTCAATCCATAAATACAAGGGTAATCTAGCATGTAGTATTAGTGTTAATCCAGTTTCTACCACATGTCTATGTTTCCTTTCTTCAATGCCATTTTGTCAGGGGTGTGAGGGCAGGAAATGTGTCTTACAATGCCACAGTCTTCTAAATACTTAACAAATTCTGAACTTGAAAATTCACCTCCACCATCACATTAAATATCTTGATATTCTTTGAATACTATTTCTCAACCATTTTGTGGAATTTGACAAATGTTTCAAAGAAATCAGATTTGTTTAAAGGATACAACCAAGTATATCTACCATGATCATCAAAAAATAAATCATAGTATTTAATATGTTGGGAAGATTCAATAGGAGTAGGACCCCATAAGTCGCAGTGAATTTTCAATAGAGGTTCATTCTCAACTTTATTTCTCAATTTGAATGGTAGTTTACAACCTTTTCCCATTTGACTACTAACACAAACAATAGGAGTTTTATTCCAACATGTGGCATTGATAGCTTTATTGTTATTAAGTACTATTAAGGACCTAGAATTTGTATGCCCAAGTCTGGCATGCCAAATATCACTAGAGCTTCTCCTTGTCTGTGTCGCACTTAAGGCAAGCATGTTGTCCACCTTCGAGGCATATATCTCTTCTCTTTTAGAACCTTTGGCCATCAGTTTCCATATCCTCTTGTTCTTTACAACAAAAGATGATTCATCAAACTCAATAGAACAACAATTATCTCTAGTAATCTTACTTATAGATGGAGATTCGTTTTTAGCTTAGGAACTACTAGCACTTCACTCATCCTTAAACCAGAAATTATTCCTTTCCCAACACGTGTGATATCCAATTCTTGTCCATTTCCTACTATAATTTTATCATTTCCATTGTAAGGTTTAAGGTTGGATAAGTTACCTAAATTGTTGGTCATGTGAGTGCTTGCTCCAGAATCCATATAGTGAGCATTATCTCCACCATTCTGATTGTTTACATTTAGTGTGGCAAGAGCATGAGGCAACTCTTCTGGTTCTTGATAGGAGAAGTCCCATTTGTAGAAGCACTTTATTGCAGTGTGATTGTTACTGTCATATATCTGACATGTTGATTATCATGTGATTTCCTATTCCTTAACAACATTTCCATATCCTTGATTTTTTTGATGGTTGTTCTGTCTGGCAGGCCTAAAACCTTTCCTCTTGAACTATAGTTCATGTTACCTCTTCTTCTTATTCTATATCTGTTGTTATATGTCCTTTGTGCTGCAAATGCCATATTGTGATTCACTTGTCGTGAATCATTTCCTTCATCCTCTCTGATATCAAAACCTCTTAAAGAAGTAACCAACTGGCTCAGAGTTGGATAAGGTGCTTTGCCAAACATCATTGTCCTAAAAGTTTTGTATTTAGGACCCAAACTCTAGCAAAGTTAATTACCTTGCTATCATCATCGACAGGTTTGTATATGGGAACCAAGCCATTGCAAATGTCTTTGAATTCCTCCAGATACTCATCAATAGTTCTACTGTCGAGCTTGATGGTTTGAAGTTGTTGCTTCAACTGAAATTCCTTGTCCTTTGTTGCCTGCAGATAGGTTTCTACCGGGCATTCCCACATCTTTTTAGCAATCATACATCCCACAATGAGATACATACTCTCTTCTAACATTGTCCCCGATATCCAACTCCTTAACAACGCATCTTTTTCAGCCCAATCAGTAACAGTACCGTATTTATCAACTCCCTTGCCACTATCTTTATCGCTGCTTTCTCTAGTGCCTTCGACGTTTATAATTTTTTCCTTTCCTTCAATGAGATAGTTCAACCTCATCACTTGTATAAGTTGCATCATTTGTGTTCTCCATATTAAGTAGTTAGAAGGCTTCAATTTCACACGGCATGATGCAATGAGATGATGAAAAGAGGTTGTTGAAAAGGTGTTGGAAGCCATATGAACAGAGTGATATGTTTTATGTATTTGAAGAAAATTCCGCTTCCAAAATCCAGTCCCTACTACAAAATATCAGCTCTGATACCATGTGAAAATATGGTGCAGAGACAATATCAAGAAGGTAGTGTATTGATCAATTAATTGATACATGAGTCCTATGTATTTATACTTAATTTCATACTATATTTTTGGCTATATTACATAGAGTAGGACTCTTCTAGGGTAGCTAATACAAGGAGTCCTAATTCTTCTAAACTAGGACTAGCTAATTGCATAGTTATCAGGTTGTTAGCCTGATTATTATCTTCAACAGGAAGCGTTTCCTACCAAGATTTGTTTTCATACCTAAGAGGGGAAGATCTGTCTTATCCACTGCACTAGGTGTTAGACCTCCAACAATTGAACTCGGAAAGACAACAAGAGTGTTGTCACGAGGCAGCTAGAGTGTTGCAAAATTGGTGCAAGAGTGGCGCCAAAAGTCAAAAAGGGAAACGGGAAAGCGATGGCTAAGGCTTTGAACGGATGTGAGGCAGCTTGGAAAGGGCTTGACAATGAGTGACGGGCTATGTATGCCACTTGATATTGATCATAGCATCAAGTCATGAGGCATTGATTCAAAGGCATGGCAGAAACGGATGGGCAAAGACAAGAAAATGTGCAACGAAAAGGCAATATGCATGTAGATTTGGCGTGGGTTCGAGTTGCGGGAAACGGGCCAAGTTCGTGGGCAAATATAAGGTAAATTGGGGCACAATTTAGCTGGATACAATGGAATTGGCGCCTGGTCCAGGCCAACACACGAAATTGGGCAGCAACATGAGGCTGGACCAAGTCAAACAGCAGTTACCGGCACATGCTGTGCACATGGGCAGCGGTTGAGCTTTATCTATCATGCAGGCAGGAGTTAGCACAAATTGAGGCCATGATCCCATGATCTAAACATTTTCCTAGTAGTTGTGGGTTTCAACTACACTTAGGATAATGTAGTGGGTAAGTGCAAGCCTAAAAACTAGGCAACTATTGTGTAATGGGGCTGTTTCCATGTGTTATAAATGGGCAGCACCCTTCTCTTTTGTGACTTAAGGAGAAAAACGTGAGAGAGCTCACAATAGAGTGGAAAACATGACGAGGGCATGTTTTCTGAATTAGGAAGAGTCCTAAGTCCTAAGAAGGAGAAAAACGTGAGAGAGCTCACAATAGAGTGGAAAACATGACGAGGGCATGTTTTCTGAATTAGGAAGAGTCCTAAGTCCTAAGAAGGAGAAAAACGTGAGAGAGCTCACAATAGAGTGGAAAACGTGACGAGGGCATATTTTCTGACTTAGGAAGAGTCCTAACTCCTAAGAAGGAGAAAAACGTGAGAGAGCTCACAATAGAGTGAAAACGTGTAGAGTGCATGTTTTCTGATTTAGGAAGAGTCCTATGTCTTGTTTTCAAGAGTGAAAACACTAAGGCTAAGAGTAGTCTTGTGAGGGTCAAGAGTGATCTTCATTTTTGTACGCGAAGTGTACTTTCGGTTTGAGTTTTCTTTGTATTCTTGAGTTAAATACAAAGATGGGAAAGAGTTCCTGTATATTGTGTGTCTTGTGTTCACGTTTTATTTATGTCCCTTCACTATATTTTTGTTTCCTAAATCAGTCTAAAGTTTACTACGTTGAAAGAGTGCCGAAATTAATCAAAGTCTAAAGTTGCTGAAATTTTGGCTGAGTATTGGAGCAGGCTGAAGTCAAGCCGGGGCTTGCCTGCTGCGCGGGCTGTTTTAGAGTGACACAAAACGAGCCCATGACACTAGGGTTGTACAAACCAAACCAGAAAATAGCACCTGACCAAAAATCCAAACCAAACCAATTTAAAACCCTGACTAAGTTTGGTTTGATTTGGCTTAGTATTGAGTAAAAAATACGAACCTTGAAAGTGTAAATCAACACAACATTATTGTCAGACGACTAAAAAAATAACTATTATGTGTTGCTAAGAAAATTCTCTCATAATATTTTAATAGATAATATGTTTTTCAATTTTTTAATATTTTTACTAAACATATATAACTTATCAAAAATTTAATAAAGTAAGATTGAAATAATATTTAAGTAATAAAAACCCCGAAAATCCCAAAATAATATGACAAAACCGAACCAATCCAAACCGATATAGTTGGTTTGGTTTGAATTTGATAAAACCGAACGAACCTGTGGTTCCACCCTACACTACACCATATCTTTTGGTAGTAACTCTATCCATTTAACTCAAGTCCCAGCCGTGGTTGCATTTTTATCTATTAAAATCGGTACTCTAGATGTAACAATCCAGCCCTCTAGTGATATTGTCCGCTCTGGGCCTAGATCCTCACGGGTTTAGAACGTGTCATTAGGATCTAAGACTTGTTAACTTATACCTAGAAGTTTTTATGATGTGGCGGAACTCTGTCTAATGTTTGGGAGTGTGTAAAATGGATAAGTTATCATTTTTAAATGACCTAAAGCAAGTTGAATCGATAACACATTATTCTATATTTCACTTCCTCGTTTACTTTTCTTTCGTGGTTTGTGTAATACGTTATTTTCTGGTTCACCAGGCCGCAAGAGTCAAAGACTAGACCAGATTATCTTCATTAATTTTTGCTGAGGAAAGATAACGCCTAATATTTACCGAAAATGTGGCAGAAAGAGCAATATTAAAGTAGCCCCATATTTGAAACAACATATAGATGATAGCGTATTCCATCAAGAATCCAACTAATTGAATTTGAATGGGATCACAGCTTTCAAGTTGCACTATCTCTCACCTTTTGACTTTGAAATTATTCCTTCCACGAGTACTCTTTCTCATAATAGGTTTATTACATCTTTGGATTAACTTCTTACCCTTGCCTCTATTCTACACCTATAATTTTAATTTTTATCCTTTCCAAATTTGTTATGCTTAATCATATGATCTATACATTGAGTAATCCCTGAAATATTAAAGGAGAGAGTATTTCACAAGATTTACTTTAAACAAGTAATGGAGTATTGTTATGAAATTTATGAGTCGGAGAGTAAGGACGGGGAAAGAAAAATTATCATAAGTGATTTAAGAGAAGAGTAAAGTTTGAACAAGGTTACGTTTTCTGATTAAAATTTTCGAGGTTAAGTCTCTGCACGGACAATACATAAAAATTTTATATCATCGGGTTAAGTTTACTTACAATAAATAACTCTTCATAGCAAATATAATGCAATATATAACCTGAAAATTAGTGGACTAACCTATTACTTCGCAGATGGTGTAAAAGAAATTACAACTTTTGTTTATATAAGTTAAGTCCTTAGAAAATTAAGGGTATTTCCTCCAGTAAGGTGCCTTGTGTTAGAATTAACTTGATCAGATATTTCAAATAACTTGACTAACATATATGCTAGACTTCTAATTGAAATTATCCAATAGGGTTCTAGAATAAAATTTCTGTGATTTTAATAGTTTATCAAAAATATTTCATACCGATAAATTCACGGGGTCCTTTTAAGATTTACTTGATACATTAAATCATATTTCACTAGCATTAGCTACCTAATTAATGACGTTCCAATAGGGTACTTCTCCTTCCTTTAGGCCTGCTAATATTGGTAGTTGATCAGTATTGTTAACAGCTACATAGCCCATTGGGACTTGTTATGATTTATTTGATCCAATTGTTTAAACATACTTCATCGAATATTTAACATTAAGTTTCCTGATTAAATTTTACCATAAGCATCTAATTTCATGCTGTCGTCCCTGTAAATATAGGCAATTTGCGGAACAGCATTGAAAATCAACAATATTGGTATAGCTAGATCAACAAAAAATAGGAAATTGTCAAACATCAAAGCTTTTGTGTAAATATAAAGAATAGAGAATTATCATTTATACTTTACCCTCTCAAGTTTTAAAGTAATGGAGGTAAAAGGTAAGTCAACCTTTAGATAGGAAGAATATACCCTTGATCATACATTTTTAGTATGTTCGAAAATATTTCGAAAATTTAATAAAAGGACCAAGAAATAAGCATTTTCATAAATCATAATTGATGGAAGTTAATAACATAGAATGGAGCAATAATTTATTATAGTCAAGCCTCTTTATAACAACATTTGTGTTTAGCCAAAAAAATAGAATTTTAGTCAAAGTTAGAATTTAGAAGAACTGGTGTTACTAATAATCAAAAGAATGTATAAAAGGAATTAAATTATGTAGCAGAAGAATATTTCAAGAATAAAGCGAGCAAACAAAGATATATTCCAATAATTTTCGTGTCTTCAACTGATCAGATGTTTCCCCTTTTATAGGTGTCCTAGAGATATGCATTTTTCCCAAATTATAATGAGGTTATTATGAGTAATTAAATACATTGAATACTATGTTACATAATCATTATATTTAATATGAATTCCCTAACGTATTTCGTATTTAATGTCTGTTATATGTTGTATATGCGCTCTTTTTACTGTCAGATTCATTCTTTTAGGCTCTTGGATATAAACGACTTCAACAGGTACGGGCGCTGAATTATTTGAATATCTATCTGTGCCTCCTCTTCTGCTATTAGCTCGTGCCTGTTGTAATTCTTCCCTATTGTTTCTCATGCCTCTTATCCAGCTATCATCTTTTCACCACTTAATCAGTCTACGTGTCATGATATGTTTCATTAAATACAATTTTTCCCAATACAGATAGTCCCCTCCACTTTTTACTTATTCATCCGTTGAATATTTGGGAAGTGTATTTCTTTAAATGAAAATTTTGTCACCATAAATGCTATAACAAAACTGACGCTTCAATTGTCGCTTTCATTTAATGTTCTGTATACGTGTCATTTTCTCATTGGTTTTGTAGCTTTGCAGCTTTTTCAAAGATTTTCCTACGGCTCCACTATTCTCGAAGTGTCAGTTATCATTATCATGGTTCTTCCATCATCGTACTTTTTCCTTTTGTAGGTTGTCCCTCAATATAAATATAGCTTCTTTCTTTGTCTTCTATCACGTAAAACTTATTGAACACCTCTATTGTTTAAATCTCTATATATTTCTTCCCTACTTTGATCTTAATCTTCTTCACCATGACTTTACCAAACCATAGCCCTAGGAGAACTCCTATTTTAGATCATGGTGGTAGTACTTCTATGCCTTCTCCTAGTTCTGGTCCTTCTTCTAGAACTAGAGGTTCCCTTTCCCAAAGGTCTTCATCTAGAAGTAAAGAACCTTCTTAGACTTTACGCGAGCCTTTGGTTGAAGAGAGTTCCAACAGAGCTATCCTTTTACCATGATAGAGAATCTCTTAGAAAACAGGTCGCTACCTTAGACAGTGTTGATGCCTTCCCAACTCAGATTACAGAGATTCTAGCCCCCATAGTTCGTAAAGATTGTTAGTGGAGCAGTGATTTTCCCATAATTATTCCCAATCCAAATCAGAGGATCAGGTCTTACATGATTGGGTTCTCGTTTGTTTACACATACCCTTTCACTTTAAGGTTCAAACCAGTCATCGACCCGGTCATTCTAGATTTTTGTCATTTTATCAATGTCTGTTTGGGCCATATTAGTCCAATTGTATGGGGGGCAGTTGCCTTTTTGAGGCATCTTGCCAATTTAGCAAACGTTAACTTTACTTTTCCTCACCAAATCCACCTCTACTCCCCTAGGCTTTTCCGCAATCGCGTTTTTACCCTAGCAGCCAGGAGCAAGAGAGTTTTAGTGAGCCCAGAAGATGATAAGGACCATGGCTAGTATGCCCGGTTTGTTGCTGCACCTACTGCTAGCTTAGTGGGCGAAGATAATATTTCCTTCCCCGAGAACTGAAACTTTTCACGTAAGTTTTATTTTCTTCTCGTGTCTTTTTTCTTCAAGTTTATTAATTTCCCTAATATTGCCTTTTTTAGCAACCATGGGAGTTGTAGAAAATGTACCCAACTTCTGTGGTTGGGTATATAAGTTGTTGAAGACCGCTCCAATGGAGGGTAGGTCTTGAAAAAACCTTTCCAACCGTTATGGTTGGAAAGTAAGACTAATGGTACGAGGTTTTATTTTACTTTTCACGCATATAAATGTTTTTATTGTTCTAATTTCCATCCTTTTATCGGAATTTGCTATTCGAGGATTCACTGCTAAAGTTGTTGTTGCTTCTCGTGACTCTTCATTTACTCGGACCTCCTTAGTACGTGAAACAATCTTGGGCTCTTCTTTCGCAAAAAGGAAAGCTCTTGAAGAAGAATCCGAAGAGGAAGATGAAGGAGGATCCCTGGTGATGAGACCACGAGCAAAAAGGTGTATCGTATCTGATGACGATGCTGAGGCCTCGCCTATTAATGCACCAGTCATTATTCGTGATGAAGGTGTCCGCCCTCGTGATACTCATGAGTCCATTAACCAACTTTTTTTCAGTGGTTTGGATAGTGGAGATTTAGGACCGGTTTCAGATGAACTCCCCTTATCTTTTGTTTCAGCTCCTGCACCTCCTATTCTTTCCTTACATGCTCCAACTGTTTCCATTCCTCCCTCTACTGTTCCTACGCCTTCCTCTGCTCCTCCTTTGACAATGCCCCACTTATCATTTTCCGTACGGAGGCCGGTTCTTCGAGTAGAAGTGATGCGATGAGAAGCGTTACTATTGAAGTTCCTGCTAACAGCAGCCTTCTAAGGAAATCTGGCAAGCAGACGTTTGGCTTGAGCCTTTAATTGGCCCAATAGAGAAGGCAAAACTTGAGAGCCACAGTTGCTTGACCTTGATGAATGACATAGTTCATTCCACTTTAAAGGTATTCTTCTTCTTTCTCTTCTATGATTTTATACTTAGTAAAAATTTCTATCTTTGGGATTTTTACTTTCCTTCTTTTTAAGGACAATCTCATCGGTACAAAGCTAATGAATAGAATCTCCCTATTGCAGAAAACAGTACGTGATTCAGAGAAGGTGGCACGTGATTCGCAGTTGGAAGCAATCAATTGGAAAGAGCATTTTGATAGTGCTCAAATTGACATGGAGGATTTGTAGGAGAGCAGGGATACCTTAGAGTAGCAGGTACGAGCATTAACTTCGGTGCTAGCGGTTATCAAGGCTTCCATGATACAAGCAGAAAAGGACGCCTTGAATCCTCCTTTTTGAAACAGCTTTCTAAAGCTAGCAAGGAAAACAGGGTGTTGAAGGCTTTGTTGAACAAAAGAGAAGTTTACGCTGAAGAGCTCATACAAAATTTAACTCAAGCACAAGAAGATTTGCGAATTTCTACTGACAAGGTATGTGCTTTATAAAGCTCTCAAGCTTCTTATATTTCTACCTTGGCCGAGAAAGAAGAGCTTAAGAATGAGATCACTGCCTGGGAGAAGGATTATGAGATCCTTGAAGAAAATTTGATGTCGAAGTAAGTTGGGCTTTTTTGAATTCTCGTCATGATACTTTGATTGAGGAGGGTCAAGAAAGCTTTGATATGAAGTCTGAATTAGCTAAAGTTAACAAAACTATTGAACAGACTCAGCAACCTTAGGACTTTCTTTCTCCTGTGATTGAAGCTCCCGTGGTTGTAAATCATATAGATATCACTTCTTCTTCAAGCCCAATCGAACATGTTGTTGTGAGTCAAGTTGAAATTGATCATGATGTTGCTCTTACCCAAGTTGAGCCTGTTATTGTGAATCAAGATCAACCTACGATCGTTGATGTATCTTCTTCAGTTCCTTCAACTTCTTGTTGAAAAATTTTCCTTCTCTTGAATTCCTATTTTTTACTTTGGAAAGTTATGTAAAGAACCTTTGGCTTCATTTGAGGGTTGACTTTGGAACGCAAGTCCCCAAGTCCTTTATGGGACAAGTTGTATAATTTCGTGGCTTTATGACTAAATTTTGTATTTAGTCTTCAATTATTTTTTTATATTATGTTTACTCTTGCCTTTTTTCTTCTTAAGGAGTTACATAATAATTTTGCATTTTTGTCCTATAAAAATGCTTTTGTTAATCTCATGATTTAATAACTTAAAAATGAGTTTTATAAAAGAGGACCATTTTATATTTCGACACTTAATGAAGAAGACGTCTCAACTTCATAATGGTGTTATCATATGATGAAAGAGATAGGAAGACATATGTTTCTTTGAAATAACTCTGATAAGTTTGAATAATACATTACATGTATTTGAAGTACATCTATAACTTCCTCGTAACTCTTTTTTGTTACAGATTTATGAAAAAATAATAAAATAAACACGAGGTTTTTCTTTATAACATATTTCTGAACAATAAATGCAAGGTTTCACTTTATAACCTGCTTTAATACATGGCTTTTATCCTAACTACAGTAAGATTTTCTTTAACCGTGGCTCGTGACTTCATGTGATTTTTACTCTGCACTTGACTTTTCTAGGCTTGATTTCTTCAACCTTCTTTGACTCATTTATACATACTTGTGTATATTATGTAGTCCCACAAGTGTTTGAGTGTTGAAGTATGAAGCCTCAAGCACTTGATTGTTTCCCTCATTAAGTCCTTTCCTAAAAAGAAAAAACATTCGGGACTCGAGGGTGCGATTATAGATGAAGACTGCTTAACCCGTTTGAATTTCTATTAGAATAATTGTAACCCTAGGCCAGGACTTTTGAGTTATTCCGTGTACGTTACAAGTCGTGACTCATCATTTAGTATGGGTAAGCTTTTTGCCTATCATCTATTATTGTTAAGAAAATATTGAAAACTTAAAAATGTAATTTAAAACAACAATACATGATCATGAGTATTCCTTAAAAATAATATTTCTTTAAATGAACAGCATTCCAATGCGAATGAAGTATCTTGCTATCCATTTGTCTCTAGTTCATATGTTCATTTTCCTACTATATTCTGAACTCTATAGGGTCCTTCCCATGTCAAACTTAATTTACCCGCGTTAACTGCCTTTGAAGATTGGAAAACCTTTTTAAGCACGAAGTCCCCAATTTTAAAGAATCTAAGGCGTGCTTTTCAATTATAATACCGTTCTATAACTTGTTTCTGTGATGCCATTCTTATTAATGCAGCTTCTCTCCTTCCTTCGTAAGTCAAGGTCGACTCGCATTTCTTCGTCATTAAATTCTTGTGTTACCTATGTGAACTACATGCTTGGCTCTTCTATCTCAACTGGAATCAGTGCCTCAGCTCCATAAACTAATGAAAATGGTGTTTCTCCCATGCTTGTTTTTGCAGTTGTATGGTACACCCATAAAACTCCAGGTAACACCTCAGGCCAACTACCTTTTGATTCCTCTAGCCGCTTCTTTAGATTGTTGGTAATAATTTTGTTCGTCGATTCTGCTTGCCCATTTCCCACTGGGTGGTAAGGTGTTAACGTAATCCTCTTAATTTGTCAACTTCGAAAAAATTCAGTGATTTGAGCTCCTATAAATTAAGGGCCATTATCACACACAATCTCTTTTGGTACTCCCAATCTGCATATGATATTTCTCCAAATGAAATCTTTGACTTCTTTTTCTCGTACCTGTTTAAATGCACCTGCTTCTACCCATTTAATAATGTAATTAGTAAGTTCAAGCAAAATTTTCACCTGGCCTTTCGCTTGTGGTAATGGACCAACGATATCCATTCCTCATTTCATAAATGGCCCTGGCGTGATTATTGGATGTAGCAACTTCGTAGGTCTATGCATATTGTTACCGTACTTTTGGCATTTAGCGCACTTAGCCACGAAACAGTTTGCTTCTTCTTCCATTTTAAGCCTGTAATAGTCTGCCCTAATAAGGGTTCTTACCAGTGACCTTCCTCCCGCGTGATTCCCACAATGCCCATCATAAACCTCTCTCATTACATATTCTGTTTGAGAAGGTTCAAGGCATCTTGCAAGAGGTCCTCCAAACATTTTGCAATATAAATTGCCTTGCTTTAAGCAGTAACGGGCAGCCTGCTTTCGAAGCGTGTGAGCTTTCTTCTTATCTTCTTGCACGGTACCATGCTGGAAAAAAAAATAGCAACAATTTCCTTTCTCCAATCCCAAGTTAAATTATTAAAATTTACCTCATTTTTATCAGGGTCAAGAACTGAATGAAATAAATGTCTAACTGAGGTTTTAATCGCTTGCCACGTCAACTGCTGATGCGAGGTTAGCTAAAGAATCTGCTTCAACATTATCATCCCTTGGTATTTGTATAACATTCCAAGTTTGAAATTGCTTTATCAATTCTCGTACCTTTTCTAGGTATTGCTGCATCCTTATTTCCCTGGCTGTATAAGTCCCCAGCATTTGATTAACCACGAGTTGTGAATCACTCTTGATTATAATCTAATTTATGCCTAGTCCTCGTGCCAGTTCTAGACCTGCAATAACAGCTTCATACTCTGCTTTGTTGATCGTCATGGAATTACATTTAATGGATTGTCGAATGGTTTCACCTGTAGGTGGTACCAAGAAAATCCCTAAACCCGCGCCTTTTACGTTAGATGAACCATCAGCGAATAAAGTCCAAGTTCCTAGGTTAGCTCCATTGAACACTTGCAATTTGTTTTGCTTCTAATTGCATATCTTTACTAAAATCAGCCACGAAATCAGCTAATACTTGTGATTTTATAATTGTCCTAGGTTGATAGGTGATTTTGTATTCACTTAACTTTATAGCCCACTTAGCCAATCTGCCTGATAAATCACGTTTATGAAATATATTTCGTAAAGGGTAGGTTGTTATTACAGCAATAGGATGACACTAAAAAAAGGTCTTAATTTCCTAGATGCCATGATTAATGCAATTGTAAGTTTTTCTAACTGAGGATACTCTGTTTCCACATCTAATAAAGATTTACTAACATAATAAATGGGGGATTGTTTACCTTGCTCCTCCCGGATCAATACAGCACTTATCGCTACTTCTGAAACAGTAAGGTAAATAAGTAGCCTTTCTACTACTTTTGGTTGTGCCAATAAGGGTGGATTTGACGAGTACTTTTCAAGTTTATGAGAACCTACTGACATTCTTCACTCCATTCAAAATGATCTTGCTTTTTAAGGGCTGAGAAAAATTTAAAGCATTTTTCTGATGATTTGGAGATGAATCTCCCCAAAGTTACAATCCTTCCTGTTAATCTTTGAACTTCTTTCTTATTTAGAATTATATCAGGGATTTCCTCGATGGCCTTAATCGGTGTAGGACTTACCTCAATATCACGGTTAGAAACAAGAAAACCTAAAAACTTACCTGATGCAATATCAAATGCACATTTCTCGAGGTTTAATTTCATATTATATTTGCACAAAATTGAAAATGTATCAGATAAATGAGATGTGCGATCCTTCGAATACTGAGTTTTAACAACTATATCATCTATATATACTTCCATAGTTTTTCCTAAATGTTCTTGAAACATTTTAGTAACTAACCTTTGATACGTTGCACATGAATTTTTTAGACCAAAGGGAATTACCTTATAACAATACTTCCCCATGTCTGTTATGAATGAAGTTTTTTCCTTATCTTCTAGATCCATTTTAATCTGATTATAATATGCATCTAGAAAGCTTAATAGCTTATGACCTACTGTCGCATCAATCAATTTATCTATGTATGGTAATGGAAAAGAGTCTTTAGGGAAAGCTTTGTTAAGATCGGTATAATCTATACAAACTCGCCACATACCATTCTTCTTTGGAACCACAACAATATTAGCTAACCAATTAGGATACTTTACCTCAGGAATAGAACCAATTTTCAGCAATTTTTGGACTTCATCTTGAATCACTTGATTCTTGAAAGTTCCTTGCTTTCTTTTCTTTTGTTTGACTGGAGGGTATGAGGAATCTTCATTCAGCTTATGATTCATCACCTCCGGTGGAATCCCTATCATGTCAGAACGGGACCGAGCAAAGCAATCAATATTAGTTTTCAAAAATTTAACTAACTTATCTCTCGTTCATTGTCTGAGATTAGCTCCGACGTAGACTTTCATATCGGGCCATTGAGAAAATAATACGACAGGCTCCAATTCTTCAATTGTGGTTTTGATATTTTCATTATCCTCTGGTTCTTCCATAGTATCGGGTCTTGAATCTGGATATGTTCGCCTTTGCTCAGTTGAGGTTTGTGTTGTGGTAACCCCAACGGCCTTCTGTGGTTGCTATTTACCTTCATTTCTCGTGCTTGTATCTGCAACAGAATTGATCGCCCTGGATACATGTTGATCTCTACGAATTTGACAGATTCCCCATGGTGATGGAAACTTAACAACTTGATGCAAAGTTGAAGGTACTGCATCTATTTCGTGGATCCATGGCCTCCCAAGAATTATGTTGTAATTCATCTCCATATCTACTACCTGGAACTTTGTTTCTTTGTTGACACCTTCGGCGAAAGTGGTAAGTGCTACTTCCCCTTTCCTGACTACACTGGAATTGTCGAATCCAGATAAAGTGTGGGTTGTTGGTATTACTTTGTCGTCACTTGGCATTTCACGCAATACTCTTAGCAAAATAATGTTTACCTAGCTACCTTGATCAATCAAAACTCGTTTTACATTAGTATCACATACAATTAAAGACATTACCAGTGTGTTGTTGTGGGGTATTAACACTCCATCTGCATATGCATCGTCAAATATAAAGCTATCTTTTTCCAAGGTGTGTCGCACCTGTTTCCCTTGAGTGATTATTATTTTTGGAATCTTGTTAGCAGCCGTGTATGATATACCATTAATACCTTCACCTCCACTTATAACATTGACAGTCCTTTTTGGGGACGGTAGTTTTGGAGGCTCCTGCCTATTTTTTATGTAAGCTTGTTTGCCTTTCTCGCTAAATAGCTCCGTGAGATACCCTTGCTTCAACAGATGATCAACTTTTCTTTGTAAAAAACTGCAGTCGGATGTTTTATGTCCTTGGTCATTACGAAATTGCACCAATGGTCAGGGTTGCGCCTGTTTGGATTTGATCTCATTTTTTTAGCCATCAAACCTTATCTCTCATGACTTTCCAAAATAGCCACGAGCTCAGAGGTGCTGACGGTGAAGTTATAACCACCGAATCTTGCTTTTAAATTTGAATCATCATCTCGTGGATCATGAATGTTTCAATCATTCCTAAATCTCGATCTTGACTCTCTATTCCTTGATCTGTGACCGTACCTCTACTTGTCTTGATTTGATCGTGAGTCTCTTCCCGCAGGTACCATATAATGCTCGTATCTATTTTTCGGGTCCTTGTTTCAGTTTCCATACTTCTCGAACTTACCTTTTCTTATTTTTGAATCGTGGAACAGTATCTTCCTCAATTCTTAGCTTCATGCTATATCTGTTATAAATGTCATTTCAAGTTGTAGCGGGGAATTCTCGAAGGTTTCTTTGAGCCTCCTCGTGGCTTCTGACCTTTTTTCATTCAAATTGCTTGCAAAGGCTATAACCGCCCAGTTGTCAGGTACACGCGGCAATGTCATTCTTTCACGCTAAAATCTATCTACAAATTCTCCAAGAAACTCTGAATCTCCTTGTTTAATTTTGAAAATATCTTCCATTCTTTTTTCCACCTTTTGAGCTCCCGAGAGTTCTTTGATGAATGAATCTGCAAGATCAGGAAAAGACTTTATAGAATTTTCAGCAAGAAGAGAATACCATGTGAGCGCTCCTTTAGTGAGTGTTTCGCCAAATTTCTTAACTAATACAGTTCAATTTCCTGCTTAGTTAAGTTGTTGTCTTTTGCTTCCGTTGTAAATGCAGTCACGTGGTCTCGTGGGTCTGATGTTCCATCATATTTTGGAATGTCATGAATTTTGAACTTTTTGGGAATTGGAAGAGGAGCAGAACTTGGCTTCCCGGGCTATTGTGAATATCGATCCATATCTACTCCTTTGATCACATGTGGCACCCCAGGTATTTGCTCGACGTGCTCACTTTGCTCCTTGAGATGTGCAAGGTTTGTACTAAATTTTGTAAATTAGAATTAACCACATTACCTGGTTCTCTCTCTTGTGATTCACTTGGAGTCGATCTGTTGCCTGAGTTGACAAGTTCAGAACGAGGGTTTTCCAAAGTGTTATTATTGGGTATTGGTGCAGGGGTTGCAACAGTTAACCGGTTGACAAGTGTTGCCACAGCTTTTTTGACCTGAGCACCAATTAATTTCTGCAAGGCATCATCAAAGGTTTCAGCATTCACAAGTTGAGCATGTTCATTCATTGAGACCTATCACGGGTTCCCGCTCGAGATTGTCGAGTAGAACCTTGCAGAGTTGGAATCGGAGTGTTAATATCTTGTGGATCTCCTTGATTTTGTTTGTTTTGGTTTCCTCGAATGTTAACATTGTTGTTCGACATGATTGATCAGCAACAAAAGTTAATTGAGAAGAAATAGATTATCAGATTCCCAGTAACCGAACCAATTTGTTTAACCATAAAATGGAATTTTAGTCAAAGCTAGAATTTAGAAGAACTCGGGTTACTGATAATCCAAAGAATGTATAAAAGGAATTAAATTATGTATCAGAAGAATATTGGAAGAATAAAGCGAGTAAACAAAGATATATTCCAATGATTTTCATGTCTTCAACTGATCAGATGCTTCCCTTTTTATAGGTGTCCTAGATATGTGTTTTGTCCAAATTATAATGAGGCTATTATGAGTAATTTAAAACATTGAATGCTACGTTACACAATCATTACATTTAATACAAATTCCCTAATGTATTTTGTATTTAATATCTGTTATATGTTGTATCTGCGCTTTATTTACTGTCAGATTCATTCTTTTGGGCTCTTGGATATAAACGACTTCAATAAGTACGGGCGCTGAATTATTTGAATATTTACCTGCCTCCTCTTCTGTTATTAGCTCGTGCCTGTTGTAATTCATCCCTGCTGTTGCTCGTGCCTCTTAACCAGTTTTCATCCGTTGACCACATAATCAGTCTACGTGTCATGACACGTTTCTTAAAATTTAATTTTTCCCAATACAATTCGTATATAACAACATTATTTTTCTGGAACCAAATCTTGTGTTCTATTATATATAATATATTTTTTCTATAATAGCAATTTGCTATAACATCCAAAAATATTCTAAACAAACTAGACTGTTATATAGAGATTTGACTGTATATAAAATGTTGCATCATATAAAAAGAATAGGTCTTAAATAAGAGCAATTCTTAAGTTGGCCCATTCTTTATTTATTTGGTAAATAGCCAATTTTATAGAGATAGCCATTCTTTGTATTGTATTGGAAGTAGCTAGATGTAATAGCTTAGTTCAATACATTGTGCTAGTTTTGTAAATATTATGGACCGGGTCTAAGTGAAGTATAAATAATAAAAGGCCCAACTGTTTTGGGTTGGCCGACCATTTGCATCCTCTTTCGTATCATTCTCTCTGATAAGAAGGATCTAGAATCCCTAATCTCCATTGATGATTCTTTTGATTGAGTTGATGTTTTCTGCATTAACATGGTATCAGAGCGGGAGACGGTCAGTCCTTACTCTCTTTTATCTAGCGATGTTACACTCACCTGATTTCGTCAAGTTTTCACTGTCGTCGGAGTTTGGTGGTTTCCGTTGATTTCTCGACTGGAAGTTATTTTTTGGTTTGATTTTTCATTGTTGTCATCGGAGAAGTTGTATTAGCGTGAAGTTTCCATTTTTTGATTGAATTTTGGCTACTCGAAGGTTCCTGATTTTGTCAGATTAGGGCTTGCTCGGTGAACTCATCAGAGTTTTGTTCGTCTTCCAGGCCTTACTTCTTCAGGTTGCAAAGAAGGCTGATATTCTCTTCTCCTATCTGATTGCTTGCTTCAAGGTGGTTGGAGTTATTGCTTGTGACTTGTTGTAGTGAGTTGTCGATTGATACTGTTAGGATTTATGCCCGTCACTAGGGGGGGTGAATAGTGCGGCACGAGAATATTGATAAATATTGCGGAATTAAAATTGCAGGAGTAAAGTAAATGCGGTAATTAAAATAGTAAGGAAAGAACACACCGAATTTATACTGGTTCACCACAACGTGTGGTTAGTCCAGTCCCCGAGAGACTCTCTCGAGTTTCCACTAACTCCGTTAAGCTTACGGGTGCCTAACAAACCGTTACACTTGCTCATAGATGTACACACTACAAGATTTCAACTTGCTCGAGGATACCGCACCTAAAGACTTCACCTTGCTCGTGGATACCGCACCACAAGACTTCACACACTAAGATTGAGGGTACTTAGCAAACCCGACAATCAATGAGAAGATATGGTCTTCTCAAACACCTTTCTCTTTTACAACAAGAACTCTCTAAAAAGAGTAGATAAAGAGATACAAGATTAGCTCTATGAACAACTCAAAGTTGTCTCTCAAATGGCTCAACAAAAGCTCTAAAATGATGCCCAAATAATATCAATATGTATATGAACAATGAGAGGTGTTGTGTGTTTAAAATCAGCTCAAAAGACCTCTATTTATAGGTGTTAGAAGTTGTATGTCCGTTGCTTAATTGACAATCAATTATGCTGATTTTATGTAAGATAATCGATTATCCACTTTGCATAATCGATTATCTTCTCAACGTTCATAAAACGGAACGTTGGGAAGGCAACGGATAGTGAAATAATCGATTATTCCAATCACATAATCGATTATGTTGCCTTGCGGAATTTCCAGCAAAGCTGGAATATACCAGAGTATACCAGAATCAAAGCTGGAGTATACCAGAATATACCAGAATATACTAGAATCGAAAACTTACTTCAAAAACCATTTTGGTTAAAATGAAGACGTTAAAATCATTTTGTTTGAAGTATATTAAAAAATTTTATGATATATATGATTTAATAAAATGATTTTATGCATATTAATGATGACCTATGTTGAGCCAAAAGACGAGATAACTTAAACGTTGCTCTTACATTGGTTCTACCTAGCGACCTATGCCTTGGGTCTTCGGTCTTGAACTTTTGAGCTCGTCTTGGCTTTTCCATGCAATCCATTCATCAATATGCTTCTCGGCATTCAATCTTGATTGTTTGTTAATGCATCTTCATTGTTTGTCATACAACAACATTGTTTAACAAGTTGACTTCATTGTTTGTCATTCATCAAAACCTATACCTGAAAATCATGCTAGTACAACCAAAGCGCACATATCATGGATAGAATGATTTTCTAAAATTTCCCCCTTTTTGATAATGACAAACAACAGGAGATATGCATATCGGATTCCCCCTAAATTCATGTTATATCTCAACATACATTTCATGCAAACTATTCCCCTTAATGATAATTTCCCCTCAAATAAGGCATACTATAACGTAGATTCATTCCCCCTTATTTGATTCATATCGCCTAATTTCTACCCCTTTTTGGCATTAGCAAAAAGAAGAGTATACAAAGGCTACTTTCCCCTTTCGACACTTCCCCCTTTTGGGTATATCAATTGTTAGTGTCAAGAATAAAATAGGAAATACAGTGAGGAATATACATTGACGATATTTAGAAAATCATACCAACATGAAATAATACCAAATTAGTAAAAACATAACAACCATAATAACGGTTATTTTTCGCAAATCATATTACTTAAGAACATATCAACAGTTAATTTTTAACAAACCAATAGTTGTATTAAAAACATGAATTATTTATTTTTCAAGAATATATCAACTGTTATTCAAACCAAAAAAATATTCATCAAAACATGAATCAATCATTATTTTTAACGATACCAATTGTTATTCAAGATAAAAGTTATCAAAACATGAATCAACAAAAATAATTAATATCAATTGTTAACAAAGATATATTAATTGTTAACACATATCAACTATTATGTTTTTATCAAAAATATGATAACTAACCGAAATTCCCCCTCGATGCAATAAGGTTTCGTGCTTGGTGCATCTACTACGATATTGTAGTCTTCAAGCACACCTGCAAACGTACCTAAAAATAGGTTTTCGGTACCCAGGCACTTTTGGGTCCTTGGGGGTTAGGCAAATAATAATCATAGTCAAAAGATAAATCTCTATGTTTTGCAAAACATACGGGCGCAATATGTCCTACCCGGTTGCAATAATGACATATAACATTCGGGTTGTGCATATGTCTTGGTTGAGCCAAAAATGTTCTAGGTGATCTAAAGCCGTTATTCCTAGACGTATTGCGATTTCTAGAGTTATTTCTAGGTGGTCTAGAATTATTCATTCTAGACTCATTAACAAAATTCCTAGAGTCGTTTCTAGGTGGTCTAAAATGATTAATTTTAGACTCATTAGTGAAGTTCCTAGAATTATTTCTAGGTAGTCCAACTTCATTTCTATCATCCTTTCTAATATTCTTCTTAATTTCTTCAATTGTTTTAGGATCATCAACACTACGTTTTTCTAGTGTGTTCCTAAGTTCTATGTTCTCTATTTTCAAAGAACTACAGAAAGACCAATTGGAACTTTGATCAATTGAAGAGGCTTCATTCATTTCCTTAATTTTATTTTTAAGATCAATATTATCATTTTCTAAAAATTTATTTTCTTCTTCTAACTTCTCATTATCACGAGTCAATTTTTCAAAATCTTTTTCTTTCAGAGAAAGTTGTTTTTCAAAATCTTTTTCTTTCAAAGAAATTGTTTTCTTCAATTCTTTTATGGTTTTGGAAGCTCTAATTAATTCACCATATAATTCATCATAGGCATTTTGCATTTCTTCAAACGAGTAAGAGTATGAATTACTTACCTCTTCTTCCTCGTTGGCCATGAGGCATAGTGCGGCAGTTTCATCGCCCGAGCTGTCCGAATCCCATGTCACGCGCCTATGGTGTTTCTTCTTTTTATTGTCCTTGGGTTTTGGACAATGTGATTTGGTGTGGCCAAGTTTTCCACAATTTTGGCATGAAGGACTTGGTTCTTCCTTCTTCATAAACTTATAAAACTTTTCAATTATATCATTGGAAATAATATCATCATCGCTTTCCGAATCACTTACCTCTACTCTTTTAGAAGATGAGGCTTTGAAGGCAATACCTGGACCTTTATTTCCAAGATAAGGATAAAGAATTGTGCTTTCATAAGTTTTGAGGTTACCTCTTAGTCCATCAATTATGACGTCCGTGATTCCTATCGACTCTTGGATGGCATTGGCTTTGGAGCGCCATTCGGGAGTGAGACTCCGTAGGATTTTTCGAACTAGATCTTTGTTCGAGTATACTTTTCCGAGAGCATGGAGATCGTTGATGATCATTGAGAACCGTTCGAACATAATATCGATGCTTTCATTCTCCCTCATTCGAAAGAGTTCATATTCATGTGTTAGAAAATCAACTTTAGATTCTCGAACTTGAGGCGTACCTTCATAAGTGATCTCGAGTTTATCCCACATCTCCTTGGCGGTTGTGCAAATCTTCCGATAGTCATCTGGATTCACCGCACAATATAATAAGTTGACGGCCTTTGCATTATTTTCAACTTTCTTGACGTCCTCGGCATCATATTCATCTTCCTCCTTTGGAACCGTGGTTTCCCCAACTTTCTTTGTTGGCATTTGTTCACCGTTCTTGATGATTTGCCACAAGCGAAAGTTATTTGATTGGATGAAGATTCTCATCCCTTCTTTCCAATATGTGTAATTTGTTCCGTCAAATAGTGGAGGCCTATTGGTGGAGTGTCCTTCGCTCATCATTCCTGCGTTCAATATTCAACAAAAAATATATATATCGTTCTCTCAACCGGTTAAGGCTTTTAGAGAGTTAGGCTTTGATACCAATTGTTAGGATTTATGCCCGTCACTAGAGGGGGGGTGAATAGTACGGCACGAGAATATTGATAAATATTGCGGAATTAAAATTGCAGGAGTAAAGTAAATGCGGTAATTAAAATAGTAAGGAAAGAACACACCGAATTTATACTGGTTCACCACAACGTGTGGTTAGTCCAGTCCCCGAGAGACTCTCTCGAGTTTCCACTAACTCCGTTAAGCTTACGGGTGCCTAACAAACCGTTACACTTGCTCGTAGATGTACACTCTACAAGACTTCAACTTGCTCGAGGATACCGCACCTCAAGACTTTACCTTGCTCATGGATACCGCACCACAAGACTTCACACACTAAGATTGAGGGTACTTAGCAAACCCGACAATCAATGAGAAGATATGGTCTTCTCAAACACCTTTCTCTTTTACAACAAGAACTCTCTAAAAAGAGTAGATAAAGAGATACAAGATTAGCTCTATGAACAACTCAAAGTTGTCTCTCAAATGGCTCAACAAAAGCTCTAAAATGATGCCCAAATAATATCAATATGTATATGAACAATGAGAGGTGTTGTGTGTTTAAAATCAGCTCAAAAGACCTCTATTTATAGGTGTTAGAAGTTGTATGTCCGTTGCTTAATTGACAATCAATTATGCTGATTTTATGTAAGATAATCGATTATCCACTTTGCATAATCGATTATCTTCTCAACGTTCATAAAACGGAACGTTGGGAAGGCAACGGATAGTGAAATAATCGATTATTCCAATCACATAATCGATTATGTTGCCTTGCGGAATTTCCAGCAAAGCTGGAATATACCAGAGTATACCAGAATCAAAGCTGGAGTATACCAGAATATACCAGAATATACTAGAATCGAAAACTTACTTCAAAAACCATTTTGGTTAAAATGAAGACGTTAAAATCATTTTGTTTGAAGTATATTAAAAAATTTTATGATATATATGATTTAATAAAATGATTTTATGCATATTAATGATGACCTATGTTGAGCCAAAAGACGAGATAACTTAAACGTTGCTCTTACATTGGTTCTACCTAGCGACCTATGCCTTGGGTCTTCGGTCTTGAACTTTTGAGCTCGTCTTGGCTTTTCCATGCAATCCATTCATCAATATGCTTCTCGGCATTCAATCTTGATTGTTTGCTAATGCATCTTCATTGTTTGTCATACAATAACATTGTTTAACAAGTTGACTTCATTGTTTGTCATTCATCAAAACCTATACCTGAAAATCATGCTAGTACAACCAAAGCGCACATATCATGGATAGAATGATTTTCTACAGATACTTCCTAATTGCTATCATAATTGGTTCTAGTACATCTTCTGCATATACTCCTGAGCCTTCATCCCCTTGTCTCTCCAATCTTGTGATGTTCCTGGAGTACACCTTTCTCGGGGAATGGTTTAGGGTGATGGAAGCGAAGCATGATAGTTTCTATGTCCATTAGGAATAAGATAGCCTTTATTGATGGTTCATGTCCCAAACCTACTGCGACTTATCCTGATTATATGCAATGGGATTGCTGTAACAACATGGTTATATCATGGATAACTAGCTCGTTGTTCAATACTCTGAGACAGCTGAAAGCATTTGGAAACAACTAAATAATAGATATAGAACTGTAAATGGGACCAAAGTATTTGAATTAAATAGGGAATTAGCATCTGCTTATCAAGGATCCCTTGATATTGCTTCCTATTTCACCAAACTTAAATGAATATAGGATGAGTTGGGGTAATGTGTAGTAGTCATGCAAATACCTGCACATTTGCTGCTAAGAAAGATCTTCAGAAGGAGAAAGAGGAGGATAAAGTTCATCAGTTCCTCATGGGACTGAATGAGGTGTATGTGGGTGTCAGAAGCAATTTGATAATGATGCAACCTTTTGCGTCTCTTGACAATGTCTATGCCATCCTCCTGCAAGATGAAAATCAAAGACAAGTCAATCTTGCCACACAATTTACTACTGAATCAACATCTTTGAATGTCAATCCTCCCAATAACAAACCCTTTCAACCACAAATTAATGTTCATGGATATCAGAGACAATTTAATCAGAGAGTCAATTTTTACTAATCCAATTCTAAGATCTTTTGTAAGTATTGTAAGAAATTAGGACATTCTATTGATAAGTGTTTCCAGCTTCATGGGTTCCCTCCAAATTTCAAGTTCACTAAAGGCAAGAAAGTAGTTGTCAATGTTGTTATGGATTCTGATTTTTCTGCTTCTGAATGTTTTTCTCCCAACCAAACGTTTGTTCCTACTGCTGGTTCTAATGAACATGGTTCTAAGGTAGCTGGTTTGACAAAGCAACAGTATTCTCAGCTGATTTCACTGCTAGAGCAATCTCATATCTCTAATTCTGGACCTCAACCCAACATTATGAGCTCTGCCAATTTTGTTGGTACTTTACTGTCTAATAATATAGTATATAGTTTTCAGTCTACTTTACTTAGTCAATCTAATTATTCAACTTGGATAGTTGACTCCAGTGCATCAGATCACATGACCTCTAACAAAGATTATCTTATTAACAATGAGATAAACTGAAACCTAGAGCTAATCCTTGTATATTCCTTGGCTATCCCGTTGCAAAGAAAGGCTATATGTTGTATAATTTGCAATCCAAGCAGTGCTTCATATCCAGAGATGTGGTTTTCCATGAGCAAAATTTTCCTTTTTCTTCAGATTTCTCCTTTCTTGTTGTTTCTGAGTCCCCTTTGTCGCCTGCTCATTTACCTTCTTTTTCCCATGATTGTCCTATGCCCTCTTCTTCCACTAATGTTCCACCCAACATACCATCACATCCTTCTTCTCCTTTCACACATGGTTCTTCATCTCCTTCTTCTCCCAGCACCTCTTCTCCTCCTGACATAGATGATGCAGTTTCTCCTTCAGCTGTTGTCCTTGATTCTGCCCCTGCTTCTCCTTATTTCAATCCTAATGCTGCTACTCCTGCACCATCCTCTATTCCCCTTAGAAAATCTTATAGACCTCATAATCCTCCTTCGTACTTAAATGATTACATCTACAAGCTGCATTTCCCTTTCTTGCTCCTCTTCTAAGCCAATAGAATTTGAACCCTATACATATTCCCAAGAAGCTCCTATCCCGGCTTGGCAAGATGCCATGAGGCATGAGTTTGAGGCTTTGGAAGCAAATAACACTTGGGATATTGTTGAGCTTCCTCCGAGCAAGAAGCCTATTGGTTGAAAATGGGTCTATAAGATTAAATACAAAGCTAATGGTGAGATTGAAAGATAAAAAGCTAGACTTGTTATTAGGGGGACACATAGGTTGAGGGGGTGGATTTCAATAAGACTTTCTCTCTTGTTGTGATAATATCCACTGTTAGGTTCTTGATTGTTGTTGTTGTCAAAAAGAATTGGTCTTTCTTTCAACTTGATGTCAATAATGCCTTTCTCTATGGAGACTTAGATGAAATGGTTTATATGAGACTGCCTCCAGGTCTAGCTGTTGATTCTCCTTCTTTTGTCCATTTAGCTTGTAAGCTGAAAAAATCACTCTATGGGTTGCGTCAAGCCTCTAGAAAATGGTATGCCAAGTTATCCGAGGCTCTTTATTCTAGAGGGTATCATCATTCTCTCAATGACTATTCTCTTTTTATCAAAGGATCTCCAGATCATTTGGTGATATTAATACTCAATGTTGGTGACATCATCCTCACGAGTGATAATTTTGTTGAAATTTCAGCTTTGAAACGGTTTTTTGATGACGAGTTTAAAATTAAAGACTTGGGTTTTCTACACCTCCTTGGCATTGAGATTACTGCTTCCCTGATGGTGTTCTTTTAATCAAAAGAAATGTGTTTTTGATATGCTTAAAGAGTTTGATTGTTTGGGGATGTCTTCTGTTGCTAGTCCTCTAGAACTCACCCTAAAGCTCAAGGCTACTGAAGGTGAGGTTTTGTCATCTCCTAAGAAGTACAGGAGACTCATTGACAAGCTGCTCGTTTTAACTCATACTCGACCTAACATATGTTTTGGGGTTCAACGTTTGAGCCAATTCTTGCACACTCCCATGATACCTCATATGGTTGTCGCCATCCACTTGCTCCGCTATCTTAAAGGCACACTTGATTTTGGTTTATTTTATTCTAACAATCTTGATTTCTCTGTGAAGGCTTATATTGATAGTGATTGGGTTGCTTTCCCCGACACTCTCAAGTCTGTCTTGGGCTATTATATATTCTTGGCTGACAGTCTTGTTGGCTAGAAATCCAAAAAGCAGCCTGTGGTTTCTCTCTCATCCGCTGAAGCTGACTATCAAGTTGTCCGGCATGTGGTGACTGAATTAGTTTGGTTGTCCCGCTTGTTACATGATCTGACAGACCCTGTTTCTTTTCCTATTTCTGTCCTATGTGATAACATGGTAGCTCTTCATATTGTGAAGAACCTGGTGTTCCATGAGCGTAAAAAACATATCGAAGTGGAATGTGACTTCATCAAAAACAAATTGGCTTGGGGGGCTTCCTCCAGTTGTCCTATGTTCCTACCTCCAATCAACTTGTTGATGTCTTCACAAAACCACTGCCTGGAGTTCTCCATCATAATTTTCTAGGCAAGTTGAAGGTGGTTTCCCCCTCCAACTTGAAGGGGGTGTTGGGCCTCCAAAGCCACACACTTAAGTTGGCACATTCTTTATTTATTGGTAAATAGACAATTTTACAGAGATAACCATTCTTTGTATTGTACTAGAAGTAGCCAGATGTAATAGCTTAGTTCAATACATTGTGACAGTTTTGTAAACGTTATGGACCGGGTCTAAGTGAAGTACAAATAGTAAAAGGCCCAACTGTTTTGGGTTGGCCGACCATTTTCATCCTCGTTCAAAAATAATAGGTCTTAAATAAGGGGAAAAATAGAAAAAGCTGGAAATAGTATACCTGTTGCGGAAAGACAATTCTTTGTTTTCACTCATCACTTTCTTCTATGGAAAGGATTAGAAATAAGCATTATATACTACCACTTAAAATTAATACTGGTACAATCTTGTTTTGCAATCTGAATTTCTGATTTTTCACTATAATCAGGTGTGAACTATTTCTTCTGTCACATTGAGTTAAATCCATGATTGACTAGGGTTTTCTTATTCATTGTGTTCAATTTCTTCTCAAAATATTCTCAAATATGTTGGGAAGCCGTGCCACGGAAAAGGTTTTACCCAGTGCCTATCCAAACTTTAGGGTATATCCCGTCTCATATTCTAAAGTTAGGGGTCAAGAGTGAAAATTCAAGAAGACAAATATTAAAGAAAAAAGGGGTCTTAGGTGATCTGGTACATACATTAATTATTCACTATTTTTCTAGTATACATAGTACTTACCATCTCTAAATCGTACTCTCTTACGGCCTTGGTCGGGTAAAGGTTAGACAATTGGGGGAAATTCCATAATAGTTTTGTACTTATTTCATATTTCCGTCTTAAAAATCATACTAAATGGAAGAGAAAGTAGGATTGTAAAATTAGCGAGAGGTATGGCGAGGAGTTACGCAAATACACTTTATCTTTCACTAAATAAATAAAAGCACGGAAGGAACATTGCCACTTGTGTCTGTTGCTTCATAAATAAACGTATACTATAATCAACTAAGATATTGAACCTTTTTTATATTTAAAAAAATATATAGATGGAAAATATAGAATTATGAAAGTAAAAATTAGCATTATTTTTGTATGGGTCAAAATCTACCTTTATAATACTTAAGTCAAAATAGTATTTGTGGGACGTTTCCGGCTGTCTCTTGTCGAAGTGATCTAAAAACGGTGAAGGCAGTGGTCGAAGAGTTAGCAAGAGCTGAAGCCGAGGAATCATCAAGGATCAAGGCTGAGGTCGAGCACCTTTTGACAGAGTTATAATGGCTAATTTCAAGAGAGGACATAAAAGAGAACATTTTAGTGGATGTTCTCTGCACTTGTACTGTTAGGATTTTTAAGAACATGTTCCCTATAAATAGAAAGAGACATAATGATCGGGGACGAGGCGATATTCATCTGTAAAATACGCTTGGACTTGAAAAGATAGAATCAGATCTTATTGCAAGCATAAAAACACAACCTTTTTTTTACGAAGCTAACATTTAGTCATAGATTCGCAAATTTATTTTGAAAATCTGACTTGGGGTGAAGATTTGAAGATGAAAATGTATTTTAACATAAGATTTCAAAACATGTTTCACTTTTTAAAAAAAACATGAAATACAACTTATACCCACAAGTTCTAAAAACTATCACAAATATCCAACAGTACCTTCATCAATAATATTCACTATCTTTATCACAAATCATTGTCCTGGACATAAATAAATTTGCTATAAAATTATCACCTTTATAATGAGCTAATAATACACTATCAGATGACCGAGAAGATGAAGCAGCATTGTTATAAAATAATAAATGGTGGACTCTTTTAGAAAATACAAAAACTTAAGGCAATTTTTAAAAAAATTTAAAAATATCATAGTAAAATTTTTAGCCAGCTGGTTTTGGGATTGGGATTTGGGAATTGGGAATTTACCATAATATGGGTAAATTTTATGAACAAACATGTATTTACCATAATATTGTGTAAAATTTGCAAAATATGGACAAACAGGTCCTAAGATTCTTGTCTACACTTTTCCATCGAATCCAAGAATAACTCAGGTATTCGAAAGCTTATCCATCACTCATCATTGTCCGAAAAAACATTCACCGATTCTATCCTTTCTTGGATGACTCACCCGTTCTATTTACATAAGTGCCATTTATTGTTATTCATCACTATTTAATGATACACTACTCCCTTTGACTTCTTAAATATTGATGTGGAGTTGCTACCACAGTATCATTACATATTATTTCTTGCACTTGTGGAATTTCATCTTAGAGATTTTATTGTTAACTAAGATTAACTCTCATTTGTATAAATAGTTGAACCAAGATATATATTTTATGGCCAAACAATTTGTAACCATTTGTGAGAATTTCTTAGTTGAATTTTTAGTTTTCTCTAGATCTGGAGCTAATGCAAGTCACTAACCACACAAATTCTAAGAGCTTCTCTCTTTGTACGTACAAAAACAACATGACAGGTAACCAAAGAGAAAGAACAAAAATAACAAGTGATTTCCCTAGCACCCTCTTGAATGCTAACAAGAGCAGCGAAATAGGAAAGGACGTGACGCCCAATACTATCCTTAGGTGCGAGAGTTCACCTCCCCATCACTGCAGCATAACAAAACCCAGTTGAAAAGGAGACTTCACATCCACAAAACAAGGGACACCCCCAGCTATGAAAAATCTCCTCGAAACATGGCTGACTGACACGCTAGTGAGCATTCTCAACAAACCCACTCCAAGAATGACTACAGACACCGGAAGAGCTTGCATGATAAAAAAAAATAAACGAACAGTGCAACCGACCAAGCCCCCCGATGACAAGTATAACAGATAATATTACTAACAGTGCAAGTGGCAGCGCCCTCGCTGCCATCTTCAAGAGAATGGAAGAAATGAAGAATGAAAAGCACTTGGAGACCAAAAAATGATGCCGGAAAGTTCGTAGAGTAGTTGTACAGCAATGACGCAGCCTCGCATGCCATACCAAAGCACTTCAAAATACCTCCCTACCTCAGGATATACGACGAAACAACCGATCTTGAGGATCAAGTGACACATTACGTCACCGTCGTGAAAGGCAACGGCCTTGCCACGGAACAAGGGTCCTATATTTTGCTGAAGAAGTTTGGCGAAACCCTTACGGGAGGGGCATTGACATGGTATTCACAGCTACCAGTCCGCTCCATAGAAAACTTTGAGAAAATGACCGATAAGTTCGTAACTACCCATGCCGGAGCCAAGAAGGCCGAAGCAAGAGTAAATAACATATTCGCTATCAAGCAGTCCTTGGGGAAGAGATTGAAGGACTTCCTCGCCCGATTCAACAAAGTAAGGATGAATCTGCTGAATGTATCCAACGGGATGGCGATCACAACTTTCCAGAATAGGTTGAGTAGAGACGGTTCAAAAGTGCCTAGAAACCAGTTGAGCCGATTGATGAAATATTCCCAACCACTTGGGACAAAATCCATAATGCTTATTACGTCGATTTCAGATAGACGAAGACGACCTCAATGGACCAACTCGCTAGCTAACATCGGTACAAACCGAATCGAGAAGGAACATAGTGAAAACATCTGAAGGGATCACCCAATTTCACAACCTAATAGGTAACGCCACCAGCCATATGTCAGAGTGGTCGTCGCACCTTACCCCCGTTGTGAAGAAGTCCCCTCTAGGACAAGGATAAAGACTCGCCGGAAAAAAGAGGTATGCCTCGTTTATTGTGTCCTCATAATTTTTTTTGTCACCTACAGAAGCTGTCTACGCTCTTGAGAAACTCAGATTAAAGATGAAGTGGCCTCCAAAGATGAGATCACACCCGAACACTAGAAAATCTGACACCCTCTATAAGTTCCACCAGGAGCGTGAGCATAAAACAGAAGATCGCATTACCCTCAAACAAGAAGTTATAAACATGTTACCGTAGGGACACCTCAAAGAGTTGTTAAGAGACAAGGGAAAAACCAACTTTTCTAGAGGACTCAAACACAGCCACCATCACCAACTCGTACTATCAACATGATTTTCAAGGGTGGCAACAAAGCCTCTATCAATGGCATGAAGTTCACCACCACTCACAAGATCAAATGTTCTGTCACCCACGAACAACACGATGGACTCAAAGAAAGTATTATCTTCGATGAATTGGATGTCGACGCTTTGACATTCCCTTATAATGATTCCCTCGTTACCACTTTATGCATTTTAGATACCGATGTAAAATGCACCATGGTGGACGATGGAAGTGAACCATGCATTATCCATCCCCGAGTCCTCACCCAAATGAGACTCGAGGATAAGATATTGTAGTGTTGCATCACGCTAACTAGCTTTAATAATGCAGTTGAACGAATGTACGGAGGAATTACACTCCCCATCTTGGCTGGCGGTGTGACTCTGAGATACCCACAGCCGGTACGCTCCTTCAAACTTATTATACAAAGATGTTATTCCATGTTCTCTCGGATGAGCTGAGACGACATTCCACATCATAGACCAGACCACCACGTACGACGCCATCGTGGGACGACCATAGATACATCCCATGAGAGCTATCCCCTCCAACCTATACCAAGTAATAAAATTCCCAACTCAATGGGAATATTCAGCATACGCGGAGAACACACATGTCCCGGGAATGCTGCCGTATTGCCTTAGACAGCACGACAAGCCAACAAAAAAGACAAGGAAAAATAGGCATTGCAATCAACAAGGTCGAGGTCAACGCAAGGAGAGACCTAGGATGTCATCACAAATCTCGAGAGGGTTAAGGCTATCTATTCAACCGTAAAGGACCTTGACCCCGTTCAATAGGACCTCAGTGACCGTAGCAAAAAGGCCTATATTAGGTGCAAACTCCGAAAACCAGGTAAATTATATCATTTCATAATAACTAATGCAGATTTATTTTCCTTCATCCATGTAGATATGTCAGGCATTCCAAGGGAAATTGCCATACACAAATTAAACGTCAACCCATTCTACCCCCAGTAAGACAAGTTAGATGTAAATTCAACTCTTCCATCAATGATGCAGTCCGCGATGAGGTGGAAAAGCTATTACAGAATGGCTCTATCAAGGAGTTGAAGTACCTTAAGTGGGTCGTCAACGTAGTTAGGGTCAAAATGAAAACCGGGAAAATGGAGGATGTGCATGGATTTCACAGATTTTAACAAAGTATGTCCGAAGGATTCGTTTTGATTACCCCACATCGACCAACTCATCGATGCAACAGCTGGGCACGAGCAATTGAGTTTTTTGGACGTTTACTGAGGCTATAACCAAATTCTTATAAAGGAAGAAGCCCAGGAGAAGACTATGTTCATCACCCACCAAAGGATATATTGTTATAGGGTCATGCCGTTTGGGTTAAAGAACATGGGGGATACATATCAAATATTGGTGACAAAGATGCTCAAAGACCAGCTCGGCAAGATCATGAAAGTGTATATAGATCACATGTTTGTCGAGTCCAAAAAGGCAGAGGATCGCATCGATCATTTGAAGGAAGCGTTCGATATACTAAGATGGTACAAAATAAAACTAAACCCAAAGAAATGGGCATTGGTGTAGCCTCAAAAAATTTCTTGGGTTTTTTGGTATCGTAGCGAATGATCGAGGTCAACCCAGAACAAATCAAAGCTATCGAGGGGATACCGGAACTCTTAAATACCAAGAAGCAAGTCCAAACATTGACTGGTCGAATCGCTACCCTATCAATATTCATCTCGCGGTGGTCAGATATATGTCACAATTTTTTGGTGTACTAAAAAGGATAATTTCCTCGAATGGACTCCTGAGTACGTCCAGGCTTTGCGAGAACTGAAGGCAAACCTATCATCACCGCCCTTAATTTTAAAATCTGAACCTGGGGAGCAGCTCCTCGTCTATCTAGCCATCTCGGAAGAGCAGTAAGTACATTCCTGATCGTGAAAACAAAGATATGCAATCTCTTATCTATTACATCAGCAAAACACTCATTGATCCCTAAAGAAGGTACCCGCACGTCAAAGAATTAGCTTTGACGATCGTAGCTTCACGAAAGCTTAGACCTGATTTCTAGTGCCACCTTATCTCTATCGTTATAACCTTTCCCCTATGAGCATTTTTCATAATCCTGAGCTATCGGGGAGGCTGACCAAGTGGACCATCGAGCTAAGCAAGAAAAATATTACATAACAGTCGCGGACAGCGATAAAATTGCATGTGCTTACCGACTTCATCGCCGATTTCAGTGCAAAACTAAAGCATGAAGTTGAAAGGAAAGCCATCGAAGCTTCCCTCCAAACATAAGACCTCTGGTTCCTATACACCATGGCGCGTCCAATGCATTAGGGTCCGAACTGGGACACATACTTGAGGTCCCTACAAGTGCCCGAATATGACTAACAATAAGGCCGAGTATGAGGCCGTAATTGCAAGGTTGAGACACTCAAGCATGGGGCGAAGCGATTGAACTCCATTGTGATTCCGCACTCGTATAAAGCTTGTAAACATAGTAGATCGAGATCTGAAAGCTACTTCCCAAGCTCAAGGACTTCTAGCTTGACCAAATCCCACCAATGCAGAATGCCAAAGAGGAAGGCCTCGCCAAATTGGTCGCGGCTACCAAAAGAATCACGACCGGGGATAAAAGCGTAGTCCGCCTCCTCAACTTATAACTAGACAAAATCGACGTACAAACCATAAGCATAACTTGGGATTGGCACAATCACATTATTGCTTATTTGAAGGATGACACACTCCCAAACGATAAGAAAGAAGACAAGAAACTAAGAATGTTGGCAGCCGGATACAATCTCTTCATAGCAAGCGAACATATCCACTTTGTCACCTCTCCCTAGTCGTTCATCAAATGGGGAATGGAGATTGTGGACTCCCTTCCAGCAGAGCAAGTAAAGTACAATTCCTTTTGGTTTTAACTAACTATTTATCTAAATGGATGGAAGCAAAAGATTTCATCCAAATACAGAAACAAGAGGTAATCCCCTTTATATGGAGAAACATCATTTACCGATTCGGCCTACCCAAGGAAATCAATTGTGATAACGGACCCCAGTTCACAGAAAAGGAACTGTCAAATTATTCGAGAAATGGCATCAAGAGGGTACTCCCAACCCCATACTACCCAGCGGGTAATGGGCAAGCGGTGTCCTCCAACAAGTTCATAAACATCATAAAGAAAAAACTTGAGAACGCCCAAGGGACTGTGGTCGAAAATAGTACTACAAATATTATGGGCCTACCAAACAACTCCAAAGATGAGCACAATAGAAATGACCTACTCTGTGGCCTATGTTACCGAGGTAGTAATGTCGGTTGAAGTCAAAGAATCCAGCCTAAGGTACTCCTACGAAAGCGGTATAAGTAATGATGAGAGTAGAAGGCAGGAACTCGACGAGATCGACGAATGAAGAGATATGGCGTACATAAGAATGCCACCAAAAACAACAAGCAGAACATTATTACAACAAGAAAGCAAAGGTGCGACCACTTAAAGTCGAGGAATACGTGCTGAAAGCCAAAACTCAAGAGAGCAAAGACGCCCAGGATGGCAAGCTGGGAACAAACTCGGATGGTCTATACAAAATCACATCCAAAGCAAACAAGGGTTCATTCTATCTAGAGACGATGAATGGAAAACAACTACCAAAATAATTCGAACATCAAACACTTCAAATACTTCAACTTCTAAGAGAAAAACGTCCCTAAGTCGTACTCTTTTTTCCTCACTTAAGTTTTACCCCATTTGGGTTTTCTCAAAAAGGTCGTCAACGAGATGGCAAAGTGAACACTTCGAGTCGAAGTACGCAAAGGGATTGATTTAACTTTTTCATTGCTCTATTCATCGATAATCTCCAAGCCAAACAAAAAAGGGACTAGGTACACTAAGACTGGGACTGGGACTGGACCGTGATTTAATGAAAGGTCATGTTCGACTAAGCTCGAACAAAAACCTACCGATCCTTGGCCGCGATTTAACAAAAGGTTATGTTCAAATAAGCTCGAACAAACACCTTCCATCACTCGGCTTAACGAAAGGTCATGTTCAACTAGGCTTGAACAAACACCTACCGGCACTCGACTGCAATTTAATGGAAGGTTATGTTCGACATTGCACGAATAAATACCCATCGGCCCTCGGCCACATCTCAACAAAGAAACAGTTGCGGCCTATGAATATTTGGCTCCAAGTCCATGGCTAGCTAAAAAGACAATAAAAATAAGGAGGACAAAAGGCAAAAGGAGCAAACAATAGAAGCAAAAAATATACAACTACAGAAAATAAACCACAGAAACGAAAGAAGATGCAAGGCACAAATTTAATATTTCATACTTAAACTATTTACAATGGCTCGTGAAGATGCCGGCAAAAATACATAAAATTTTCAAAAAGAAAACTACTAGTCGTTGCCATCACAACCTTCGGTGCCCTCTCCAACTCGATCTTCAACGGAGTAATCATCATGGCCACTGATTTCCTCACCATCTCGATCCCATTTGCTCTAAGGATAAGCGGTATCATACCAGGAATTTGTTGGAAACACGTTCTCAAGGCATTATACTTAACGTGTGTTCATATTTGTAGGTTTTGATGAATGACAAACTATGCGCAAATTGACATATGACGAGGTCCAAGCACAAGCGCAAAATTGATATATAACGAGATTCAAGCAAAAGACAAAGATCGAGATTAAGTTTTATATGAGTCGGTATTTAATTGTGATCTTGATCCGACAACTTAAACTCAAGACTTGGCTTCTCTCGTAAAAATATTTTTAACAAATCATGCATATTTAATTTGGAGCAAAATGATTTTAAATAATGCATATTTACTTTAGTCAAAATGATTTTGAAACATACCTCTAAGATAATCGAATATGTACTTATGATAATCGATTATGTTTAAGTCAGCTGCTTGACAATCGATTGTGAACTTATGACAATCGATTGTGTTAAGGCAGTGAGCATCAGATTTTTCAAATCTGCATGACAATCGATTGTGAACCTTATGACAATCGATTGTGATGAGGCAGTGTCCATCAAAGTTTTTCAAAGCTCAAAATAATCGATTGTGAAGCTAATGACAATCGATTGTGAAGAGACAGTGTCCATCAGATTTTTCAAAGTCACAAAATAATCGATTGTGAACATATGACAATCGATTGTGTTGAGGTAGTGTCTTCCAGACTTTTTCAAAGTTATTAAATAATCGATTGTCAACCTATAACAATCGATTGTCAAGAGGCAGTGTCTAAATTGATTTTTCAAGACTGATATATAATCGATTGTATAAATGACCGTTGCCAAAATATTTTCAAATACCGTCAGGTAATGGATTATTGATTTCCTATAATCGATTGTTTTAATTAAAATCTGGAAAGGATTTTTTGAACGTTGCTGAGTAATCGATTATTGATTTCCTATAATCGATTATTTTAAGTAAAATCCGGAAATGATATTTTGAACGTTGCTGAGTAATCGATTGTAGATTTCTGACAATCGATTGTTTTACGTAAAATCTGGAAATGATTTTTTGAACGTTGCCAGTAATCGATTATTGATCTTAGATTATCGATTGTTAAGCGTAAAATCTGGGATTGATTTTTGGAAGAACTGGCAAACAATCGATTGTGGTAATTTGACAATCGATTGTCACTGAGTAAAATCAGCAATTCTTAATTGGCAATTAGGCAACGGTAGTACAAAGTTTTTCAGCTATAAATACAGCTTCAATTCAGTCTTTTAAGAATAACAACACACAACAACTGATCATACAATTGCTAAAGCTTGCATACTTTATTGCTTATCATTTTATATTCATTACATATGCTTTTGAGAGCCAAATTCTTGTCAAAAGTTGTTGCGATCTTGAGCGTATTCTTTTTACTCATATCTACTCTTAAAGGAGTGTCTTGTTTGAGTGCTAAGTGTTTTTGTACACTTGAAGGGAAGTGTTAGTCCCTTGTGTTGTAAGAAGGAACTTGTGTTTCCTTGGTTGAAGTCTTGGAGTGTTGTATCTCCGAGCAAAGGTTGTTGAGGCTTGTGTCCTCAAGTTGTAACGGTTTGTTGAGCACCCGTAAGCTTAACAAGTTAGTGGAAATCTCGAGAGAGTCTCTCGGGGACTGGACTAGCCACGGGTTATGGTGAACCAGGATATATCGGTGCGTTTGTTCTAATTTATTTACTTATCGCACTTATTCATTTCCTGCAATTTTTAAATTCCGCAAGTTTACGATAATTTTTAATATAACGCTATTCATCCCCCCCCCCCCCCTCTAGCGTTAAGCGTATTATCTAACAGAATTGTCCTTAAGCCGATCTACACCCTCATCCCCATACTCCTCATCGGCCTTAGGCGTAGTGGGATCATTGTTGGAAACACGTTCCAAGGCTTTATACTAAAACGTGTGTTCTTATGTGTAGGTTTTGATGAATGGCAAACAAGCGCAAATTGATATATGCGAAGTTCAAGTACAAGCGCACAATTGGTAGATAACGAGATTCAAGCACAAGACAAAGTTTTATAGTTTAAATGAGTCGTTCTTAATCGTGATCTTGATCCGACAACTTGACTCATGACATGGCTTCTCTCGTAAAATTATTTTTACAAAATCATGCATATTTAATTTAATGCTAAATGATTTTAAATCATGCATATTTACTTTAGTCAAAATGATTTTTAAACGTGCCTCTAAAATCTGGACTAAGATAATCGATTATGAACTTATGATAATCGATTATGTTAAGCCAAGACTGCATGACAATCGATTGTGAACTAAATGACAATCGATTGTGTTAAGGCAGTGAGCATCAGGTCTTTTCAAATCTGCATGACAATCGATTGTGAACCTTATGACAATGATTGTGATGAGGCAGTGTCCATCAAAGTTTTTCAAAACTCAGAATAATCGATTGTGAAGCTAATGACAATCGATTGTGATGAGGCAATATCCATCAAAGTTTTTCAACGCTCAAAATAATCGATTGTGAAGTTAATGACAATCGATTGTGAAGAGACAGTGTCCATCAGATTTTTAAAAGTCACAAAATAATCGATTGTGAACATATGACAATCGATTCTGTTGAGGCAGTGTCTTCCAGACTTTTTCAAAATTATTAAATAATCGATTGTGAGTATAAAACAATCGATTGGCAAGAGGCAGTGTCTAAAATGATTTTCAAAATCTGATAAATAATCGATTGTTAACATTGCACAATCGATTGTGAAGCTGACCGTTGTCCTAAAGTTTTCAAATACCGTCAGGTAATCGATTGTTGATTTTGTACAATCGATTGTTGATATTAAAATCTGAAAAAGATTTTTTGAACGTTGCTGAATAATCGATTATTGATTCTGTATAATCGATTGTTTTACGTAAAATCTGGAAATGATTTTTTGAACGTTGCCAATAATCGATTGTTGATCTTGGACAATCGATTGTTAAGCGTAAAATCTGGGATTGATTTTTGGAACGATTGGCAAACAATCGATTGTGGCTTCTTGACAATCGATTGTCACACAGTAAAATCAGCAACTCTTAATTGGCAATTAGGCAACGGTAATGCAAAGTTTTTCAACTATAAATACAGCTTCATTTCAGTGTTTTAAACACAACAACACACAACAACTGATCATTCTATTTCTATAAGCTTGCATACTATTGTTTATCATTTTATATTCATTTCATAAAGCTTTTGAGAGCCAAAGTCTTGTCCATAGTTGTTGTGATCTTGAGCTTACTTCTTTTACTCATATCTACTCATTAAGGAGTGTTTTGTTTGAGTGTTTAGTGTTTTGTACACTTATAAGAGAATTGTGATTCTCTTGTTGTAAGGAACTTGTGTTTCCTTGGTTGAAGTCTTGGAGTGTTGTATCTCTGAGCAAAGGTGTTAAGGCGTGTGTCCTTAAGTTGTAAAGGTTTGTTGAGCACCCGTAAGCTTGACAAGTTAGTGGAAAATCTCGAGAGAGTCTCTCGGGGACTGGACTAGCCACGTGTTGTGGTGAACCAGAATACATCGGTGCGTCTTTCCTTTTGTTTATTTAACGCACTTAATTATTTCCTGCAAATTTTAATTTCCGCAAGTTTACGCTAAATTTTATTATAACGCTATTCACCCCCCCCCCCCTCTAGCGTTAAGCGTATTATCTAACAATTGGTATCAGAGCCCAACTCTCTGAAGACTTAACAGTTTGAGAGAAACTTCCATGGCTTCTACTCGTGATTCTTTTGCAGGAATAGAGGAAGGACAGTGCTCCACCCGACCACCACTATTCAACGGTACAAACTATACGTACTGGAAGGAGAGGATGAAAATCTTCGTTCAAGCAAACAATTTTCATCTCTGGAAGGTGATAACAAAGGGAAATCAAATTCGAACCAAAAAGGTTGAAAACGAATGGGTTCCCAAGTCCGAAGAAGAATATGACGCGGATGATATCCGAAAGGTTCAAAATAATGCTAAAGCAATTAATTTATTATATTGTGCTGTAAATGCTGACGATTACAGGAAAATATCGTGTTGCACAACGGCAAAGGAAATGTGGGACAAGATGGAAATTACGTACGAAGGTACGGACCAGGTAAGGGAAGCTAAAATTGATTTCCTAACCCATGCTTATGAATTATTTCACATGAAGGAAGGTAAAAAGGTGGATGAAATGTTCGAACGATTTTCAATAATCGTAAATGACCTACATGCCCTCAAGAAGACATTCACGGATAGAGAACTTGTTCGAAAAATTCTTAGAAGTCTCACTCCGGCATGGCGATCAAAGGCCGACGCAATCCAAGAATCCATTGGCGTCTCAAATGTCACCACCGACGCATTAAGAGGTAACCATAAGACTTATGAGTCTACTATACTTAACCCTCTTGTTGATGATCAAAGGAGGCAAAGAATAGCGCTTAAGGCAAGCACAAGCCAACCTCAAGTTGATGAGGACGGAGACAACGAGTTTGGACTCGTCATCAAAATATTTCAAAAGTTCATGCGAAAGGAGTATGAACGAAAGGGCAAAAAGCAAGGCGAGCAAATAAAGTGCTATGAATGCGGTGAAGCCGGGCACATCAAATCAAATTGCCCAAACATCAAAAAGGAGAAGAAACCTTTTAAGAAGCAACGTGCATACATTTCTCGGGGAGGAGACTCCGGAGATGAGTCAAGCGAAGAAGAAGAAGACGAAGCCGCAAACCTTTGTCTTATGGCGCAAGAAGACAAGCAAGATGAGGTATGTCAAATCTCTTCTAAAAACTTCTTTACTCTTGAAGAAATGTGAACTGCTTTTGATGAGCTATATACTGAATTTATTAAGGCTTCAAAAACTGTCAAGAGCATAAAAGAAAATGCTTCTCTAAAAGAAAAAGATTTTCAAAAACAGCTTTCTTTGAAAGAAAAGGATTTAGAAAAACTGGTTTTAGAAAATGAGAAGCTGAAAGAGGAAAACAAGTTTTTCGGAAAAAGAAGCGCCGACAAGCCCGAAAGTTCTATTAAAAACTGTTCTTCTTGCATGCATCTCGAAAATGAGGTAGATAGACTTAAAGGTACCTTAGATAAGTTTAATTCTTCCCACAAAAATTTGAATAAGGTCCTTGTTAATTTGAAATCAACCAAGCATGGCATAGGCTTTAAGAATGAGCCTAAAGAAAAGGTTGACGCCAAACCCCAACCACCTAAGGCTCAACCTAGGATTAATAAAACAAATGCTTATCGTAGAAATAGCAATCCTAGAACAAATATGCATGCTAGACCAAATGTTGAACATTTTAGAAGACCTAGAAATGACTTACCACCTAGAAATGACTACCCTAGAAATGATGCATATTCTAGGCCAAACACTAGAAGGAGTTTTGAACCTTTTAGAACATCTAGACATGACCATCACTCTAGAAATGCCGCTCATTTTAGAACTAATAGTAGGAGAAATGGTTCTCATGAAATGCGCAATAGTCATAATGAAAATAGAGTAATTCATCTTCGTCCATCAAGTTACTATGAAGCTAGAAGGATGCATAACCCCAACGTGACTTGTCATTATTGTAGACGCATTGGTCATATTGCTCCTGCATGCTTTACACGACATAGACATATCACTCAATCGCATCATTATAATATGCCTAACCCTCAAGGACCCAAAATGGCATGGGTACCTAAAACGCATTAACTTGTTTTGTAGGTATGTTTGAAGGGATCAAATGTACTATGGTACCTTGATAGTGGATGCTCCAAACATATGACGGGAGACGAATCCAAATTCCTTCAACTAGAACACAAAGAAGGAGGAAGTGTGATTTTTGGGGATAACAATAAAGGAAAGATTATTGGCATCGGATCGGTCGGTAAGGATGAAAATTCCTCTATTAAGCATATATTACTTGTGAAAGGTTTAAAGCATAATCTCTTGACCATAAGTCAATTATGTGACAAGGGAAATCTTGCTCTATTTGATTCGGATGAATGCTTAGTGTTTAGACGTAGTGATTTTAAAATTATCCTTCGTGGTTTTAGAGTGGATAATATTTATATGGCTGATCTTGCTAATTCCTCACCCGAATATGTTGATTGTCTTATGAGTAAAGAGGATGATACTTGGTTATGGCATCATAGAGTAGCACATATCAACATGCATCTTTTGAACAAATTGATTTCTCAAAACTTAGTTATTGGCCTTCCCAATTTAAAATTTGAAGATGACTCTATTTGTGATTCATGTCAAAAAGGGAAGCAAACAAAAGCATCTTTCAAATCCAAAAATATTGTTTCAACTTCTAGACCATTGCAATTGCTTCACATGGATTTATTTGGACCATCTCGCATTGAAAGTCTGGGAAGAAATCGTTATGCTTTTGTGATTGTTGATGATTATTCTAGATTTACTTGGACTTTATTTCTTGCCAATAAAAGTGATGCTTTTCAGAATTTTAAATATTTTCTTAAGCGTGTTCAAAACGAGAAGGAAACAACCGTCACTTCAATTAGAAGTGATCATGGGGGAGAGTTTGATCACAATCTCTTTGCGGACTTTTGTGACGAACTCGGTATCGAGCATACCTTTTCCGCTCCACGTACACCACAACAAAATGGGGTGGTGGAAAAGAAAAATAGGTGTCTCGAAGAGATGACTAGAACCATGCTCGAAGAGGCTAAGATTCCCAAACATTTTTGGGCGGATGCCGTGAGTACCGCATGCTACATCTTAAATAGAGTAGTCATAAGGCCAATACTCATGAAGACCCCTTATGAACTCTACAAGGGAAGGAAACCAAATATCTCCCATTTTAGAGTATTCGGTTGTAAATGTTTTATTCATAACAATGGCAAAGATCAATTGGGAAAATTTGATGCTAAGTCCGATGAGGGAATTTTCATTGGTTATTCTTCACGTAGCAAAGCATATAGGGTTTTTAATAAAAGAACCGAAACTGTGGAGGAATCCCCTCATGTTGTATTTGCCGAAAATAATGCTCGCTTGGCGAGAAAGGATTCCGGTTTTGATCTTGCAGGTATTTTAGATAGCTTGAAAGACAAAATACAAGAGGAAACGCCTAAGGAAAATAAAGATGAAATATTTGAACAACCAATGGAGGAAGCGCCACAATTGGAGAAAGAAACGACAATGCCTAACGAATGGAGGACAATCAAGATCACCCTCTCGAACAGGTAATTGGCGACGTCGAAGAAAAGGTAAGTACCCGAAACTCCCTTAAGAACACCTTAGGACATACTGCTTTTGTGTCTCAAATTGAACCAACAACCATCTCCGAAGCAATTGGGGATGAATTTTGGACCTTGGCAATGCAAGAGGAGCTTAACCAATTCAAACGGAATGACGTTTGGGATTTGGTGCCAAGACCCGAAAATCATACCATAATTGGTACGAAATGGGTTTTTCGAAACAAACTAGATGAAAATGGTGTAATCACTAGAAACAAAGCTAGGCTTGTAGCAAAAGGCTATAATCAAGAAGAGGGTATTGACTATGAAGAAACATATGCTCCCGTAGCTAGATTAGAAGCTATTCGTCTATTGCTCGCTTTTGCCTCTTCTATGAATTTCAATTTATATCAAATGGATGTGAAAAGTGCTTTTCTAAATGGTGTTATACAAGAAGAAGTTTATGTTGAACAACCCCCCGGTTTTGAAGATTTTAAATCTCCCGATCATGTTTTCAAACTCAAAAAGGCTCTCTATGGTTTAAAACAAGCTCCCCGAGCTTGGTATGAAAGATTGAGTAAATTTCTATTGGAAAATGATTTCATTAGGGGGAAAGTTGACACCACCCTTTTTGTTAAGCATAAAAACAATGATATTTTATTAGTTCAAATACATGTGGATGATATCATATTTGGTGCTACTAACAATGTCTTATGCCAGGAATTTTCCGATTTAATGACAAGCGAATTTGAGATGTCTATGATGGGTGAGCTAACATTCTTTTTGGGATTACAAGTAAAGCAAATGAAAGAAGGTACGTTCATTTGCCAAGCCAAATATTGCAAAGAATTGCTGAAACGATTTGAAATGAACAATGCAAAAGCAATGGCGACTCCCATGAGCACATCCGATCATCTAGACAAAGATGAGAAAGGTAAGGAAGTCGACACTAAGAAGTATCGAGGTATGATTGGCTCTCTTCTCTATCTTACTGCTAGTCGTCCGGACATCATGTTTAGCGTGTGCTTATGCGCCCGTTATCAATCGTGTCCGAAGGAGTCTCACCTTACTGCGGTAAAACGGATTATGAAGTACCTCGTTGGTACTACAAATGTGGGTCTATGGTACCCCAAAGGTTCTTCATGCCAACTCGTTGGCTATTCCGACTCCGATTTTGCTGGATGCAAATTGGACCGCAAGAGCACTAGTGGCACTTGCCATTTGCTCGGTAGCTCTCTCGTTTCTTGGTTTAGCAAGAAACAAGTAAGTGTTGCGTTGTCCACAACCGAGGCTGAATATGTAGCCGCGGGGAGTTGTTGCGCTCAAATCCTCTGGATGAAACAACAACTCTTGGACTATGGCCTAAGTCTTGATCATATCCCTCTTAAATGTGATAATACTAGTGCCATATGCTTGACGAAGAACCCCGTTCTTAATTCGCGAACAAAACACATTGAAATTAGACATCATTTTATAAGAGATCACGTTCTCAAGGGCGATGTCAAAATCGAATTTGTTGAAACCAAAGACCAATTGGCCGACATCTTTACTAAGCCCTTAGAGAAAGAGTCCTTCTTCCGAATTCGTAGTGAACTCGGGATTCTTGACTCCACGCTGATCTAAGTCATGCATTGCATCTTTTTTATTTTACATGATTTCTAACTTGAGCGTCGGAGACGTCTAACGAATTTTTGCAGGTATCGCCCTAAAGGTAGAAGGAATTATAAAGCATGACGTTTTCTCGTATCAATAATCGATTGTTCTGCTATTACTTGAGTTATTGTACTCTCTTTAAGTAATCACATTTTCTTTCCAATAAATAAACAAGTTTTAGTTACATCTTTGGCATCTTCTTATATTATTTTTGCTAATGGCAAAAGGGGGAAGATAACGGGTATGCACTCTCAATATTTATAAGCTTAAATTGAGGGGGAATTCATATATTGAGGGGGAACTAATCCCATACTTATTGCATATCTTTACTTGTCTTGAATCGTCATTATAAATTGTTTAAGTTGCATATCCCGCTTAAAGTTTGCCATTATCAAAAAGGGGGAAATTGTTGGAAACACGTTCTCAAGGCTTTATACTAAAACGTGTGTTCTTATGTGTAGGTTTTGATGAATGACAAACAAGCGCAAATTGATATATGCGAAGTTCAAGTACAAGCGCACAATTGGTGGATAACGAGATTCAAGCACAAGACAAAGTTTTATAGTTTAAATGAGTCGTTCTTAATCGTGATCTTGATCCGACAACTTGACTCATGACATGGCTTCTCTCGTAAAATTATTTTTACAAAATCATGCATATTTAATTTAATGCTAAATGATTTTAAATCATGCATATTTACTTTAGTCAAAATGATTTTTAAACATGCCTCTAAAATCTGGACTAAGATAATCGATTATGAACTTATGATAATCGATTATGTTAAGCCAAGACTGCATGACAATCGATTGTGAACTAAATGACAATCGATTGTGTTAAGGCAGTGAGCATCAGGTCTTTTCAAATCTGCATGACAATCGATTGTGAACCTTATGACAATCGATTGTGATGAGGCAGTGTCCATCAAAGTTTTTCAAAACTCAGAATAATCGATTGTGAAGCTAATGACAATCGATTGTGATGAGGCAGTATCCATCAAAGTTTTTCAACGCTCAAAATAATCGATTGTGAAGTTAATGACAATCGATTGTGAAGAGACAGTGTCCATCAGATTTTTAAAAGTCACAAAATAATCGATTGTGAACATATGACAATCGATTCTGTTGAGGCAGTGTCTTCCAGACTTTTTCAAAATTATTAAATAATCGATTGTGAGTATAAAACAATCGATTGGCAAGAGGCAGTGTCTAAAATGATTTTCAAAATCTGATAAACAATCGATTGTTAAAATTGCACAATCGATTGTGAAGCTGACCGTTGTCCTAAAGTTTTCAAATACCGTCAGGTAATCGATTGTTGATTTTGTACAATCGATTGTTGATATTAAAATCTGAAAAAGATTTTTTGAACGTTGCTGAATAATCGATTATTGATTCTGTTTAATCGATTGTTTTACGTAAAATCTGGAAATGATTTTTTGAACGTTGCCAATAATCGATTGTTGATCTTGGACAATAGATTGTTAAGCGTAAAATCTGGGATTGATTTTTGGAACGATTGGCAAACAATCGATTGTGGCTTCTTGACAATCGATTGTCACACAGTAAAATCAGCAACTCTTAATTGGCATTTAGGCAACGGTAATGCAAAGTTTTTCAACTATAAATACAGCTTCATTTCAGTGTTTTAAACACAACAACACACAACAACTGATCATTCTATTGCTATAAGCTTGCATACTATTGTTTATCATTTTATATTCATTTCATAAAGCTTTTGAGAGCCAAAGTCTTGTCCATAGTTGTTGTGATCTTGAGCTTACTTCTTTTACTCATATCTACTCATTAAGGAGTGTTTTGTTTGAGTGTTTAGTGTTTTGTACACTTGTAAGAGAATTGTGATTCTCTTGTTGTATGGAACTTGTGTTTCCTTGGTTGAAGTCTTGGAGTGTTGTATCTCTGAGCAAAGGTATTAAGGCGTGTGTCCTTAAGTTGTAAAGGTTTGTTGAGCACCCGTAAGCTTGACAAGTTAGTGGAAAATCTCGAGAGAGTCTCTCGGGGACTGGACTAGCCACGTGTTCTGGTGAACCAGAATACATCGGTGCGTTCTTTCCTTTTGTTTATTTAACGCACTTAATTATTTCCTGCAAATTTTAATTTCCGCAAGTTTACGCTAAATTTTATTATAACGCTATTCACCCCCCCCCCCCTCTAGCGTTAAGCGCATTATCTAACAATCATATCCACAAAGGACTCAAGCTTCACGAGCCTTAACATTAGCATCTTCAATGGTAGCCACAGAAACGGACCTCGTCGCATGCAAATCTCGAAATTCACTAACTAGGACTCGGCATGAATCCATTATTCATATAACTCCCGAGGTACATTGGGAAAATCTGAAATACGTTCAGAGGACGGCTATGTGAGTAATTAAGCATTCTCGACCTCCAAAGCATCCATTCGATCATAGAGAACAGAGTTATTGTTCTCCAAATCTCTGGTCCTCTCCTCAAGTCAATCTTCCTTAGCTCTCACTATTGATTGATATTCTCTTGCTCGGCTCGTAGAGTCCCATTCACCAACTCAACCATGTTTTTCTTCCTCCAAACATCCAAATGAGAGGACTCATCCTTCTCGAGTACCTTTTTCTTCTCGGCAATCTCACTATTGAGGGCCTCCAGCTGAAGTCGTCACTCTTCTAACTACCCCGCAACTCGATCACTTGATCTTGAAGGTCACTACATTGGGCCTCCACGCCCCTGCTGACCTCTCGCTCCTCTTTTCTACTCATCAACGTCCCCTCGAGGATGCTACACTTCTCGTTGGCTCAAACCAGCTTATCATCCTTCTCTTTCAACTTGTCCCGAAGGTCCTCTATGTCACCACTCTCATGAAATCGCCTGCGGAGATCTCGATACTTGCCACGATACTCAAAGTACTTATCCTTCAATTTTATAAAGATGTCTTTATGACTCTTCTCCCTTCGGACGCTCTCGATCTCCAAGATCACCATCTGCAATCATAAAAAGGAAAGAGTAGAAAGAAGTCAGAACCAAGGACGCCCTGTTAAATAAAAGAAAAGGAGAGCTTGAAACACAAAAACTCACCCTAAGAGCAAGGCTAACAATGCTCCTCGCAAAGCACTATCGTCTATCTCTTTTGGGGGACTTACCTTCTATTTCGGAACAGAGAGGTCGAGGGAAGGGACTACCACCTCGGTGTTCACCAACGTGTCACGATCCATGGGGATTGAGATATCCCTCGTAGACCCCTCCAACCTCACCTCAAACTCGGTTAGCCCCTCTTCTATCGTCCTCAGGTCGTCCGCATCAATTTTGGAACCTGATTTATCACCTCCTCAGATATGCTTTTACCTCTCAAATTGGCCGGCAAGGAGGTATCTGTAGTTGTTTGAGAGGTCGATGCCTCCTCTCGCCACGAAGTGTCAAGAATATTTGTAGTCATTCTTTCAGCCTCCATTACCAAAGAAGGAAGAGACACATCCACATCATCTCCCATCGACCTCGGAGCTTCAAAACTCGTCTCGACATCATTCCCCACAATAATAATTGTCATTTCACGCAGCTTAAAGTCCCCATCCGCCACATCAACGTCTCAAGAGACTCCTTCACAAGCATCTACGGACCTTCTCTTTCGAGGTTGGAGATCTCCATCACTAGAAAAAGGCTCATCGTCCTCGTCAATGAGAGAATACAGAGGAGGAGCAAAAGTCTCCACGGTCGAAGTAGAAATAGAGTCGGAAGCAGCAACGGGAGGAGTTGGGACAAAGATAGAATCAGTCGCAACCGAAATAGGAGCATAAACTGATGGCATAGTAAACTTCCTCTTCTGGAACCAGGGCGCCAGAGCTCTAGACCTTCTTATAAACCCCTGGCCGAAGCTAAGGGAAAATGGGAAAGGGAAAAATCAACAAAGAAAAACGATCAAAGAAATCAAGACGTTGATAATAAAAAGCAAGTTACCAGTCGAAGGGAGAGAAGGACCGAATTTCTTAAAAAAAACTTGGCCAGTCACGAAAATCTATGATATGAGGGAGGAGCCGCTCGACCCAGTTAGAAATGTGAGCATCCAAAGGAGGAGGCGAGGTCTTGGTTGCAACAAAATAAGACGAGAAGTCAAACTTCAGGATCGAACATGGGGGAGAAACCAAAGTACTTACGAGTATAGTTAATATCAAGCCTCCTTTTTACTCGCCCGAGGGTATATATAGGAGTTTTTCCAACTAAAGTAACATTATTCAAAATTAGATTATTTAATAAATTTCAGAGTTTCCACTTGGGATAATTTATGGTGTCCCAAGTCACCAGTTTATTTTAAATCCCATATCGAGGAAGTTTTGACTTTATTTTAAAAGTTTGCGAACCAGAAATTCTAGATAAGGAATTCTATTAACCCGGGAGAAGGTGTTAGGCATTTTTGGGTTCCGTAATTCCAACACGGTCACTTAGTGATTTATACTTGACTTATGTTGTCTAATTACTTATTTAGAACTTATGTGTATTTACCCTTTTTTACCGCTTTTAATTGCTCGAACATTCGTAACGAAAGAATTGAGTTACACATATGTATGGTGTGATTTTTGGACAGCTTTCAGGCGTCCCTGGGGTGGGTTCATGGATGATGTTGATGCTATTTTTTGGCTGAAAATTTCTGTAATTTTAATGCTTTACTTGGTTGGTAAAATTGGATTTTTGAAGCTTGAGTTTGAGGCTTAGGTGGTGTCAGTGGCTGGGTTGATTGATTTTTTTAGGAAGGAGAAGCCTTTGTTGAAGAAGGAGGATCTGACCAGTCCTTTTCTTTTTCGTTCCTCTTCTTTTGTCTTTTTGCTCTCGTCTAGCCCCTTTCCCCTTTTATTTTCGTTGCTCCTCTGTTTTTGTTTGTCTCTAATTTCACGTCTTCTTCTTTTATATGTGTGTCGTGTGTAAATGACAGAATTAAAATGAGTGACTATGGATGAGAGGAAGTGTATAGGAATTGTATGAAAGAGAGTTTATTTTTTATTTTTTCTACTGAGATGGGACTGCTGGGTTCCTTCTTAGAATGGTAAAGAGAGATCCTAGATCTCTAGCGGTGTTACCATTTTTAGCTTTAGTATAGTTCTATGTCCTTAGGATCTAGGTCTTTTTATAATCTAAGTCTAGGGTTTTAGGGGTATTGAGCTTAGGTTATTATGGGATAGGTCCGAAAATTAGGCCTAAAAATAGGTTGTTTGAGTCCGAATTTATTCTTTCTCGGTAAACGAGACTAAAAAATACGACATCATTTACTAATTAATATTGCTTAAGTAAAATAGCTATTAAAATAACACTAACCGTTAAAACAAACCTATTTTTTGGTATTTTCAAATATTATATTGAAATAAAAATAAGGTACTATTTTTTTTTTTTTTGCTTTATTAAAGGTATATAAAAATAAAATAAATTTTGTGTAATTTTCATTTTTGTGACGAAATAAAGTAAAAGAGTCGAAATTAGTTGAAATAACATTTCTACAGTTTCCCCTCATTGACTGGAATCATGAAGAGTTTTCAGACAAAGAACGACGAGACAGGTTTTTTGAACCGACCCTTATTTATAGAGACCTAATGCTAAGAGAAAGGAGAATGTGACCGAGCCATGGTATTTCAGCTGCCTACATATCCTTGGATATAAAGGAATCAGACCACGTGTAGTTCAGAATTAGGAAGAGTGATGGAGTACTAAGGTGAAGAGCTGATTGAGGTACCATCGAGGTTCCGGTCCGCGATCCTATTATTACATGAAAATTAAAAATGAAAAAGACTAACTAAGTCTACCAGCTACAAGTTACAAGATTCTAATCTATGAGTCTTCTGAAGCTTGATATTGAGTCTTGTTTAGCTTTTCATGCAGACTCATATCTGAATCATGATGCTCGTTAGCTGCGAACGCTGGTTCATTTTTCTTCAGCTCTTCGGATCAAGGTGGGACATGCAAAGCTTGTGACTTCAATCATATCTTGGGCAATTCGCATCTTTTCTCTATTTCTGCACTTGGAGTTCAACTTCTTTTTTTATTTTTCCTTTATTTTATTTGGGTTGAGACTTCTTCCTTTGGTCATCTCAATCCTCGTGCTTCACGGTGAAAACTTGTTTGGGCACCAAAGCAAACAAACGAACGAGATTTTCTGCCCCAATTTTCACTAGTAAAATCTCATGAGTTATTGGTAACAAAGATCTAAACTATTTCTTTATTGAAAGAAATAAAATCAGGATTGCGTATCCTTAGGAAAAAAGATTAGGGAGTAGAGCCCTATATCTATTATTAAATAGGGAGTGAAGACCTCCTCTATTGAAAAAGAGACTAGAGAGTGGAGACCCTATGTCTAAAATAAATTCAACTAGGGAGTGGACACCTTATATCTAAAAATAAAATCAATTAGGGAGTGTAGATCCTATGTTGGAAAAGCAGATAGGGAGTGGAGACCTAATTCCTAAAATAAAATCAACTAGGAAGTGGAGACCCTATGTTGGAAAAGCGACTAGGGAGTGGAGAACATATGCCTAAAATAAAATCAACTAAGGAGTGGAGACCCTATATTAGAAAAAGCATACTAGGGAGTGGATACCCTATGCCTAAAAAAATCAACTAGGGAGTAGAGACCCTATGTTGGAAAAGAAAACTAAAGAGTATAGACCATATGCCTAAAATAAAATCAACTAGGGAGTGGAGACCATATATTGGAAAAGCACTAGGGAGTGGAGACCCTTATGCCTAAAATAAAATTAGTGGAGACCCTCTGTTGGAAAAGCATACTAGGGAGTGGAGACCTTATGCCTAAAATAAATCAACTAGGGAATGGAGACCCTATGTTGGAAAAGCAAACTAGGGAGTGAAGACCCTATGCCTAAAAATAATATCAACTAGGGTATAGAGACTCTATGTTGGAAAAGCGACTAGGGAGTGGAGACCCTATGTCTAAAATAAAATCAACTAGGCTGTGGAGACCCTATGTTGGAAAAGCAGACTAGGGATGGAGATCATATGTTGGAAAAGCAGACTGGGGATAGAGACCATATGCCTAAAATAAAACCAACTAGGGAGTAGAGACCCTATGTTGTAAAAGCGACTAAGGAGTGAGACCCTATGTCTAAAATAAAATCAACTACGGAATGGAGATCCTATGTTGGAAAAGCAGACTAGGGAGTGGAGACCATATGCCTAAAATAAAACCAACTAGGGAGTGGAGACCCTATGTTGGAAAAGCAGACTAGGGAGTGAAGACCCTATGCCTAAAATAAAATCAACTAGGGTTGGAGACGGAGACTCTATGTTGGAAAAGCGACTAGGGAGTGGAGACTTTATGTCTAAATTAAATTCAGTTGGAGAGTGGAGACCCTATTTGGAAAAGCGACTAGGGAGTGGAGACCCTATGACTAAAATAAAATGAACTAGGAAGTAGAGACCCTATGTTGGAAAAGCAAACTAGGGAGTGGAGACCCTATGTTGGAAAAACGTAACTAGAGAAGGGGGATTCTATGCCTAAAATAAAATTAACTAGGGAGTGAAAACTTTATGTTGGAAAAGCAGACTAGGAAGTGGAGACCCTATGCCTAATATAAAATCAACTATGGAGTAGAGACCCTATATTGGAAAAGCAGACTAGGGAGTGAAGACTCTATGTCTAAAATAAATTCAACTATGGAGCGAAGACCTTATGTTGGAAAAGCGACTAGGAAGTGGAGACCATATGTATAAAATAAAATCAACTACGATGTGGAGACCCTATGTTATAAAAGTAGACTAGGGAGTGGAGACCCTATGTCAAAAACAAAATCAACTAAGGAGTGGAGACCTTATGTTGGAAAAAATATAACTAGAGATGGGGGGGGGACCCTAGGCTACCTTTGTTTTTAATTTTTTTTTTTGAATTTTTATATAAGAAAAATGAGTAAGAATGCAGGAAAGAATTCGGAGGAGACTTCCCATTTGGATTGGTTATTGCTGCAAAGCTGTTTCTAGCCTTTGCACAGTTTCTCTTTGGTTGTACCTGTTTCTTGCAAGGTTGCTTTGGATTGCATTTGTTTCATGTTTTCAAATAAAGAAAAATTATTAGTTTGAAATAGTGGTTGATTTTCTAGCCTTGATTCTTTCAATCACTTGATCTCGGCCAGCTTCTTTGATGAAGGTCTCAATTGCAAATGCTCATTTCCTGGGGACCGATTTCATTTCAGGCACTGGAGAACCTTTGATTTTTCCAGACTTTTCTATGACGGTTGATCGGTGGAAGTAACCTTATCGACTTTATTTTGCCTTCGTAGTCCTTTCTCTTTTGACTTCTTTTTTTTCTTCTTCTTTTTCATTTTTTTCCAAAAAAAAAACTTCGGAGCATTGGGGAACTTTTGGCTCCTCAAACATTGTCGCAACGACTAGTCACTTGGGACTTAAACTTTTCCAACTGTATTTCGCCCTCGTAGGCCTTTCATTGGCTTCTTTCTTCCAACTTTAATTTCAGAGCATTTGGGGTACCTTGGATTTTCAAACCTTTGCCGAGACGGTTAGCCATGTGGGACTTGACCTTTTCAACTTTAATTGCCTTTATAGGCCCTTCAATTTGACTTTCTCCTTCCAAGAATTTTGATTTCAGAGCATCGACTGCCATGGCCAGTCGAGGTCGACTTGATGCCCCTGACAAAGCTAGGTACCTTTTGCACATTAGCTCATGTCAAACGAAAGCCTTGTAAATCAATCTTTCCATCCCTTCTTTGTCTCAATTTCGGAATAGAGTTACACCGAACGGGATTCAAAAGAATAATAAACAAAGGAACTGATAAATGAATTTAGACAAAAGGTTTCCTTTTCGGGGAAAGGAAAGAAAGACTTATTAGGAGTATGTGCGGACTTCAATGAACATGACATGCCTTTTGGACTGGATGCCTGATCTGTATAAACCGTCCAACTCTCATAAATTCATCAATCCTTTTACCTCAAAATCGAGAACCCTGCCAGGACTCTGTCAATGCTGATGGCTGTGAGGACTCTCTTTTCGATCAGGGCCAACCTTTGCGGGTTTTCACGAGCTGGCCTCTTTTATTTTTCTTCTCACAATCCCCTCGGTGCTCTTTCCGAGTTTTCACTAACAATGCTCTCTCATTTTAATTTATTTGCTTACTGTCACCTCAGTGTGCCTGTGTGAGTTTTAACCAATAAGACCCGCTCATTTTATTTCTCTCATTTTGACCGTATCAGATCCAAGTAACTATATTTTTCGGTCTTTGAACATTCTCACCGACTGATCAGAAGGACTTGAACAGGATTTGGGTAAAAAGGATTTGGATTGAGTAACAACTTTGGAACCTTTTGGACAGGATCATCACCAAACCATTATAAAATCTGCCCCAATTTTACTTTTTGTGGGACTTTGGATTTTTATTTTAGTGTGGCTGAACCCTAGAGAGGCTACCTACGTATCCTTTCGAAATCAAATCAAACGTAGTTAAGGAAACTTTATTTTTTATGTTCTTTTGTTATTCTATTTTGCTTTGTTTTCTCTTTCTTTTTCCTTTTCTTTTTTCTCTCTTTTTTCGTTTTTTTTTTTGGTTTATTTTCGTTGTCTTTTCTTCCTTTTTTTTCTTTTGCATCTTTCTTTTCTTCTCTTTTTCATCTTTGTATCTTTCTTTTCTTTTCTTTTCTTTCAATCAATTTTTTTTCAGTAACACTTTCAATTTCAAATAATGTAATCAAAGAAGAGCAACCGGCTCATAAGGTTTGCAAATAGCTGGTAGTATTTGGGTAGAGAGAATAAAAGTCTTCTTCATCCTAATCGGAGAACATTAATTTTATATAGAGGATCCAACATAGTACCTTTTGACTGGCATTTGCAATGACAGTTATTTTAGGTATATTTCCTTCGATGTGTCCCAAGGACAACACACTCTTTTCGCAGTACTCTTGTTGTAATGTATGGACCTTTTCAATCCGGGAACCAATTTTCCTTCTGTTGTACCAACTCTTTATTTTATTTCCTTAAACTTTATCTTCATTGCGATCTAATCCTTGATTCATTATTTAAGATCTGACAGCTTTCAAGATCTAGGTATAAAGTCCGCAAGCATGTCATGTTATTGAAAATTGCATTTAACATAACTAAAAAGAGAATAAGAAAGAAAAATTACAAGATTAAGAAAAGAGAAATTCATGGACAATGAAATATTAATTTCATTGATTTTTTATTTTTTTATTTTTATTCTTTTGTTTCAATTTTTTAAAAATACAATGGTTTATATCAGAAAGTAAGACAATAAGGTAAAACATCCAAATCATACCCTGGGATAATCCGGTCGCAGAAAGGATAGCATGATTGGCTACTAAGACTCTCGTCTGATGGGGAACTTTCATGCTTGGCAACCATCTTTTGGTTTTTATTCTGTCTCGGTAATGACTGCAATGGCCTTTAATGCTGGATCAAATTCCTCATCTTCAAAAATCATACCTACTATTGGCCCGTTGCTGTGGGCAGGCAAAAAATTGTTCATCACATCAAGAGCTTTTTCACTTAAAAATAATTCTTTCGGCTTCAATCAAATCTTCAACTACCCTTTTGAGGGTCCAACAGTCCTCTGTATTGTGTCCTACTGCCCCAGAGTGGTATTCACATCTAGTGTCAGCTCGGTGCGAAGGGACTTGGGTTCGGCCTGTTCGGGGCAGACCAGTCCTTTTTTTAGGAAGAAGAAGCCTATGTTGAAGATGGAGGAGCAGACCGGTCCTTTTCTTCTTTTTTCATTCCTCTCCTTCTGTCTTTTTGCTCTCATCCAGCCCTTTTCCCCTGTTATTTTTGTTTCTCCTCTGTTTTTGTTTTTCTTTAATTTCACGTCTTCTTCTTTTGTGTGTGTGTCGTGTGTGAATGACAGAATGATAATGAGTGGCTATGGCTAAGAGGAAGTGTATAGGAATTGTGTGAAAGAGAGTTCATTTTTGGTTTTTTCTACTGAGATGGGGCTGCTGAGTTTCTTCTCGGAATGGGAAAGAGAGATCCTAGATCTCTAGGGGTGTTGCCGTTTTTAGCTTTAGTCTAGGTTTAGGTCCTTATGTTCTAGGTCTTTTTATAGAATATATTTAGGATTTTAGGGTTATTTGGCTTTGGTTATTATGGATAATGTCCGAAAATTAGGCCTAAAAATGGGTTGTTTGAGCCCAAATTTATTCCTTCTCGATAAATGAAACTAAAAATACGATCACATTTACTAATTAATTTTATTTAAGTAAAATAGCCATTAAAATAACACTAACAGTTAACAAACCTATTTTTTGTATTTTCATATATCATATTAAAATAAAAATAAGGTACTATTTTTGTATATGTTTTTAGCTTTATGAAAGGTACATAAAAATAAAAATACTTTTTTGTAATTTTTTTTTGTGATGAAATAAAGTAAAAGAGTCGAAACTACATGAAATAACTATATTAGGTCTAAACTAAATATTTACATGCTAAAATATGTAAAATCTTGGGGAGGGTCAAAAATCACATGTCTACAGTTACAAGCCTCAGGAAAACCGTCAACATTGGCCACAACGTCCTCACTTCTGGAAAAAAAAGAAGTTAAACCAGAATTGACGACTAGGCTTGTCGTAAATCTTCACCACCAAGCAATCCCACCCCTCCCCCCGTGACGAATGTTCAGCATCGTTCCCCTATAAAAGCTAGGAGCGAATAGATGAATTAGGTATTGCAATGTCAGTTCGACCCTGACTAGTTCAACAAACGTAGTGAGCATCTTTACAGTTTTATAGACTTACGGCCCGAGCTGACCAGGATAAATGTTGTAATGACGACAGAATTCTTCCACCAATGGAATAAGGGGAAAATAATAGCCGACTCTGAAGGGGTAGGCGTAGAGGGCGCAATACCTAGGACGATGGATCTGTACTATATCCCACTCGGCTAGGATCAAGTCAATATGGTTGGGAAGGCCAAATTTGGCCTTAAAGTCCGATAATTCCTTCACCATCATCACTAATCGAAAATGTAACGACTCGACCAGTCGTTTTATTTTCTAGATCCACGTTTCCCTAATTATGACTCCTCGTATGTTCTTTTACCGTTTTATGACTTACGAGGATGGTTGGTTTGGGTTTGAAAGGGTTCGAGTTAAAATCGGAACACTTAATTCCTTAATAGTAGCTTATAAAGGTTAAGTATGACTTGAGACAACGCTTTGAGTAAACGACCTTGAAACCGAGATTTGACGGTCCCAATAAATTTGTATCGTGATTTTGGACTTAGACGATGTTCGGACCAACTTTCGGATGACTCGGTAGCATTTTGGCGATTAATATTGAAAGTTGGCGGATTTAAGGTTTTCAAGTTTTTAAGTTTGGTTTGGAGTAGGCTTTGGTGTTATCAGATCCGTTTGGGATTTCGAGCCTGAAAATAGTTCTGTATGGTGATTTATGACTTTCACGCAAAATTTGGTGTCATTCCTAGTAGTCTAAGAAAGATTCGGTGCGTTCGGAGGAAGCTGGAAAAAACTTGAAGATAAGTTAATTCGATTTGGTCTTGGGGTGCAATAATTAGTTTTGATGTTGTTTTACGCATTCCGAGGGTTCGAGCGACTCTAGTTTATGTTTACGAACTTTTTGTTGTGTTTGTTCGAGGCCCCGAGGGTCCCGTGTAGGATTCGAAGGGTCTGCAAAGCTTGATTGCACTTTGGAGAAGAGCTGAAGGTGGCTGGCATCTGGTGCCTTCGCACTTGCGGTGGGAATGGCCATAGAAGAGACACCGCAAGTGAGGCGCCTTGTTCGCAGAAGCGGAGTGGCCAACCAGGCCTGGGTTCGCATGTACGGGAGCGTGGGTGCAGGTACGTATCCGCAGGCGTGAGATTCTTTCCGCAGAAGCATTGGGAGCCAACACAACCTATAAGGAAAATTGGATCGTGACAGAAAAGCTCAGTGTGGGGCTTATGATGATTTGGTAAAATTGGACTAGGAATTAGGGTTGAGTGGGATTATCTCCTCCACCGACGAAAAGTCTTCGTCCTCAAGGGCGGCAGGAATGCTTTCTCAATGGGAGGGGAACACCACTGCCAAAGGAGCAACACGACTCCCCTCTCCAACCTCAGAAGGTACGTTAGACATGATTCAACGTAAGGAAACAGAATAACAAACGAGAGGGAATGAAAAGCAATGTAAGTTGCTGAAATAGAGAATGAGAAATTCGGAGAAGGGGAGAGCAAGAGGAAGGTATGGGATCTTGAAGCTTTAGAAGATTTAAACTCCAAAATCGTGTTCAAAGACTTTTATTGAGACGTTGGTTCCTCCAATGATCATTTGAATGATGTGATGAGGTTCTTTCGGTCCTTTCTTTCCATGAAGAAAAATACCGTTGTTTTTGTGTGTATTTGTTGAGTTAGACATTTTTTACCTGGAATCAGAGAATCTTTGACAAAAAATAGCATGAAGAGTAACGTATGTTATAAGAAAACTAGTACCAAACAATCACTATTATCCTTAGCCCCACGGTGGGTGCCAAACTGTTTACCTTAAAAATGGTAACAATATTATATTTAATGTATGGCTCTAAAAATACGTGATTCATCTTAATACTAGTGGTTAGGCAGTAGATGCTTAACGTAAGTAAAGAAAATAAGAAATGCAAACCAATAGGGTTATAATGCTTAGGCCCACTGGAACCAAAAATGGGACATCATGATTGGCGCCGGAACCGAAGCAGCATGTCTAATCAAAGGTCACACGCGAAATAAAAAAATGCATCAGGACGTCATCCTAACTCGTAAACAACATAATTCGAGCAAATCCCCTAGGAAATTTGAAGCATTTGAAATGTGCGGCCCATAGAGGACCATGTTACCTGCTCGCCGCAACCACAACCTTCGTAGTCTGCTCGATTACCTCGACCACCAACAACATGATCCCCTCATCGAACCCGTCCGCGAAGCCAGCCTCAATAAGCGGAGGGACTAGCTATATGGGTCAAAATCTATCTTTCAAATATTTAAGTCAAAATAGTATTGGTGGAACATTCCTAGTTATCGCTTGTCAAAGTGACCTAAGAAACGGTGAAGTCCGTGGTCGAAGAGTCAACAAGGGCTGAAGCCGAGGAGTTATTAAGGATCCAGACCGAGTTCGAACACCCTTGACAGAGTTATAATGGCTAGTTTCAAAATATGACATAAAAGAAAATATTCTAGCGAACATTCTTTACACCTGTATAATTAGGGTTTTTAGGAACATGTTTCATGTTAATAGAAAGAGACATAATAATAGGGAACAAGTGATATTTATTTGCAAAATACACTATCTTGAAAAAAAAGAATCAGGTCTTATTGCAAGTAAACAAACACAACCATTTTCACTAAGATTTTTATCTACACTTTTCCACCGGATTCGAGAATAACTCGAATATTCAAAGACTTATCCATCACTCATCATTGTCATAAAAACCCTGCACTCTAATTCCACCCTTTCTTGCTATTCATCACTATTTAATGCTACACTACACCCTTTGACCTCTTAAATATTGATTGTGGGTCGCCTTTGCTATTATAGTATCTTTACATATTATTTCTTGCACTTCTGAGAATTTCATCTTAGGGATATTGTTAGCTAAGATTAACCCTCGTTTGTATAAATTTAATTAGCTGAACTAAGATCTGTATTTTTGAATCAAACAATTTCCAGATAATGCAATTTTGCAACCAGGCATATATTAATTGCCGAAGGTCCCTTACTGCTTGTTTACAAATGAAGGGGGTAGATTCCCAGTAATCCAATATTAAAATGGTGAAACAAAATCACCTCCGCCAAACACAGACGACTTCCCAAATTGTTTCTGGAACAATTGCTGTAAAACACTTGTTCATAAACCAGTTGAGCTCGATGCTAACCTCCCATAGATCCAAATTCAAGGTAGACCATGCATCATACAAAGACCATAAACACCATAGGGGTGTCTCCCCAATCACATTCGCATAGATCCAGAAGTTTACCAGGACCTCAATGCATCCAGATTCACAAGAATGAACATAGCATAAGAGGCGGAGAACCAAGAGCATAACACAGTTCTGAAATCAGACGTATAACAAATGTTGAAAGAGCATATCAACTTAGGGATGCCCAATCTGGAAGTGGACATTCATATATCCAGTCAGGTCCTGAATATTTTACACAATGCAGCCATAGACCCTCTTCATTTCCCTCATAGCTGCATTTTGAAATTATAAAGGGCATCAATCAAGCCAGAAATGAGAAAGGCTTCTAAAACCAAGAGCAGGGTCACATATGGTACTTTTTTCAACTAGAAAAACAACCAGATGAGACTAGCCACAGATTCATAGTCTAGGCCTCAAACCCTAAACCAAGGGGTTGGGCACAAGCTTACCAACCATTTAGTCATAAAAGAACACAAGATCTTAGATGAGCAAACAAAGAAGCTCTATCTAGAAAAAGTTCAGTAAACTTAGGCTAAAGCTCACTAGTAATGTTAAGCATGTCAGCCATTCAATATTTTCCGGTGCCAAATGACCTTGAACCATCGAAACAAAGGATATTTACATTGCCGCGTGTTTCTAACTAGCAAATAGTTGTATACTGATCTTGGTGGGTATTATAGTCATCTCAATTTCTTTTGTCTAACTACTTATTCTATTTTGAAAGACGGTATTTCCTTGATCTTCTGGGTTATCATAAGATGGCTTTTAACTAATTATATTGTTCTTAATCTAATAGTGGGAAAGGAAGAGCTCTTACCTCAAGTTCAAGAATGTGGCTAGAATCAGGGGGCCTCGTGTAAAGGGTGCAACAAAGGTACAGAGTGGAGGGTACCCAGATTATGAGTTAGCCAGGAAATTAAAATTTCTTAAGTGCAAACTAAAAATTGGAATATTAGTAGTTTTATTAATCCGGAAATATTATTGGTGTTGGGAATCCGTATACAAGAAATCCATTATTTTGGATGAGCCTCGTAGGTCTATGCTCACCAACAAACAATTGGCTTAAGTAGCAAACCTGGATATAGCTTAAGGAGAAATGATCTCTTGACTGTTAGATATAAAGGTGTTTAAGGATAGAAAAAACTCTCAATGACTGCACCCTCCAAATAACTCTCCTTAAGCAAATTGTTATGTTACAACAGTACTCGCCAAAATTTAAGGGTTGCCATATCCCTCAACCATAGACATGTATGGACAGTAAATATAAGGTTGGACATGCACTCCAGAATCGATCCATCAAGAATTATGCAATACAGAGACCATCCTTACCCTTTCGGAGCAAGATTTGGACAATTTGTACACATCAACGCTGAAATCTTCATTGGAGTCATTTGCTGTGTCAGTAATGCCATTTTCAAGAGAGATGGGCTCTGGAAGAGAACATGATTTAGCTGCAGCTCTATCCGCACTCAATCCTTCAGCAGAACGATTAGACACAAGTTCAGACAGGTAGAGCATATCATTGGCAATAGGATGACCTGTATATTGCAGATGCACACGTATCTGTTTTGAAGCAAATTTTGTTAGGTATATCAAGCTAATTATACTTAAGGAGAGAATTTGGTAGCAATGCCACTGTTCTAACCAACACGAATGAAAAATTCAGAAACCACATTCAATAGAAATGTCTCAACCAGAGAAAATTAAAAGAAAAGGCATATTAAAATCGAGGACAAAAGGTATCTTATTTTAAAGGCGTAAATAATTTGAAGATGCAATTTAACAACAAATGAATCTATGAATGATAAACAGAGATGTTAGTCAAACAAAAAAAATATTCAAGTCACAAAAATATAATAAAAAGCAACAGATAATTCAACAAAATGCAGAAAGGTTTCTCTTTTGTATTAATTGGGCGAAGCATTGGTATAAAGACACAAACAATACGAGAAAAATATCAATCACATTCTACATACTTGATGTGTCCTGCCAGTGACGGGTTCGCATAAAACAATGCTGTGCTTCTCGTTGGTACTAATCCTTGTAAATTTGGTACATGCAGTCTTTCCCTTCAGTGAAGCAGTACTATTTCCCTGGTCATCTGCCACCTACTAGAACGATTAGCCCAAGATTACTAGCATGACTAACAATATCAAACAAGAAACAGAAACCCACTCATAGTAGTCTTTCCAAGCGCAAAACACAATCAAATGGTTAATGAAACTCGCATAGCAAATCAATGTTATTCAGCAACAAAATTACAAACAATAGATAAGTCAATCAATTGTGCTTTTACACCCAGCCCTGCATTGATATTTTGATCTTTGCAGGTGGATACCTTGAAACATAATCTCCTCACTCAATGAAAAAGTAAACAACACATTTCTCAACGCAACTTTTGGCGGTCGAACATTGTTCTGGTCTCAACTTTTTATTTTCCTTGACTTTGTAGCAAAAGACCTCCAATATCCTACTATAATTCCTCTAGGTGAAAAAAGGAAGCAAAATAATTTGGGAAAATTACTTTACAAATACAAAGAGTTGTCATGCCCTCAAGAATTAGCAAAAAGCCTATATTGTGTCGCCCAATTGTTGTCAGCACATGGTTACACTTCATCCACTCCAAGATATAGCATCAAGTTACAATTGGTAAGTGATGGGTTAGAATGAAAGAAGAAAGAAGAGTGATTGAGGGGGAAGATTCAAAAAGAACAGCAAATTACAGCAAAAGAGTTTTCAGAGAGCACGAGTTCTGATACTGCAGAGATATGAGGGAGACAAGGAGTAGACAGTGAGTGACGTGTAAGAATAAGCAAATTAGGCAGGTTAATATTGTGAATAAATAGATTTGGTGTCATATTAGTGACAAGCAAATAATTCTAATTTTAAGAATGGAAAATATAGGGGGAGAAACGAATCTTCTAGTTTCCTGGGAACTAGCTCAGATACAGGAAAGTTGCAGTCATTTATGTTGTGTTACTTCGAAAAGAAAATTTGACTACTTTGCACGATTTCTATCAACAAAAATGTTGCACCAAAGATCTATAACGCAGAAACAATATGTTCTCTTACAATCTTTCAGGTACTCAAATCCTCTCATCTTTCTGCCCAATCTGTAGCCACCAAATGGGAAGTTGGGACATGGGGAAGAGGCAGGGGCTTACGATTAACTTCTCTTTTAAGGATCAGTATGGCAATTGTTTTTAATTGTAGAAATAAGTAGAAAACTGAATGAGAAATAGTTGTTTATCGTCACTCCATTATTTGTGCAAGACTCAAGCATTCTGCAGTGCAAAAGGAAGCTTCCAGTCCTACAGCTTTCCCTCCAGATTGGTGAATTTTATGTTTGTACTGGTTCAAATACTATAATGCAAGTCATGTTCTATGCAAGAGCTGAATCAACCAACATCATAAGTTGAGCTAAATCTTATAAACAAGAGACAAAATCAAAAAGAGCAAATTTACTAGAAAGAGGGGAGAACAGGTACTAATGATTTACACACTTCAAGAAACACCTTACCTCAACTGTGCTTCTCCCTTCTCGGGCATTGTAATTGACATTAGCATTCACAATTTGCTAAGGAAAAAGCAAGGAGAAAAGACAAGTCAAAAAAGTAAAAACGTAGTAATTGGGAAGGAGAGTAGAGTTAAAGGGGGGATGCTGCCGAAAGGGGAATGAATGGCAAGATGAAAGGTACCTGCTTATCAGGGAACACTCCGATCACTCTCGCAATATATTGTTTCTGCACTGCTCCTGATTCTATCTGAAAAACCCAGTTAATGTACTTAATAAGGGTTTAGAAACACCAGTTCAGTTAACAATACACGGAATGTGAATCAACCTATCGTAATTGAAGAATGGAATCAAAGAAAACCAGAGTTATTTATTCAGCAGTTCAAAAGATTAGTTTACAGTTTACTGGATGGAAAGTATGGCCTCTAAGTCTGAAATACATTGGTTTGACTTCGCATGTGCTTACAGTCTTCCACCCCAACCATTTGAAAGATCAATTTAGCAGTGAATGAAGAACTCAGTGGATACTCTTCTGAAAAGTCAAAGCGGAAGAGGAAAATTGGAGCTGCTCTAGGTTAAGGAATTGTTCTAAGAACCGCAAGACATTTATCTGGATGAGTTTTTGCAACTGACTGCAAGGGATGTATGTCGCCCAATTATCATGGCCAAAATTCTGAAATGTATTTAATTTTCACCTGAACAGGTTCTACTAGCAGAAATGCAGCAAAGCTTAGCAGCTGAAGCAAATAATAAGAACAGGAGAGGGTTCCTACAAGTAACTCAAAAGTGCACTTAAACCTCACAGTCATATGCTCAATTAAATGTATACTGTATAGCTGTGGAAATAGTCTCCATAATATATGTATAGACCAAGAAACTTCGGATGAAGCTAACTTCAACACAATAAGAACGTTGTATTTTCAACTCTATGCATCAATTATGCACCAGTTGTTGACCAGTTGTTGCATGAGCTCAGATTTTGACGCCAAGATATAAAAATATAATCTTCAAGAACGTCTTGTAGAATTTTAGGAAGTAGACAATAATCCTCATGTAGTAAAACCAACATTAATTGGAAGATTCTACCTCTTATTGAAGAGATATTTAGAAGAGCATACAGTATCTATCAACAAGAATTAAATTAGTTCAATGAGAGCCTTCCGGACACAAATAGCAAATTAGAAATCTGAGATAGATTAGTTAGGTTTCAAACGCCACATTGAGAATAGTACAGCAATAAGCTCTCTATACATTAAAACTAGAAAGAAATATCCCTTAATTTGAAATCCTGGAGCACAAAGTAGAATTGTAAGATCAAGCATTTAATAAGAATATCGTGGGTGTCAACAATCAGTTTCAAAGAATTTGACAAGAACCATTTTAACACCTCCTCACAAGCAACTGAACACACAGCTACTGGAATCTAACTAAATCTAGTTATATTTGGAACTTATTCATCCCATACTGCTAAACTATCAGTATTGACAAACAATAAGGAGAAATAGATGCGGTTAGACAGCAATAATGCATTCAAGATCTATTATTTTATAATTTCTGTCATTTTGCAGTTCATTGCAATTTATAAAAAACAGAAAACATACCTGTTGCCTGAAGAGGTCAGCCCTAGAAGCACTTCTAGCCAAGATAAGTAGTCCTGAGACTAAGCGATCTAGGCGATGAACCGCTAAAATAAGAGTCAAGAGAAGACTACAACAAATTGCCATATTTAATGTGCCTTGTGAAATGTACATGATCCCATATTCCCATTGAAGAGCGAGAAAACGAAGAGTTATGCCCTGCTGCCGTTAGGGTAACAGAGGATACGAAACAAAGGTGCCAAGCCATACTCAGCTTGTAGTATACCAACGACCGTATTCTTGCGGTATTGTCCACATGGATGAACCTACCAGTGAGAAGACATTGCTTACATTATATTATATATATATATATGAATGGTGAAGGCTGAAACAAGGACAATACGGCAACTATAAGTGTATAAAGCGTAATGCTATCTTTGGAAATGAGTTAGCCATCTAACACAAACGTGGATAATAGATTCTTTGGAAAGTTTTCTTTTCATGACTGGTAATTTTATTGACAAAAGAGCATCAAGAGTGCAGGGAAAAGCATTTACAAATCAAAAGGAAAAGTATGTCCCTCCTCTTCTTAGAGGGATGCTATCAAATCTATCAGTTCCTCTGATTCACTATGTAGATTCTTTTTGAGAAGTCGTGACATGGTGAAAATCTATTTCAAAGGGTACAGATCATAAGCATGCAACCGAGTGGTAAAAGGGGAAAGCTATGCAGCACGTAGATGGAGATAAGTGTCAACTCTGAAACAAACTTAACTAGTCCTTGAAAAATTGGAGGGGAAGGAAGAAGACATTTCCACATGGATGCACAATTTAGATTATTCAAATAAATGGTGAAACAGGGGGAAATTAGCCACTAGATGCCAACGTGTAATGCTAATTCAAACATGACTAACACCTCCAAGATACTAAATTCATTAAACATTTGGGAAATTGCACAACTACCTCTTAAAATACAGCATTCTCTATATCTTCTAAAGGCCAGAAAATATAAGCAAGTGTTGAGTGTCAACACAATTAACAGCGGCATTCCAGGGCCAGGTCCTTACTTTAGTAACAGAAATTCACCTTTTTAGATCCATAAAATGTTCAACTTTCTAAAGAAAAATAAAAAGTTCACCAATTCTCCTACTTCTTACTTCTGCTGAGGGTTCGCCGTATTAGGTTTATTGTAATCATCTTGATAAAATGAATTTCGAGTTATGCACTTATGCTACTATGGGAGCTACACGAGTATTAGATAAAGAATCAATGAACCAATCCAGGAGAAGAGAAAATAACAATGGAAATATATAAAAGTGAGTTCCTTATCTAAAAAATATACAAAATTGTGTATAAATGCAAGATTTTGCGCCTTATATATTCAAAAATATAAGAGACAGGAGGTGAATCATCGATAACAGCTTACCATTGTTCTTTTTGGTCAATATTGTAATATCAGATCTAAACACAAAATTAAATCATAATTATGTAAAACTTTATTTATAACAGAAAAAAAGAAAAAGTTCATGAAGAGTGCATGCTAGATTCACAATATGCCAGGTAATTGTCCCACTTTACTTTCAGGATCTCTAGATTATTATGTGTGCTTGAATAATGGCATGATGGATCTAATGGTGGTACTGCATTATCTGTCCACAGAAGGTGACCGGATTTATAACATCAGTAAGTGCTGGTTCTTTCCCAAACTTCCAAACAAATCAATCTTAGCGTATTCCACACCATCTTAACATAGCACTTCCTCAAGAAACAAACATATAAAGATTGAAATCATTATTAGCTTACTGGAACAGAAGCAGGCTTGCAAACTGTCAGAACATCTGGTTCTTCACATAGTATTTCGACATCCCGCGACATCACTGGTGGTTCATGCCTACAGCCTTTTGTAAGTCATATTCTCATAATTGCATAACAGAACAGGATTTAAAAATGTCAAATCAGATGCTTAGTCTAAGATCCATCACTAACACATGCTAAATCAAGAAACCAAAATATATTGAAGGATTGGCCACAGAAATACCAAACAGAAGGAAATGTCATTAAACTAAATGTTTGAGGCCAGAACTTGAATCAGTACAAACCTGTGCAAGAAATGGCTAATCTTTTGTGATGACTGCACTACATATGAAAGATGTACCTTTTGTCCATCAACTTGTATACGTCCAGATTTAACAGCGGATTCCTAGATAAGTCATCTAAATCAGCCGTCTAGTAGGTACTTAATAAGACAACCAAAAATGTGCTCGAACAATCAGGGTCGGCTATAAAAATATGTTATCATCACTCTAATAATTCAACTTCACAGAATTTCCAATTCAAAAACTAGAATCACAGCTAGGCCTGTTGGAAATGTAACATACATCAAACCATTTACATCAGTACATGCAACTATTCATGTATGACCTAACATGCATATTCGACAACACATAAAATAAATCAAAAAACAGATAAACAACCAACCAAAAGAGAAGGAAATACAGACACAACAAATGTACTATTTACCAATTAGAAACAACATACATAGTAATCACGAGGTCTCCCTTTAAATTCTTCAGAGAAGAGATCGACAATTGTCTTCCCAGCCCACCGGTTTTTCACCTGAAAAATGAATTCAGACCAAATTTAAATTCATATACAGCGTTTAATTAGGGTTTTGACAAATTCATTAAGAAAACGGCCAAATACATCAATCAGCATCTGTTAAATAGGCAGATAAGCAAAGAGAGTAGTAGCTGATACATGAGAAATGAATTCGAAGTAGTAAGGTCTGACATAGCGTATTCCTGCAGAAGCAGAACAGAAAAGCATAAAAAATGTGTTGCAGAGATAAGACAACGCAACAGGTAACAGAAGTTGGATATGAGGCAAAGCTGAAGAAACTTACCATTGCGGAAGATGTAGTCATGGCGTTCGGGTGGGTTGGCGGGAGTTTGCCACACTATCTCCATATCCTCTCGTTTCCTCTTCGTGTTCATTTTAGTAACCCTTTTCTGTAATTTCAAATATTGAGTAACTTTAGGCGCACGGTTAGGGAATAGCGCTGTTTTAGTTTCTAGTTACTGCTTTACTAAATTTTAATTATTCAACATGTTTTTATTTTGGAACACAAATTATATATTCTTAATTTTTGAACTTATCACTCTAAGTTTAGGACTTCAACACTATATATAGTTAACTTTAGAATTTAACTTCACGACTACAAGATTATTTGTCTTTAACTTTTAAACTTAACTTCACGACTTCAGGACTACAAGTCCTAACTTGTTACTGTAAATTCAGAACCAAGTATACTTAACTTTTGACCTTGTTAATCTAAGTTGAGGATCTATTGTTAGTAACTTTTGGACTTTTTCGCCTAAGTTCAGGACTTATTGTCCTTAACTTTTGAGATTGTTAGTCTAAGTTCAGGACTTAAGTACCTATTGTCCTTACTTTTTGAACTTGTAACTGTAAGTTAAGGACATACTGTCCTTAATTTTTGGGCTTTTTAGTCTAAGTTCAGGACTTATTATACTTAACTTTTGAACTTGTAGCTGTAAGTTGAGGACATATTGTCCTTAACTTTTGAGCTTGTTAGTCTAAGTTCATGACCAGGTGTCCTTAACTTTTGAACTTGTTATTCTAAGTTTAGGGCCAAGTGTCTTTAACTTTTGAATTTAGAACTCGAAGTTTAGGACCAAGTGTCCCTAACTTTTGAACTTGCAACTATTAGTTCAGGATCCATAACATAACATAAAACTAAACGTTATTTGTATCTTTTCACAAAAAAAAAATGTAATGGATGTAAATCTACATGGAATGGATGTCACAAGAAATTAGGTTCTTTATGTAGCGAGAAAAAAAATGAAGAACTTGTAAGTTCATTGTATAACGAAAGACTAGAATGTAAAATCTATACGAAATGGATGTCACAAGAAATTTAGACAAAGAACTTATAAGTTTTTCACAGTTCTTCTCCCTAACATGAAAGAGATAGAAGAAAGAGTAGCACAGTTTTTCATATTAATTTTAATAGAGTAATTGCTACTATTTCTAAGCATTAAAAATGTTGAATAAAAAATAAATATCACTTCAAAACGTGGCTAGCCCACACAATTTTTACCCCTCACACAACGCACGCCATAAAATCACGTAAAAATTGTGTGGGTAGCCACTTTTTAAAGTAGCATTTACTTTTTATCCAGCATTTTCAATGCTTTGCAATAATAGCCACCAGTATATTAAAATTAATATGAAAAGACTGTGTTACCCTTTCTTCTATCTCTTTCATGTTAGAGAGGAGAACTGTGAAGAACTTATAAGTTCTTCATTTTCGTTCCAGTCTTTCGCTACATGAAGATCTATAAGTTCTTCGTTTAAATTTTCTGTGACATCCATTTCATATAGATTTTTCATTCCAGTCTTCCACTATACAAAGAACCTATAAGTTCTTCAATTCTTTTTTCACTACATAAGAGCCTAATTTCTTATGATATCCATTCCATGTAGATTTACATCCATTCCTTTTGTATCTTCTTTTGCGAAAAGATACAAATAATGTTTGATCTTACGATACGTCACGGATCTAAAACTTATAGTTAAAAGTTCAAAAGTTAAGGATACTTGAGCATAAACTTCGAGTTTCAAGTTCAAAAGTTAAGGACACTTGGTCATGAACTTACAGTTACAAATTCAAAAGTTAAGGACAATAGGTCCTGAAATCCTAAACTTAGACTAACAAACTCAAAAGTTAAAGAAAATAGGTACTGAACTTCGGCTAAGAAGCCCAAAAGTTAAGGAGAATAGGTCATGAACTTATAGTTACAAGTTCAAAAGTTAAGGACAATTGGTCCTGAAGCCCTGAACTTTGACTAACAAGCTCAAACGTTAAGGACAATAGGTCATGAACTTAGGCTAAGAAGCCCAAAATTTAAGGATAATAGGTCCGAACTTAGACTCACAAGCTCAAAAGTTAATGACACTTGGTCCTAAACTTACAGTTACAAGTTCAAAAGTGAAGGACATGTAGTCCTGAAGTCTTGATGTTAAGTTCAAAAGTTAAAGACATGTAGTCGTGAAGTTATGTTCAAAAGTTAAGGACATGTAGTCCTGAAGTTAAGTTCAAAAGTTAAAGAGATAAGCAAAATGATATTTTCGTTCGAGCAGTTAAAGTTTATTAAATTTGTGACTAAAAACTAAAGATATTTTAAACTGTGACTTAAAAGTAAATACACATGTTATTAGTGGCTAACCGTGCACTTCCCTCTTGTGTGATGACTTCTTTCATCTCACACATTTGTCGAGAAATTGTGTGGAATACTTTCTAAAGTAGTATTTACTTTTTATCCAGGAAAATGCTTACCAATAGTAACCATTAGTCTATTAAAATTAATATAAAAAGACCGTGTTACCCTAGGATAAGGTCTATCCTCACTACCAAATACAAGTCCGTGTCTCTTCTTTTCACCACTTCAATTACCACGAATCTTCAGGAAGTCTTCACAATGAAGAACCTTTATTCCATGGGCCATTTGTTATGGTAGATTTGCCTATCACAAAAAGGAAGCATTTATGATGAAGCAGCATACATTAAGCGGTACGAAATCTAAGAATGAATCTATGTATTGGCAGGAAAGGTTATTGGACATTCAGTAAAACTATGAATTACAATTTGCACCAAGTGACCTCTTTGTGAAGAGATTCATATAATATTTGGTTTTCTGATATGTTTTGGATCTTGAATTTTCAGTAGCAAGTTCAAAAGTTAAGAACACTTGGTCCTAAATTTAGAATTACAAGTTCAAAAGTTAAGGACACTTGGTCCTAAATTTAGAATAACAAGCTCAAAAGTTAAGTGCAATAGGTCCTAAACTTCCATTTACAAGTTCAAAAATAGAGAACAATAGGTTCCGAAATCCTGAACTTAGACTAACAAGCTCAAAAGGTAAGGACAATAGGTCTTGAACTTAAGCCAAGAAGCTCAAAATTTAAGGACAATAGGTCCTGAATTTACAGTTACAAGTTCAAAAGTTAAGGACAACAGATCCTCAAGTCTTGAACTTAGACTAACAAACTCAAAAGTTAAGGACAATAGGTCATGAACTTAGAGTTACAAGTTCAAAAGTTAAGGACATCTAGTCTTGAAGTCCTGAAATTAAGTTCAAAATTTAAGAACATGAGCATAATGGTATTTTCGTCTGGGCAGTTAAAGTTTATTAAAGTAGTGGCTAAAGGCTAAAGACATTTTAAACAGTGGCTTAAAAGTAAATACATGTGTTATTAGTGCCTAACCGTGCACTTCCCCCCATATTTATGAACCCATATCTACACATTTGGGTCCACAAAATTCTGGGACCATAGAGTTGTGAGACAAAAAGAAGGCATCACACAACTAACATTAGTTGTATGGGTCACAAAATAAAATTTTTCTCAAATATTACACAGATCCATCCCTCTCCCGTTTTATTATTTATGCAATAAAATTATTTATTACACAAAGAAACAACTTTGCCCTTATACATTAATGTTTTGTTTTTGTGCAGAAAAACTACATGCTATATTTTTTGAATGATGATCTAGTTCTCGTGATCTCTATTCAACTTCATCAAATAACTTTTAGATGATTACAAGGAAGAAACTAAAAATAAAATTATAAAGTAGTACTACAAAATCAAATGGGAAAGACAAGTTAAAAAGAATTAAAGGCTTTCTTCCTCGTTTACCTTTTTCCCAAACATCATCGTTTGAGTAGGAAAGCCTAAAGAAATTGAGTGCCATGAGCAATTTAACTACTTGCATCGTCAACTAATAAACAATTAGAATATATAAGAAAATAAATAATAAAATTAAAACATGAAGTTAAGCTTGTCTCTTTGTATAAATTATAAAATTAAAACATGAAGTCAAGCTCGTCTCTTTGTGCATTATAACATAACATGGCTTGTTATATTTAATGAAACAAGGGGAGTTTGTGAAAATATTAACTCATAAGAAAAGTACAGTTGGACCTTTTTATAGCAGTACTCTGTGTAGTAGTATAAAGTCAGAGTTCTTTTGGCACATATTCTTTTATTATAATTTACTTTTTATATAGTAATATAACAACAACAATCAACTTTATAATAGCATGTTCTTCGTAAGATTGCCTTGTATAACAATCATTTATATATAAATAAAATTTCTAGATTACCGATGATAGATTCAAATATTTTAAGTAGATAATTGCAATAAAACTATAACTTTTGACCGAATATTTTAAAGAATACACCCTTTATGACCAAGAATTATACGTGAGTATGCATACTTCTATAATTAAATATTTTATTTCATTGAAAGATATATATATACGCACACTCTCTCGCTTAGATTTGTTTTATTAAAGAAGTGCTAAACCTTTTCTTAAAATAAATTAACGAGAAAATAGATGGTGAATCCTAGTTAAATATAATAACCGCTAAATATGACGTTTAAATGTATTGATGATGCAGGGCCGAATCCGAAAATGTTATATACCAACTATAAATACTCAATGATTATCAATGAATGTAGTGATAAAATCATGCTATAAATGTGGATAATGGCACTGAATGTAATAAAAAGGAATTTATCACCCAAACGTTAGATGACTTGGATGATTCTTCTTCCTGACAACAGTGTGGAGTAATAGAAAATGGAGATAGACAAGGAATCTTTGGATCTTGTAAATAGAAAGCGTATATCGAACAATGTAATTAGTGAAAGACAAGCTTTTGTATATTCGTGGTTGTCAACCCTTTATAATGTGCTTTTATCATAAAAGTGAAGATCCACTTTTGTTGTTTATCTCTTTTTATTTATAGGGTACATTCCTAAAAAATCTTAAAAAGTACAACAGAAAGAATATTTAATATAATATTTCTTTTTTCTATTCTAAACTTATTTACTATTATTTTCGTGTACAATTTTTACTAGACCTCGGCACTAATTCTTTTGAGGACGACTCTTCGCCATTGTGCCATGATCAACTTAATCTTCAACCATGTTCATTTGCAGTAATCAAGTCATCCAAATTTTGATCAATACATTAACGGGGGAAAAGGATTTGAGGCACTCGAAAAACAAGAGCGACAAAGAAACACAGTTAATAAGACGTACCTGAATTTCTTCTTAATTTAATGATGTATATAACGTACCCTCTTATAAAATTTGATTATTTTTGCTGTCATTAATTTAGAAAGTCATCAAACAAGTTTGCTCGGTGAAGAAAAAATCAAAAAAGTTTGCAGTAAAGCGGTTAAAATCGGGTTAGGATCGACTTTGACTGTACAATTCAATCCCGTTTCTCACGTACCCAAATTGGTTCTTTAACAAGTGTCACTCAAATTCCCTAATTAGCGGACCACATTCTCTCACCTTATTCTCGAGTCCAAAACTAAGGTCCCGTTTGATTATGAACTTTGTCAAAATAAATTTAGAATTTATTTTTAAAATTTATGTTAGGTTATAAATTTTACTTATAATTAGACAAAATCTTAAATCCAAACCCGGTATTCTAAAATCACCTCAATTGTTGATTTTCGGTCAAAATTCCAAAATTTAAAGATTATATACATATTTTGCCGAAATAAATTTGAGAAATATGTTTTGGAAGTGTATGCCCAAACTTTCATCTTTAAATCAAACTTCACCCAAATCAGATTTTTCAAAATAAATTTGGGATCTATGGCCAAACGCTAGCTAAATGTTAGATTTTTGAACTCAAAATTCATTTTTACTCTTAAAAATAGTTACATTTTTATATATAATGCGGTATTACACCGCGTTATAGTTTAACGATGTTTCTGCCATTAAAGTATAGCGCGATATAATACTGCATTATATATAGCACGGTGTAATACCGCGCTATATCTCTTCATTAAAAAGCCCTCTTCCTACGACAGAAACAGAAGCTTCCCCCAATTTTTAAAACAAAGAAAACAGTGCCTGCCCTCCCCTCCCCCCTTTTCCAAAAAAATTCAAGTGGACCCCACTCATCATACAAAAAAATAAGATTGTAGGTCTCTTTCTATTGTTGTGGTTTCCTCTTTTCGAGCTCAAAATTTCAATTCAACGACTTTTCTAAAAATATAAATCAATGTATTCCAATTTAGTTTATGTCGAAACTTGTATAATAATGCATATTAGTTGTCTTGAATGTTGTGATGACCCGACCGGTCGTTTTGAACTTTTACACTTTGCTCGTTGATTCTCGGTCATGACTTGTCCCCTGAGATGTATTATGACTTATATAAATTGTTGGTTTTGGTTTTCAGGTTAATCAGAATGAATTTGGAAGAACAGTTCTCAGTTTGGTGCTTGAAATTTGAAAGGTTTGACCAAAATTTGACTTGTTAGTAAACAACCTCGAAATGCGAATTTTATGGCTCGGATAGCTTCACTAGGTGATTTGGGACTTAGGAGTGTGTCCGAAATATTTTTGTGATGTCCGGTGTAGAATTAGGCTTGAATTGCCGAAAGTTAGGTTTTGGCGATTTCCAGTCGACAGTGGAAATAGGCTATCGGGGTCGGAATAGAATTTAGACAGTTGGAACAGGTACGTAATATCATTTTGGATATGTCTACAAAATTTCAGGTCAATCGAAGTCGTTTTGGATAGTTTCGACGTCGTTGGTGGAATTTAGAAATTCAAAATTTATAGGCTTGAATTTGATGTAATTTTGGTATTTTAATTTTTTTTTGATGTTTCGAAGGCTCGACTAAGTTCGAATACTATGGGACGTGTTGGTATATTTCTTGGGATTTTTGAGGGTTTCGGATGGATTTCGAAAGGTTAGCGGATCAATTTAGACTAGAAGAAAAGCTGCTGCATTTTTTCACAACAGCATGAACAGTAACTTGGGTGAACAGTAACTCGGGTAAACAGTAGCTGGGGTGAACAGTACTCGGGTGAACAGTAACTCATGTGAACAGTACTCGGGTGAATAGTAAAACGCGTTAGCCGTATTTAAATAAACCCCTACGATCATTAAACCCTTTTACACCATTTTTGATCTGGAGAAGAGTTTTGAGGTGATTTTAAAGAGAGGAAATCATTGTTCTTTGTTGAGGTAAGGACTTTGGACCTTAAAACTCGATTATTTATGATTAAGGAACAAAATATCAGTGTTTAATTCATGAAAATTAACAGAAAAAGGTGGAGTTAGGGCTTGAGATTATAAGACCTTCTAGGGATGATTTTAGGGCCAAACAAACTCTGATTTTCGAGTTCTTTATTTGTACGGACTCGTGAGATGATGAAGAACATTTTGGTATAAAGTTTTTCCAGTTCCGGGACGCGGGCTTGGGAGCGGGTTTTGACTGATTTCGGGTTTTGTGCTTAAATATTTTTCAATTGATATTCATCCGTTTAGCATAATTTGATGATAAAAACCTGAACTTGGTAAATTTGGAGCACTCGAAAGTTGGTTCGAGAAGCAAGCTTGTTGTACAGTAGATTTTCGGGCTAGTTCGAGGTGAGTAATAATTTTAAATGTTGTTATGAGGGTATAAAACCCTGTATTACACAACATTCGGATGTGTTGAGGTGATGCACAGCTAGATGACGAGCGTGGGATCGTGCACCATAGGGGATTGTGACTTAGTCCATCCCTAATGACTATTTTTCTACATATTTGGTAGCTAATTTAGATATTATTATACTTTGGGCTAAATACCATATTTGGGCTTTACCAACGGTTTGATCCATTAGGGGATCGTTAATGATATTTTCCTCACTGTTTGATTTCATACTGGTGCTCACTCATGCCAGATCTTTCAATATTTTCAAAATTCAGATATGTTAATCTGTTTTAGAAACCTTAAATATTGTTTTAAAGATATTTTTAGTTGAGCTGCATATTATACTATTGCCCAAAGGGCTTATGAGATTATGACTGAGTAAGGTCGAGGGCCTGTATTGTGAGGATACTTTTGGGTCGGGTTGCACAGCGCAACAATAATACACTAATTATGATAATGAGTCCGAGGGCATGAGATTGTATGCCACGAGGTGGCTAGATATTGACGTAAGGCCGGGAGCCCATTTATGATACCAAGATATGATTTGATATTGTGCTTTGGCCGTAAGGGGCCCCTCCAGGAGTTTGCATACCCCCAGTGAGCGCGGATACCGATTGTGTTATGAGATATAGCCCGAGGGGCTGGCATTGTTTTATGATATGCCCGAGGGGCAGTTTTTATGTGTTTACCATTCCTAGTTGTTTTTCCTATTTATTGTTGACTACTTCAAAAGGTGTTTTATGAGATTTCATTGTTAAATGTTAGGATTTATGCCCGTCACTAGAAGGGGGGTGAATAGTGCGGCACGAGAATATTGATAAATATTGCGGAATTAAAAATTGCAGGAATAAAATAAATTCGGTAATAAAAATAGCAAGAAAAGAACACACCGAATTTATCCTGGTTCACCACAACTTGTGGTTAGCCCAGTCCCCGAGAGACTCTCTCGAGATTCCACTAACTCCGTTAAGCTTTCGGGTGCCTAACAAACCGTTACACTTGCTCGTAGATGTACACTCTACAAGACTTCAACTTGCTCGAGGATACCGCACCTCAAGACTTCAACCTTGCTCGTGGATACCGCACCACAAGACTTCACACACTAAGACTTAGGGTACTTAGCGAACCCGACAATCAATGAGAAGATATGTTCTTCTCAAACACCTTTCTCTTTTACAACAAGAACTCTCTCAAAAGAGTAGATAAAGAGATACAAATTTAGCTCTATGAACAACTCAAAGTTGTCTCTCAAATGTCTCAACAAAAGCTCTAATATAATGCTCAAATAATGTCAATATGTATATCAATACTGGGAGGTGTTGTGTGTTTAAAATCAGCTCAAAAGACCTCTTTTTATAGGGGTTAAAGGGTGGATGTCCGTTGCTTAATTGGCAATCAATTATGCTGATTTTATGCCAGGATAATCGATTATTTGATTTGCATAATCGATTATCCTTTTACCGTTACAAAATCGGAAGAGATTCTGCTCAAGAATAATCTATTATTTGGATGGCATAATCGACTATTTTGTTCCAGTGTTCAAAACTTTGGCAACGGATGCAAGATAATCGATTATTTAAGAATTATAATCGATTATATACCATTGATATACACTGTGTATACCACAGTATACCAGAATTGAAAACTTACTTCAAAAACCATTTTGGTTAAAATGAAAACGTTAAAATAATTTTGTTTGAAGTATATTAAAAATTTTTATGATATATATGATTTAATAAAATGATTTTATGCATATTAATGATGACCTATGTAATATACCAGAATTGAAACTTACTTCAGAAACCATTTTGGTTTAAATGAAAACGTTAAAATCATTTTGTTTGAAGTATTTAAAATATGTTTATGATAAATATGATTTGGTAAAATGATTTTATGCATATTTATGATGACCTATGTTGAGCCAAAAGACGAGATAACTTTAAACGTTGCTCTTACATTTGTTCTACCTAACGACCTACGCCTTGGGTCTTTGGTCTTGAACTTTTGAACTCGTCTTTGGCTTGTCTATGCAATTCCTTCATCAATATGCTTCTTGGCATTCACTCTTGATTGTTTGTCATATAATATCGTTGTTTGACACTTGACTTCATTGTTTGTCATTCATCAAAACCTATACCTGAAAATCGTGCTAATACAACCAAAGCGCACATATCATAGATAGAATGATTTTCTACAATTTCCCCCTTTTTGATAATGACAAACAATAGGAGATATGCATATTGGATTCCCCCTAAATTCATGCTATATCTCAACATACAATTCATGTAAACAATTTAATATAATTCCCCCTTAATTGAATATCCTCCCTCAATTAAAGCATACTAGAAGGTGAAGACATTCCCCCTTATTCGATGCATATCGCCTAAATTCTTCCCCCTTTTGGCATTAGCAAAAAGAGTATACAAAGGTTACCTTCCCTTATCGACACTTCCCCGATTGGGTATACCAACTATTAGTGTCAATAATAAAGTAGGAAGTATAATGAGGAATATACATTGACGATACCAATTGTTAGATTAAAAAAAATCATATCGACATAGAATAATACCAAAAGTTAGTAAAAATATACCAACCATAATAACGGTCATTTTTCGCAAATATACCAACTGTTATTTAAACTAAAAATATTCATCAAAACATGAATCGATCATTTAAAATAATGGATACCACTTGTTGTTCAAATAAAAGTTATCAAAACATGAATCAATAATTAATATCAATTGTTAGCACATATCAACTATTACGTTTTTATCAAAAATACGATAACTAACCGAAATTCCCCCTTGATGCAATAAGGTTTCGTGCTTGGTGCATCTACTACGATTTTGTAGTCTTCAAGCACACCTGCAAACGTACCTAAACATAGGTTTTCGGTACCCAACTTCTTTTGGGTCCTTGGGGGTTAGGCAAATAATAATCATAATCTAAATATGAATCTCTATGTTTAGCAAAATATACGGGTGCAATGTGTCCTACCCGGTTACAATAATGACATATAACGTTCGGGTTGCGCATATGTCTAGGTTGAGCCAAATACGTTCTAGGTGATCTAAAGTTGTTAGTCCTAGAAGCGTTGAAATTCCTAGAGTCATTTCTATGTGGTCTAAAATTATTAATTTTAGACTCATTAACAAAAATCCTAGAATCATTTATAGGTGGCCTAAAATGATTAATTCTAGGCTCATTAATAAAATTCCTAGAATTGTGTCTAGGTGGTTTAACCTCATTTATATCATCCTTTTTAATTACTTCACTTGTTTTAGAATTATTTACACTACATTTTTCTAGTGTATTTCTAAGTTGTACGTTCTCTATTTTCAAAGAGCTACATGAAGAACAATTTGAACTTTGAACAATTAAAGAGGCTTCATTCATCTCCTTGATTTTATTTTTGAGATCGACATTGTCATTTTCCAAAAATCTATTTTCTTCTTCTAAAAATTTGATTTTATTTTTAAGAACAGTATTGTCATTTTCTAAAAGATCATTTTCTTTTAAAGAAGGTTGTTTTTCAAAATCTTTTTGTTGCAAAGAAAGTGTTTTCTCAAAAACTTTTTCTTGCAAAGAAAGTGTTTTCTTCAAATCTTTTATGGTTTTGGAAGCTCTAATAAATTCACCAGATAATTCATCATAGGCATTTTGCATTTCTTCAAAAGAGCAAGAATTAGAGGTGCTTACCTCTTTTTCTTCGTCGACCATGAAGCATAGGGCAGTCGTTTCATCACACGAGCTGTTCGAGTCCCATGTCACATGCTTTTGGACTTGAGGCGTACCTTCATAAACGGCTTCAAGTTTATCCCACATTTCTTTGGCGGTTGTGCAATAGGAAATCCTCCGATAGTCATTTGAATTCACCGCACAATATAACATATCTATGGCCTTGGCATTATATTCATTCTCCTTCTTTGGAACCATGGCTTCTCCAACTTTCTTTGTCGGCATACCGTTCTTAATGATTTGCCACAAACGAAAGTTATTTGATTGGATGAAGATTCTCATCCGCTCTTTCCAATATGTGTAATTTGTTCCATCAAATAGTGGAGGCATAGTGGTGGAGTGACCTTCGCTCATCATTCCTGCGTTCAACATTCTCAAAAAAATATATATCGCTCTCAACCGGTTAAGGCTTTCAGAGAGTTAGGCTCTGATACCAATTGTTATGATTTATGCCCGTCACTAGAGGGGGGGTGAATAGTGCGGCATGAGAATATTGATAAATATTGCGGAATTAAAAATTGCAGGAATAAAATAAATTCGGTAATAAAAATAGCAAGAAAAGAACACACCGAATTTATCCTGGTTCACCACAACTTGTGGTTAGTCTAGTCCCCGAGAGACTCTCTCGAGATTCCACTAACTCCGTTAAGCTTTCGGGTGCCTAACAAACTGTTACACTTGCTCGTAGATGTACACTCTACAGGACTTCAACTTGCTCGAGGATACCGCACCTCAAGACTTCAACCTTGCTCGTGGATACCGCACCACAAGACTTCACACACTAAGACTTAGGGTACTTAGCGAACCCGACAATCAATGAGAAGATATGTTCTTCTCAAACACCTTTCTCTTTTACAACAAGAACTCTCTCAAAAGAGTAGATAAAGAGATACAAATTTAGCTATATGAACAACTCAAAGTTGTCTCTCAAATGGCTCAACAAAAGCTCTAGAATAATGCTCAAATAATGTCAATATGTATATCAATATTGGGAGGTGTTGTATGTTTAAAATCAGCTCAAAAGACCTCTTTTTATAGGGGTTAAAGGGTGGATGTCCGTTACTTAATTAGCAATCAATTATGCTGATTTTATGCAAGGATAATCGATTATTTGATTTGCATAATCGATTATCCTTTTACCGTTACAAAATCGGAAGAGATTCTGCTCAAGAATAATCGATTATTTGGATGGCATAATCGATTATTTTGTTCCAGTGTTCAAAACTTTGGCCACGGATGCAAGATAATCGATTATTTAAGAATTATAATCGATTATATACCATTGATATACACTGTGTATACCATAGTATACCAGAATTGAAAACTTACTTCAAAAACCATTTTGGTTAAAATGAAAACTTAAAATCATTTTGTTTGAAGTATATTAAAAATGTTTATGATATATATGATTTAATAAAATGATTTTATGCATATTAATGATGACCTATGTAATATACCAGAATTGAAAACTTACTTTAGAAACCATTTTGGTTAAAATGAAAACGTTAAAATCATTTTGTTTGAAGTATTTAAAATATGTTTATGATAAATATGATATGGTAAAATAATTTTATGCATATTTATGATGACCTATGTTGAGCCAAAAGACGAGATAACTTTAAACGTTGCTCTTACATTTGTTCTACCTAACGACCTACGCCTTGGGTCTTTGGTCTTGAAATTTTGAACTCGCCTTTGGCTTGTCTATGCAATTCCTTCATCAATATGCTTCTTGGCATTCACTCTTGATTGTTTGTCATATAATATCGTTGTTTGACACTTGACTTTATTGTTTGTCATTCATCAAAACCTATGCCTGAAAATCATGCTAATACAACCAAAGCGCACATATCATAGATAGAATGATTTTCTACATTAAATTGTGTTACTGATTTTGTTATGCCTCTTATCGCTAAATGTTTGTTTAACGTGATTTTATATCGTTCAGTCTCTATTTATTCTTCTTACTCACTGAGTTGGAAGTACTCACTTTACTCCTTGCACCTTGTGTGCAGATTCAAGTATTTTTGAACCCGGTAGCGGGTATTGGTTGCTCAGAGACAGAGTCATCGGAGTTTAACAAGGTAGATGCCCGACGTTTTCAGTACTGCTTTTCTCCCTCTCGATTTCATTAGACTGTATATAGTACATTTTAGACTCTTGTTGTATTCGGACTTTAGTAGATGTTCATGACTAGTGACACCCCAGTATCGGGCTATGTTGAGTTTGTTTTCCCCAAATTATACTGTTAACTGCTTATTTTTGAGATTTTATCATGTTTAAGACTTAATACTTATTACTTATTATTTTATTGCTTAATTGGGAATGTGTCGGCTGGCCTTATCTTCACGAAAGGCGCCATCACGACTGAGTTTGGGTTTAGAGTCGTAACAAATGTGTTTCTATGTTATTTTGTATTTTGTTTGCGATTAAACTAGTATGTTCTTTTTATCCGGATTAAGATATTAGTGTTTTTTAAAAATATTTAAAAGTTGAGAAATCATTTTTTCTGTTAATTAAAATGTTCATAAATTTCTTTTACTGTTTTACATGTAATTTCGTGAATGTTATGTTATTAAAATATATTTGTTATTTTTATTTAGTTTAGATTATTTATTTGCTTAAAGACTAGTATCATTTTAGCGTAGTAAAATATATATCCTTTTAGCATAGTAAAATGTAGAGCCTTTTAGCATAGAATCCATATAGTTTAAGTATCTACTATATTGATAAATTAAACACAAACTCTATCCAATTACAATTTATAAAAATTATTTATTTATTTTATAAAACAAAAACACAAAATTATGAAAATATTGAATTAACACATATAAGAAGGAAGAATAGCTTGGTGCTACTGGACTTCGAATATCGAGTCTGGAACTCATAGGCGTATACTATGTCTAATACATTTTACAAAAATTAATTATTTAATTTATAAAATAAACACACAAAATTATGAAACATATTAAAATTGGCACACATAAGAATTCAGAAAAGCTTGGTGCTACTGGGACTCAAATATTGAGATTGGAACCCATAGATATATACTCTCTCCAATTAAAAATTAATTATTTAATTTACAAAACGAACACACAAAATTATAAAAATATTGAAATTGGCACACATATGAATTCAGGATATCTTGGTGCTATTGAACCTCAAATATCGAGCCTGAAACCCATAGATATATTCCTTCTTCAATTAAAAATTAAGTATTTAATTTACAAAACAAACACACAAAATTATAAAAATATTAAAATTGACACACATAAGGATTCAGGATAGCTTGATGCTACTGGGCCTGAAATATCGAGCCTGGAACCCATAGATATATACTCTAACTTACAAAATTAATTATTTAATTTATAAAACAAACACTTAAAATTATGAAAAATTTGAAATTGACACATATAAGAATTCAGGATAGCTTGGTGCTACTGGCCCTCAAATATCGAGCATGGGACCCATAGATATATATATGCTATCTAATTAAAAAATTAATTATTTAATTTACAAAGCAAACACACAAAATTATAAAAATATTGAGATTGAGACAGATAAGAATTCAGGAAAGCTTGGTGCTACTGGACCTCAAGTATCGAGCCTGGAAACCATAGATATATTCTTTCTTCAATTGAAAATTAAGTATTCAGTTTTCAAAATAAACACACAAAACTATAAAATATTAAAATTGACACATATAAGAAATCGAGATAGCTTGGTGCTATTGGGCCTCAAATATCGAGCCCGGAACCCCTAGGTATATATTTTAAGTTACAAATATTAATTATTTAATTTATAAAACAAACACATAAAATTATGAAAAAAATATTGAAATTGACACACATAAGAATTCAGGATACTTTGTGCTACTAGGCCTCAAATATTCTGGAATAGATGTATACTCTGTCCAATTAAATAATTAAATATTAATAATTTACAAACAAACACACAACTAATAAAGGTTTAATTTATAGTAGACGACATGGACGTGTCGCATGTGCATCCTAGACTTGTCTTCAATGAGCTATCAGTGTGATAGGGCGATCATAGGTCCGCCTACGTATGGGACGGAGAGCTACTGGCCCAGACTCTCTGTGCCACGAGAGTGGACAACTTGTGGGACTTTATGAGGGGCAAAGATTTCAATCACCATGTAGTCCAACACCTGCGGGATACGACCTTCTATAGGATTTTTGAGATTGGGCGACTACAGCTCGACTGGTCTCAGATTACGACCTTGATAGAGCGGTGGCAACCAAAGACACACACTTTCCACATGTCCATTGGCGAGGCCATCATCAAGCTGCAGGATGTTGAGATTTTATATGGGATGCCTGCTGATGGACTGCCCATGCACTGCCTCAGGGTATGAGATATATGTTGCATGACTAGTAGTTGGACTTGTTGCAGCAGCTCATTGGTTTCAGGCCATAGGATGAGACTATATATTTAGGGGCCAGTCGTATTGGTTTGACAGCTATTAGACAGTGTTCAGAAAAATTTCACCCTTACATCATCGGCAAGACAGATGATCTACATATTCACCGGTATACGAGGTTGGTGTTGCTCCTTTTTTTTGGGGGGGGGGGGGGAGGGGGGGGCTTGTTCCTGAACACTTCCGGAAATTTAGTTAGTTTGCGATTTCTACATCATCTTCAGCTGCTAGATGCTTTACCCCAGTATAGCTGGGGTGCTACTGTTCTCACTTACATGTACCGGCAGCTATGATGGGAGAGCATGGGCACCCAGAACAACTTATGTGATTTTCTGCCGCTTCTACAGGTGAAAACATATTAGAATACTCTATTCATTACTTCCAATTCCATCTAGTCAAAATTTATCTTAAACTTTACGTCAACTTTATATGTTAGGCTTGGGCCTGGGAGCGGTTCCTGGTATTGCAGCCACCTCTACCACCATTACCTTCGGATGTACCACCTTCGTTTCTCCCTCTAGCTAGGAGTTAGGTTCTCTGGTGTGGATATTACCAAGTTTATGATGCTCATCATAATCTCCCCTTGTCAGGGATACGTTGGATGGGCTGGAGAGCACACAGGTAAATGTGTACCTAAATTTACTTAGCATAGATTCACTTGTGTTGCGCATACTCACTTTTATGTTCTTATTTGATAGTTCATTTGGACGCCATACAATGACGTCTTAATAGGTGGCCTGCCCGATTATTGCTCGACCGACCGACTGATTTAAAGCACTTTCGTCCTGCTAATGTGCCTCGATATTATGGAGCATCATGCCACAGAGCGAGTACTTTTCCAGTTTGGCTGTCCGCAGTATATACCGAGGGGGCCTACATGGGAGATTACACATTATCATCGGGGATGATCATTCAAGGGCGGGCGACGCATTTGTAGCATGGCTAGAGGCGCAGGTCCATACTTGGGACCAACGAGCTGACCTGATTCTACCCCCACCTTCACAGATCCAGACGATGACTATTCAGATGTATACGTCCTGTTACTGCCACGTTACCCGACTTTTTATCGGGAAACGTATTCATCAAGGTGGCGATCGGTATAGACCATATGCCAGGAGGCACATGGCACTGATATGTTATTTGGTATTCGTACTTATAACTGTGATATAGCATTCTGCAATTAATATTTTAAATATGGTGCAGGCTATTGGTTATAGTTTATTCTACCAGTTGGATTGCAATGCAGTAGTATGCCGAAGATCCTGCGACCAATGAGTATGTCCGGCAGGTGATAGAGCTGGCTCTCCAGACACTGCAGCGAGCTAGAGAAGGCGAGCGCTTAGATCACGACCCCGATTGTGTTGCACCAGAGCAACACCACCGGGGTAGGCCTGTCGCACACCGGGGGATGCAGATGAGGCAGGGTTGTCCTACGAGGCGGGGGTGCCACATGTGGCAGGGGTGCCCTGCGGGGTCGAGGGGGTCGGCGATGAGGTAGTCCCCAATAAGGGGGCATTGCGGCACCTATTGAGGCCCCTGATGATGAAGTTGGACCAGATCTGTCGGGTAATATTCCTCAGCTAGACGAGCATCCCAGCAACATGTCATCGTACAGCCTTCAGCTGGTGCTGCCAGCATCACATATGACATCGTTAGATCCACTGTTGATTACGGGCACGAGCTTCACCGGAGGTTGGGAGCATTTCTTTTCAGGCCCATCGAGTGCAACTAAGAATCGGCCGACCCGACCAGAGACGTGGATAGTGGGTACAGGTTGAGTTTTGGCTTATCGTCGTCGGGTGGGTGGATCTATCACAGGCGCATGTATGTTTGTATTACTATTACATTTTAATTTTTTCTCATTTATTTGCCATAAATTAATTTTTAATTTTCTCATTTGGGCTTCATTCCAGCCCGTCACGGATGCCAATTTGTGCGATGCTGAGGACATCACAGATGCTTATATTCAGGAGTCTGACAAGACCATGGTAAGATTTTTTTTTTATTTAACACGTAATTACTGATATTTTTTTTTATTTAACACGTACATTACTGATATACATTTTCATATACTAAGCTTACTTATTGTTTTATAGGTTGCTGATGGACCGACGACCCCTTCTACTGACCCTGCCAGTCCAACTGAAGATCATGCTGCAACGCATCCTTATATAAAAAGGTGACGTGATGAGGATGATCCTGATAGTGTATCCGGGCAGGAGCGGATGAGCCTCAGGACATCGACTGTATTGAAGCACAAAGGCTGTGAGGCTCATTGATTTTCTTTTTTTTTTTGTATTTTATGTAAATAATAACAACAAATTTTTATGCTTACATAATATGCGTATTATATTTTTATAACCTTATTTCCTCTTTATTTTAACAGTACAACAGAAACACAAACATATAAACTTAATAGGCGCATGTATGTTTGTATTACTATTAAATTTTAATTTTTTTTCTCATTGATTTGACATAAATTAATTTTTATTTTTCTTATTAAGGCTTCATCCCAGCTCGTCATAGAGGCTACTTTGTGCGATGCTGAGGACATCACGAGTACTTATATTCAGGAGTCTGACGAGACCATGGTAAGAATTGTTTTTTGATTTAACACATACATTTTCATATACTAAGCTTACTTATTGTTTTGTAGGTTGCTGATGGACCGACGACCCCTTCTACCGACCCTGCCAACCCAACTGACGATCATGCTACACCGCATCCTCATATAAAGAGGCGACGTGATGAGGATGATCCTGATAGTGTATCCGGGCGGGAGGGGATGCGCCTCAGGCCATCGGTTGTATTGAAGCACAAAGGCTGTGAGACTCATTGATTTTATTTTTCTTTTTTGTATTTTATGTAAATATTAAATTATGTAAATAATAACAACAAATTTTTATGTTTACATAATATGCGCATTATATTTTTATTACACCGTTTCTTCTTTATTTTAATAGACAACACAATCAAAAATATAGAAACTTAGCATAACTTAAATACAATACAACTAATGAAACGCATAACACTAGAAACATAAAGATACACTACTACGCTCAACACGTACATGTCATTATTTATTTACCACCGCCTAGTATTCTCTGCTCCAACCACTTAAAATTTTCTTCCAGCTTATTTTTTTTCTTCCACCTCTTTGAGTTTCTCATTCAACTCCGCAACTTCTCGTTTGGATTGTTACTTTCTTTCCCGCTGTTTCAAGGTCAAATAATGAAGATGCTATAGCTTTTCTTTGTAGTATTCATATTGACAGGGTTCATCAATCCATTTCTCAAAATTGCAAACAAGTCCGTCGGGAACCCCTATAAAACTTATTCATACATGCCCAATAGCGGCGTCCAGCTTTACCATCATCCCAACAATCTTGTATCATGCATTTTTTGCCGCACTCACACCTTGGCACATAAAAGGGCTGAGACATTTGTTAAACCATAAAAAACCCTTGCTTTTATGAAAATATTTGTTGTTGGTTATTGTTAAGCGTAGAAAATAACTAGAATGCGCCCTTTATTTATAGGCAAGACAACACACAAAACATAGTATTTAACCACGCTATACATATTGATTTTTTCTGAAACGAAGCAGCTTTTTCGTAGTCGGTAAGATTTTCAGATCGACAAGACAACACACAAAACGCAGTATTTAACTGCGCAATACATATTGATTTTTTCTGAAATAAAATAACTTTTTTGCATTCGATCAACTTTTGAGACCGATAAGGCAACACACAAAACGTAGTATTTAACCGTGTTATACATATTGACTTTTTCTGATAGAAAATAACTGTCTTTATTTATCTTTTTATTATCTTTTATTTTCATATATGTTTCTCTAGTTTTGGTAGTTGTGCTTTTTTCTCTTCAAGTATTATGCTATGAAATTTCAATCTTTATATTGGTCTTCTTTACTAACACCAATAAGTTGAATGTTGGAACTCTCATATCATCGTCCCAATTTAAAAGGTCATGTTAGATAATACGATGTAACAACACTGTGCAATAAAATTTTATTTGATAGATATTGCAACATAAACAAGTACAAACACATATTAAAAATAACATTATGAAAACAAAATACTAGGTGTATCCTTGATAGTTGGGTACATTAAACGAACTTGCACCAGGAGCTGGATTACCACCGCTACCTAGACCAGCTAAAGGACATTTATGACGGTTGTGTCTTGTTTGTGATCATATTCCATATTTACGAGCATAAATGGTATCACCAACATCTATTTGGTTCCGTATACGCGTTCTCTTTTGCACTTGAAGCTTGCACAAATAGTTCTTTTTACACAACATTTTAAATGGTTCCGACGGCCAATAATGCTCAACACCTAATGGCCGCAACTGCCAACTATATGTGTTTACGTATGCAACAACACTGTATTGCCTATTAACATAGTTGGTTGCCCCTATACCAATTTGTTGAAAGTACTTCATGGCATGTGCGCATGACATATGGTAGATGGTTCATTTTCCATATGAACACAACCTGCTTCCTCGGTTCGGGCCGAAGAAGCAATGTCACTCGATCATTATCAAACTGCCTTCAATTTTTTTCTGTCCGTGAAGATCCCGCCAGAGCGCCTTATACTTCTAATATGCCATGAACTAGATCAGAATAATTCTCAACGAGTTTATAAGAAGTGATCTTATTTTTTTCATCGGGTCTGGTTAAGACCAAAGATCTTGAGCGATCGATCCAATTCCTACAAAGGATTAGACTAGTGACGTTTATAATACTTTAATTCTTGATGTAGATGGAGGCGGAAGGATCAATGTCCATCCCCAACTTCTTACAATCCACATCGAAAAATTTAAGCTTTCTATACCGGAAGTCATCAAAGGAGGAATATGCATGGTGTAGTGCTGGACGTAGCACAATTCTGCTAAAACTCTTGCAAAAATGCTCTGCATCTCTCTCTTCGAGTTAGCGAGAGGCCAACAACCTTTGGCTCCCCACACGGCTGTGGCCGGCTATACAGGAATGAGACCTTTTGCTGGATTTATTCACGGTTTGTATATTATTCCCCCGATGTCTACGGTTAGTGATGCAAACTTTAAAAATACCCTGGTCATGATCATACTGTAAATATGAATGACAATGTGCTCACCTCCTATATTTATCAAATCTTCTCATCGGTATTAGAATAAATTTAACACCCATGTCCATCAATTTCGATGCAGCTCTATGCCATTCAATGAACCTCTCCGCGATCTGTTTGAATGTCATTTGGACTATGCTAGTGATAGGAAATCCACGTGCAAACTTCAATATGCCGTTGAATGGCTCCAACACATTTATAGTCAGGGCTCCCTATCGTTTTCCACCATCAGTATGCAAAGTCCACTTGTGAAGCTCATTCCCATCAGCCAATTATTGGCTCTTTCGACTAACTATCGGATTGCTTCCATGCGCTTCATGAATATGCACTGCTGGTGCTTAGTTGCTGCCATCCACATTAAATCATGCAAGGCCTTGTCAGGATATTTCTTCTAGAAATTGGACTTCATGTGCCTCATAGTAACGATGGTATGCATAGGGGTTCCTGCCATTTAGGCAAATGCCGTACAAAACTTAAAATACCACTATGCCAGTCAAATATTAGACAAATACCTGACGATGTTTGATAATGTGCAGTCTCAACAATAATAACAACAACAACCCAGTATAATCCAATTAGTGGGGTTTGGAGAGGGTAGTGTGTACGCAAACCTTACCCCTACCCTGGGGGTAGGGAGGTATTAACGTACTGCTTCAAGTGGTTTAAAAATAGCGTCCACGTATCCTTGCTTTCATTGGCAAAAATGGAAAAATCTAGTAGAAATATTTTTCTGTTGGCATCTACTATTACTGTGATCAAAACCTTAGTGTCATACTTTCCATAGACATGAGTATCATCTATGAAATTAGCAGACGACAATGCATAAAACCATCAATTGCTGGTTTAAATGCCTAGAACACATATATGAATATATAGTCTAGTAATCTCAGACTTCGCTCATGCCTCCATTCAACAATAGTCTCGGGGTTAAAGTGTTTCAATGCGGCCATGTACCTGGGTAGAGATGAAAATGACTTATCTTCTCACCTTAAATAATTTCAAATGCACATTTGCGCCCAAGATATGCCCTTCTTTTGGTTATAGTACACCCATATTCCTGGTGGACGCATGTAATACACTCTTTGATATTATACCTAATGAGCACTTCCAAGTGTGGAATCAATACAAGAGAAATCAATTCTACATCCAAGTTGAAGTGATTCTCATTGAATATGTCCATTTCGCATCTGTGGGTGCTAATAAATTTACCCACTTTCCACAACCCTATTTCCTTCTTGATTGCACGCAACATCTAGTTACAAACTATAAAGTGTCTATAACACTTGACCTTTTATACCTCTGGAATTGACTCTAGTACCATACTCTCACGACACTCTCTTACGCTGTACATTTTCACAACCCTGGTTAAGCGAGCTTTATCGGGAGAATACATGCCCTTTGCCAGTACCGTTGGTCTAGACTCACCCCACATTACTAATCAAAATTCGTCAACATCCCTTGTGAGGGCATCCACATCTGGAATACTTGGAAAATTATCAAGGCAGGGAATATTCCGCTCATGAAATGCCATGTGGGACTCGTACACTCTTGGTCTAATGGGAGGTGGTGGAACATGCTTCCTCGTCAGCTCAGATTCGACATTCACTTCCTCCTCCTCATCACCCTCATCATGGAAGGGTGTATCATCTCCAAACTCAATGGCATTTTTTTCATAATCACTATTATCTTCCAAACTCTGCGCATCTGCCAAATCACGAGTAAATACGTCATCTACGGGCAACTGGGTGAGGTCAAGATCATCAAGTTGCTCGTTTTCACTGCACCAAAAGAACAAAATGATAAGCTACTCAAATTGATAAATATTTTACATATAGCTATATCACCTCACTTACAAGTCATAGTGCATTGGCATTCCATGATAGCCATTTTCATGTTTATGCTGACTCCCGGATTGATCACCATGATCCAACACGCCAAAACTACGAATATTCCAACTGGGCGTGGGGTCATAACTTGTAAAATTCATATCTGTACGGTACCCCTGTAGAAAATATGAGTGTTAATACAAGTTCAATTCAACCAAAAAATAAATATCGTAATAGAAAGGAAAATTGAAGTTTACCGGCCGTCTTGTGAATTATATAAAGTAGGAGAGAAATTATTTCCTCGCTCCTCGTTCGCCTGCGAAGATAAGCTAAGATCCGCCAAACTCTTTCAGCCGGAACCTCTTGGGCTAAAATTCCTCCAGAATAACCACCCGATGGCTGGGGATTATCCCTGCTTTGCGTAATCTCATTATTGTGAACGTCTTCTCCCTATATTCATCCGAAATCCGCAAAAAATCTCTAAGAGTTTCATCATCTTTGATATGAAACTCAGAATAACACATAATACATACATCTACCAGTTACTTTAAGGTTCACCAAATATTTCCCCTCACTCATTTTTTTACATAACAACGATACCAATTTATCGTACTCCATTGTAAGTGAAAATTTTACATGACACTGTGGAGATAAACTATACCTCACAGAGTTCTTCTCCCCTACAACCTCACCCTCTAATATAATGAATCCTTATTTTTGGCTCTTCAGACATTATAAAAAATGCTTGATAACAAAAAGAAAAGTTTGAACGGAAGTTAGAATATTTTTTGATTGAATTTTCATAAAACCCTAGCGCCTTTAAATAACGCAATGCCTAGCTCGAAGGGCTGCATTTTATGATGTATAGAACGGTATTACACCGCATTATGCCCATTTAAATTATTGTTATGTCAAGTAACCACAAGAGACTTATTGGTGGGCTCACAAACATGTATAATGCGGTGTAATACCATGCTATATATGTATTTGAATTGCAGGAGACTAATTGGTGGGCCTACATATAGGCATAGCATGGTATTACACCGTGCTATATATAACGATGGTATTACACCGTGCTATACTTAAACAACAAAAACATCGTTAAAGTATAGCTCGGTGTAATACTGTGTTATAGATAAAAACGTAACTATTTTTTAAATAGTAGAAACGTATTTCTATAAACCCAACATTTAGGTTTCAGACTCCCTTATTCCCTCCCTCTCCAAACTCTCGGAACTACTAGTACTATATTTCATTATCTAATGCAGATTTTTAGGCATGAGTGTATTATTTAAATGACCGTTTAACTATTCAGAGTTGCATAATAAAGTAATTCCTTATTCTTGTCAGCTTCCTGAAGTTATATCTTTACCCCTTCCCCCTTAAAAGAAAACACAAGTTGAAATATAATATGCATAAGCATTCTCACAAAATGTATTTGATCTTAATTTTTTTAATGCAAAGACGTCATAATGTATACGTGATTATTTACAACAATAGTGTATACTGTTAAAATCGTATGCCTATGATTTATAGGCTCGAAGGTTCGTTCTAGGCCTGAGTCCGGGCGAGGTCGAGTTCGAGACCGGCTAACCAGACTTAAGCTCGACGACAAAGTACGATGCCCGGAGATTGGAGTGCGAGGAATACCGGGGCCAAGTGTGCTCGACCCCGAACTAGTACCGTTATGGATTTGTACCAGAATGAGCTACATTCCGGCCACGTCCCCAAATTCACGGCGTAAATCCCGAAATAGGATTTGTAAGATTCCGTACTAGGCGGTTAGACAACTGTATCAAGAATATTCCTTACTGTATATAGAAATATACCTTATTTAAGTGTTCCTCTATTATATATAAAGGGATCTTCAATCATTTGTATCATCATCTAATCATTGAGAAAAGAATATACTCTCTACCTTTTTGCCTACTGTCCATCGGAATTGTCCTTAGCTTTACTGCTCTTACTTTATTTTTCTTACTTAATTGTTCTAATTGCTTTAAACCCACCTCGAGGTCACTAAGCTCGAGGCCACAACTGTCAAGCAACATTGGTTTGATTCACTTTTTTTCCTTCATTTCTACTTCATATTTCTTGATTATTAATTGGTATTGAACTAAATCAAATATCTTTTAAACCACAAATCAAATTTAACTGTTACTCTTATTTTCGAGGTAAATAGTTTGGAACCCATCATAAGGCTAAAGATAATAGTGATAATTTCTTTGTTGATTTTCGTTACACACATGTCTTTTACACTTTTTCTTGACAAGAGTTTTTGATTTTCAGGATGAAACATGTCTCGCTCGCAAAACATATCCATTCATGACAACGAAGGTCTTAGAGAAAATAGCAACACAGGAGTTGGTGTACCATTGATAAACCCAGGGGAAGTGCCAAATGTGGAACTTGTTGATATTAGTTCGCACATTGCTTTGAATGCAGATCTAGACACAGACCTCGAAGAAAATATATGCAGGGAAACTCGGTCTAATGGCCAAAGAATGCAAGGAATGGGAGATGGGGGAATCAACTCCCAAGTGATATTTGAGATGGCGCAAGCTCAGCAACTCACCATCGCTCAATTTCAGAGTCAGAATAAGACTCTGAATATAGCCGAACCAGTAAACACTCGGCATACTAAACCAGCGCCAGAAAGGCCAAATGGAAGTGGCTCAGGGATTGACCCCACGATTATGAGAATGCTCGAGGAGCTTACCAAGAGGATCAAGTCCGAAGAAAAGAAAATTGAATTCCCGTGTTGACCAAATACCGGGGGCACCTCCTATTCTAAAAGGTTTAGACGCCAAAAAGTTCATACAAAAACCATTCCCCTAAGTACGGCTCCGATGTCCATTACAAAGAAGTTTTGCATGCTCGATATACCCAAATATAACGGGACAAGAAACCCCAACAAGCATATTACTTCATACACTTGTGGAATCAAAGGGAATAATTTGAATGATGATGAAATCGAATTGGTCTTGTTGAAAAGGTTTGGAGAAACATTATCAAAAGATGCTATGATTTGGTACGACAACTTAGCCTCCAACTCTATTGATTCATTTGCTATGTTAGCAGATGCCTCTGTGAAAGCACACGCTAGAGACATAAAGGTATCCATGAGAAAATCGGACGTCTTCAAGATAAAACAGAGGAACGACGAGATGTTATGGGAATTTGTATCTAGGTTCCAAATAGAGCCAATGGAGTTAACGCCGGATTTGGATAACTGGGTAGCACAAGCTTTCATGCAGGGTTTCAATAAAGGAGCTCGATTGCATTTCGACAATGAAAGCAGAACTTGATCGAATATCTAGCTGTGACATAGTCGGATGTGCACAATCATTATCAGTAAAAAATCAGGGTCAAGGACGTCCAGTTGGGATCCCCTTCGGGTTGAGTTCATCCTAATAGATTCGTAGCCAAGCCCTCGAGGGACACAGATCGGGAATCAAGATTCAACAAAGAACGGTAGAAAACATATGTTGATCGAAGGAACAATGGCCCGAGCCATAATACTCCTCGGAGCGATCGGAGAAACAATCAAGGTCAAATCTCTCAGGGACCCATGAGTAAGACTGGGTTCGATAAACATACCAGCCCCGTAGAGGCTCCTCAATTATCAGAGTACAACTTCAACATAGATGCGTCAGGGATTGTCTAAGCTATTGGGAGAATCAAAGCCACCAAGTGGCTTAGACCAATACAGCTGATCCTTCTCAAAGAAACCTGAACTTGATGTGCAAATATCATGGCACACATGGTCATAGAACAGAAGGCTGCAAGAAACTAAGGAGAAGTGGCTCAATTGTTAAACGAGAGCCACCTTCGAGAATTCCTATATGATCGGGCTAAAAATCACTTCAGGGAGAGAGATACAAGGAAAAATGAACAAGAAGAACCATAACATGTAATCCGTATGATCATTGGAAGAGTCGATGTCCCTCAATGATCTATATTCAAGTGAACGAAAGTATCAATCATCAGAGAAAAACGGGCTCGGAGCTATGCTCCCGAAGAATTCTTATCATTCTGTGATGAGAAAGCAGAAGGCATATCTCATCCTCACAATGACGCCCTGGTAATCTCTATCCTTTTTAATAAAATTCAAATTAAACGCGTTTTAGTGGATCCAGGTAGCTCAGCAAACATAATTAGATCAAGGGTCGTGGAAAAACTCAGCCTACAAGATTAGAATGTACCTACATCCTTGGTCCTGAATGGCTTTAACATGACAAGTTAAACAATAAAGGAAGAAATTATCTTGTCAGTAAGCGTAGTCGGGACCATACAAGATATAAAGTTCCATGTCATTGTCCCCAAAGAATCTAGTGCAACCAAATAAACTATCGAGGAGCTAGAAAAAAACATGTTGCAAAGGAGATGTATGCAATCAGGGAAGTGGTGCAGACTCCATAGGCCTTGACCTCAGAAAATTCGAGCACTAAGGATAAGTAGGCGGCCAAATAGCAAATCAATCGCCTCCGGCCTCGATGGATTTAGAGCAACATGTAATTAAAGATAAAGATGAGGATTTCCTTAATCCTCGAACCTTCCTCATTCCCGAAGAATCTGATGCAACCAAATCAACAATCGAGGAGCTGGAAAATGTCATTATGATCGAGTACGTGCCCAAATAAAAAAGTATAACTGGGAACGAGATTGACCCTCGAACTTGGGAAAAAACTCATTCAATTTCTTATTAATCATATGGATTGCTTTGCTTGGTCCCATTTAGATATGACTGGGATTCCACCGAAAATCACCACATATTAGCTAAGCACCGATCTTAGGTTCAAGCTGGTAAAGCAAAAGGGAGGTCTTAGTCTGAGGTAAAGCATACTTTCATAAAGGACGAGGTAATCAAGCTTCTTATAATAGGGTCTGTTCGAGAGGTAACCCCGACCGGCTAGACAACGTAGTTTTAGTTCCTAAAAAGGAAACAAACTTAGAATGTGCGTAGATTATAAGGACTTGAATAAGACATGTCCAAAAGATTCTTTCCCTTTTCAAACATTGATTGAATGAACGATGCCACGGCTGGCCACAAGATCCTAACATTTCTAGATGCTTACTCCATGCACAATTAGATTCAATGAAACCAGAGGATCAGGGAAAGACTTCGTTTATTACTAAGCTTGGAACTTATTATTACAACGTAATGCCCTTCAGGCTAAAAATGCAGGAGATATGTACCAACGCCTAGTTAAAAAAATATTTGAAGAACAAATAGTAAACTAATGGAAGTCTATATTGATGATATATTGGTTAAGTCCTTGCGCGCATATGACCATTTAGTTCATTTGCAGGAAACATTTGCAATTTTGGGAAAATACAATATAAAGCTTAACCTGGAGAAATGTGTCTTTGGAGTTGGTCGGGTAAGTTCCTTGGCTTAATGGTGCCAAATTGAGGTGTCAAGTCAACCCCGACAAGATCAAGGCTATCGAGGATATCACGATCATAAATAGTGTAAAGGTCGTGCAAAGGCTAATATGGGGAGTAGGTGCCTCGGGTCGATTCATTTTGAGGTCGTCGGATCGGAGTCATCGGTTCTTTTCCTTGCTCAGAAAGAAAAATGATTTTGCGTGGACCCTGGAATGTCAGCTAGCCTTAGAAGAATTAAAGCGATATCTGTCGAGCCCGCCTTTGCTTCACACCTTAAAGGTAGATGAAAGGCTTTATCTATGCTTGGAAGTGTCCGAGATAGTGATAAGTGGGGTACTAGTTTGAGAAGATCAAGGTACGCAATTTCCTATTTATTACGTAAGTTGAACGATAAGAGATGCTGAAACTAGGTACCCTCCCTTAGAGAAATTAGCACTTGCATTGATAAGCGCATCTCTAAAGTTAAAACCATATTTTTAATGACATCATATATTGTGTATTAACCACTTACCCCCTTCAAAATGTTTTGCATAAGCCCGAGCTATCGCGTCGATTGGCCAAATGGGCCATCAAGCTTAGCGGGTACGATATCGAATATCAACCCTGAACGGCCATCTAGTCTCAAATCCTAGCTGACATCATGGCCGATTTTATGATGATTCTCATACCCGATGTGGAGAAAGAACTCCTGTTAAGCTCAGGTACAACATCGGGGGTATGGACCCTCTTAGCAGATGATGCCTCGAATGTGAAGGGGTCCGGGCTTGCAATTGTCTTGAAGCCACCCACAGGTGATACTATTAGGAAATCTATCAAGACTCCAAGATTAACTAACAATGAGGCCGAGTATGAGGGCGTGATTGCAGGTCTAAGCTTGGGAGCAGAAATCGTAGAGGACAAGTGCGATTCTCTATTGGTGGTAAGCCAAGTAAACAAAAGCTTCGAGGTTTGATGGGATAGAATCAACGGTACTTGGATAAGCTACAAGTAACTTTGCACCACTTCAAGGAGTGGACTCTAGATCATGTGCCTCGAGATCAAAATAGCGAGGCCGATGTACTTGCCAATTTGAGATCCTCGATTGATGAAGATGACATCGTCCCGGGGGATGTTGTCCAATTATCAAGGTCTGTGGTTGAAGAGGGTCATGCCGAGATAAATTCAACAAGTCTAACATGGGACTAGAGGAATAAGTATATTGGCTATTTGAAGAATGGAAAACTCCCATCGGACCCTAAAGAATCGAGGGACCTATGAGTCAAGTCTATTAGGTTTGCATTGGATGAAGACGAAACATTGTATAGGAGAACGTTCGACGGTCCATTGGTGATATGTTTGGGGCCAGGGGATACCGATTATGTCTTTTGATAAATCCACGAAGGCACTTGCGGGAATCACTCTGATGCCGATTCTTTGATTCACAAAGTAATTAGAGTAGGTTACTACTGGATAACATGGAAAAAGATACTAAGGAATTTGTCAAAAAATATGATAAGTGCCAATGATTGACACCGATGATCCATCAGCCTGGAGAACAACTCCATTCGGTCCTATCCTCGTGACCTTTCATGATGTGGGGTATGGATATAGTCGTCCCTCTACCAATAGCCCAGGTAAAGCTAAATTTATTCTGTTTATGACTATTTATTTTTCTAAATGGGTGAAAGCACAAGCCCTCAAGACGGTTAGGGAAAAAGAAGTTATTGACTTAATTTAGGGCCACATCATATGATGGTTCAGGATATCTACCGAGATTGTATGTGACAATGGAAAATAATTCATCGAAATACAAGGTGACGAAGTTCCTCGAGGCATACAAAATCAAGAAGATCTTAGCGAAACCATACCATCCAACTAGAAATGGACAGGCTAAGTCAACAAATAAAACTATCATTTAAAACTTGATGAAAAGATTGGACAATGCAATAGGGAAATGGAGAGAAGTTTTACCCGAGGTCCCTTGGGCGTATTGGACGACATTGAAGTCAAGCACAAGGGCCCCTCCATTTTCTCTAGTATATGGCTCTGAGTCCCTCATCCTCGTCAAGGTTGGAGAACAAAGCGCCAAGTTTCGACATGCATCGGAGGAGTCAAATCACGAAGCTATAAATGCAAGCCTCGAGTTATTAGATGAAAAGCGAGAAGCAACGCTTGTTCGGTCAGGTGCGTAGAATTACAGTATCGAAAGATACTACAATTGAAGGACCAACCTTCGACACTTTGGAATCGAGGACTTAGTTCTACAAAAGGTCACCCTCAATACTCGAAACCCTAATGAAGGGAAACTAGGTCCGAATTAGGAAGGACCGTACAGAGTCCTTGGAGTTATCGGTAAAGGATCTTACAAACTTAGTACAATGGGAGGTGAACAACTGCCAAACAATTGGAACATATCATTACTCAAATGATACTACTGCAAAGGTATGACTTTATCCTTTTTGTCTATTTGAGTTCAAAACTAACTTACTACAAATTTTTGGTCGAAGCTATCAAAGGCACGCGATCTCGAAGACACCCTGTTTACACGAAGGCTTTAGGTTTTAAAGCATGCATTGTATTTTTTCCCCTTAGATCGGATTTTGTCCCAAATGGGTTTTACCGGAAAGATTTTTAACAAGGCAGCAATTATCTTCTACCTAAGGAGAACTCAATAGTATTCAAAGCTTCTTTCAATCAACCTCGAATACTGAGGGAAATCACCCTCGGAGGTTATATGTTCAAGGAAAATAATTCATGCATAAGAGGACCTTGATAGAAAACGTTGTAAAGGGCCAAACGGTCATATGAACTGTGTCCATATAGAATAGTTGAGCCCCGACGGTAAAACATGTAGCTATGTATCAATATTTGAAGAAGCATTCTGTTAATATCAAAAACACTTTGTGTCTCAAAGAAGTCTACTATTATACGAGCTCTACACTTATAATTCTATGAGAAATGACTAAAAATCATAAAAGCACCCCCAAAAACTCGAGGACTGTCATCAACAGTTAGTGCATCCGAGTCACCAAAAACTCTGACTCATAAGACCTCAAAGAGGCATCCTCTCGAAACAAAGGCCAAGGCCAATATACTGGGGGACTAACTTTTTGAGCAAGTTTGAAAAGTTATAGAGAAATAAGTCCAAGTGACATACCCGAGACGTCCATATTAAAGACTACGGTCATATAAAGGCTACGACCAAAATAATGCATCTTGAAGACGTACTACTTCCCCCATAAGTTAAAGGCCTTTAAATATTGAAAAACCGGTTAAATCATGCTACCCTCGGCTAAAGCAAAATATAAAAGGCTTCAATAAATTCAGCCATCAAATAATTTAATGTTCTTTTATAAATTCAACGCGCGAATTATGTAAAGGCTTCAATAAACATCACCCGTTGAAAAAAACTCAAGAGATATTCGGCTATTATTACAGAAAAAGTTACTAAATAAAGGTTCCTATACGTCGGACCCTTGAAAAACCCAATGGTTAAAAAAAAACACATGCTAACGCATACGCATTATTTACCAAGTCTTTTAGCCAAAAAGAGGGAAAAAGTATAGCCACTTTAAAAGTTGAATCGACCCAACCTAAAGAGCCTAAGGGCCGACTTAAAGAGCCTAATGGCCAATATATAAGAGTCTAAGGGCCAAAATATATAGATTGAGACCTCACTCTCACTCAACTCAGACTCAAGAGTCCCATTATTCCGAGCTCACATAGAATTAAATTAAGCTTAGATCGAGGATTAGCAAAACTTTAAGGGGTATTATATTGATCAATAAAAAACTAAGGGTTTATTATGTTCTAAGTCTGAGTCAATACTCAGACTAGTTGTTTGAATTATCGAAATCTTCCGCAAATGAAAACAAAATAAAATTCAACACAAGTTGAGGCTAGAACAAAAAGATATTTTATATTCATGAGAGATGTTATTCAAAATAAATTTACAACGCCTTGCAAGGGGACCTTGAATAGAAAAGAAAAAGAGAACCTAATCTATTTTTGGGGTCATATCCTCGAGATCGGCATCCTCAGGAATTGCACCTTCGGCAGCTCTATCTTCGGGAGCCTCCTCTTCTTTGGGAACATATTCTTCACCTTCCCCGTCCACGGATCCACTTGCTACATCCTCATCATTAGAAGAGATAAGAAACCTGACATCGGCTTCCCGTGCCTTTGCCTCGGCTATCTCCTCGGCAAGGCCGAACCCTCGGGCATGGATTTCTTCGAGAGTCTCCCTCCGGGCCTGGCACTAGCCAAATCATTTCTCCATTTTTCTCAGTCGGAGGCCTCTCTCAACTCATCTTGAACGGCTGCGGCATCCCTTAAGTATACGACAATGAATTAATCAGCCACAACCTTCGTCTTCTTAGCTTCAGGCTTAGCCTGTACAACTTTGGCCCGGGCTCTAGCGAGCTCTGCATCTAACTCCTCATTTTCTTGGCATGGGCCAGATTCTTCGCTTTAATACCTCAGAGTTGATTTTTAGCCGAGGCTAGTTGGGTTGTAATAGCTTCCTTATTGGCAATGAGCTGATCCATGCTCTCCTTCCATCGATGGAAATCAGCTTTAACTTGATCAACCTTGCCTCAGAGATGCCCAATCATCTCTAACTTTTGGTGCAGCTACGATATCAAAGTGTTAGCCTCCGAAGTAGGGCCAACAAGGGCATACTCTTTTAAAATCACAGTTACTTGCTCATCTACCTCGGACTTATTTTCTGGGCTTTGTCCAACTCACCTAGGAGGTCCTTAAGCACATAATCCTTGTGGCTATAGAGGAGCCTCATGGCCTTCTTTTCGCCCGAAAATTTCCTAAGCTTGGCCTCACATTAGCTCATCTCAGATTCAAAATTAACGATGACGTATATATGAAATGAAGATATATCAGTCAAAGGAAAAGGAGGAAAGGAAAAATTACAACAATAAAATTTAGTATTTACCCGAGAAAAGGAGATGTTGAGCCTCTTCGAAAATGGTGGACGCATAATTGAGATCAGTAGTATCCTCGACCCACGTGAAGCAACTCTAAAAGGTATCTTCTTCAAAGATCATTCTTGGAACGGGCATACTCAGAGCGTTAGCTTCTTCGATTGCCTCCTTAGAGTAAGTTGGCAATTAAAGCGAGTGACCTATTTTCATGGCCCCGAGATATTCACTCGAGGCGTTCTCATTAGCTTCGGGGGTCTTCGCATTTGCCCATTCTGGTATATTTGTTGAAGGCATAGGAATGATCTCAACCTTCGAGGACACGAGGACCTTACTCGTATCTTCCGTTGGGGTTCCCTCACCACGGAATGAGGTCTCTAGTTTGGAGGGCTTTGCAAAATTGATTGATTTCCTAGTTCAAGGCACCAATGCCGACTCTTCACCATTGTTTTCTTCGTTATTCGAGGAATCGTGGGTCGAATCTGCACCCGTTTGAGAAAATCTATTCCGCAGTCTTCGAGCATAGGTTTTCTTGTCTTGAGGATCTTTAGACTTCGAGGCATCCTCTGATGTTAACCCACTGAATGCAGGAGGATCATATTTCTTAACCTCTCAAGCCTCCACTGCTCATCCTCTGAATTTGTTGCCCTATCCTCGAGCTGAACTGGCACTACATGCGGTATAGGAATAATTTCTTGGACTTGATCGACATGCTATGCTTAGGAGTGCGAGCGTCGGGAGTCTATGCTCCTCCCCCGGCTTGGGATGTGGCTACAGCAAGGGGAAGCAACCCTGCTTGAGCCAAGGTGGTGTACATGCTCAATAACTGTGCCAGAGTCTCCTGAAGTGCTGGGGTGGTAGTAGCAGTAGGTGTGTCATGTGCTTGGACCCTGACTGGCACTGCTGGTGGCTCCTCGGTCGCAGATCACATAGGTGCTCTTGCAGCACCCCTTGCGCGTCCTTGACCTCTATCTTGGACCCGGCCTCTGACGGCTATAGTAGGGGGCGTAGGTGCCTGATCATCTCAGGTAGCACATGTCCTCACCATCTATGAGAGAATAGAAAGACAAAAGTTTAGAATTGTGGTTTAAAAAATCTCGCTCGACAAGAAAATCAAATGAAGTGGAATATTCGTAACAGTTACACAACCTCTCGTAGATAAATACATACGTCTCTGTATCGATCAGCGAGACTCTAATAAACCGGCTTGTGATCCATGACTCCTATGAACCTGGAGCTCAGATACCAACTTATCACGACCCAATCTCTACGACTAGGTAAGCCTAACAAATGCAGAAAATAACTAAACGTGCGGAATTAAATAATCAAAAGCTGAAAATAACTGAAGGAAATAATTTTTAAATGCCGCTTGGCATATACACAAAACTTCTCAAAATCTAATACATTATCCGAAAACCCAAAAACTCACGGATCCACAAGCTATGAAAATACTACATTGCTCTAATCTCTATAATTTCTATCAAGAAACAGAACAGAAGGGCTAAATACTAAATACAGGAATAGAAAGAGGCTCCTCGTTATGCGAACGCGGTAGATATACCCGGAAGTCCCGTAGAATCGCCTCGTCTCAAGAATGGTAAGCCTGAGTAGAGATACCTAGATCTGCAAATGAAAAACATACGCAGAATGGGCATGAGTACACCACAGTGGTACTCAGTAAGTGCCAAGCTTAACCTCGGTTGAGTAGCGACGAGGAAGGTCAGGATCCTATTGAGGTTAAATGAAAGATACAATTTGACAGCATAGAACAGAAAACAGTATAAGTATGAGCAATAGTAAAAGTAACACAGATATAAAGGACAACAACAACTACACGAAAATAATGTAAACATCGAAGGAAAATACAGCTCAACTCCAACAATATCAACCGAGGATCTTACAGGATATTGTCCTGAAGTCCAAAATATACATATCCAATAAGTCTCTCGGGATACCAACCCATAGTCAAGCTCATACATGGAGATCTATCGGAATCCCGTTCCATAGTCCAAAAAAAAATACCCAGTACTGGGAGAATCTACCGGGTGCATTTCCGTAGTTCCATATCACTGTGCACGGGGATCTACTGGAATCCCACATCCGTAGTCCCAAATGTAAACAAACAAGGGGGGAGATACCGAAATCCCACATCCGTAGTCCCAATGTATATACACAACAACAGGAAAAATGCTCGAAAAACATCAAATTTCAAATTAAGGTAAATAAATTGTCTAGCCTAGCATGTTGCACAGACTTCAGGTAAGGCAGTTAAAAATAAGGCAATTTAATCACTTAGGCATGCTTCTACTAAGCTAACACATGCTTAAATAGTACAAGAATTAAATAGGAAAGTAAATATACTAGTAGTACTTAATGAAAAACGAGATTTCTAACAATTAGCACAAGTATGCACTTGTCACCTTATGTACAAGATATTTCAAGTATCAAATATATCAAATCCTAAGGGAAAATTCTCTCACACAAGGTTACACAAGCCACTTACCTCGAACAAATACAAGTCAACCTAAAACCACGCTCTTGTCATGAGTATCCGACTCCAAATGGCCCCAATTTATTGAATTTAATTGAATATTATAAATAAGACCTCAAGTAATTGATTCCACAAATAAATTCTAAGCTAATACGTGAAATTGGTAAAATGACCAAAACTCCCTTCGGTCCCACATCTAAAATTGAGTAAAATTTATATTTCCAGAATCCTCACACTCTCACAAGTCTAACCATATCAAAATTACCTCAATCTGAGGTCAAATTCCTAATCAAAACTCAATCTCTTGGTCTAAGAACTTTTCCCACAATTTCCACAAAAATTTCAAAATTAAAGGATGGATTTAAGTGTAGATTCATGAAAATTAGTCTAAACCGAGTAAGAATCACTTACCCAAATCGCCCAGGTGAAAATCCCTTCAAAAATCACAATCTCCCGAGCTCCAAAGTCCAAAATATAAATTATAATCTAAACCTCGATTTGGGTTTTAAATTCTACCCACATTTTCCCTTAAATGCTATCGCGTAAGGCCAGTCGCGATCATGAAGAACAAAATAGCACACGCCTCATGTTACTGTATGTGAACGCGGAACCCCGTCCACGAACGCGATGCTCTAACTCTGTGATGACCCAAAAGGTCATCACTTGCTTTTAAATTAAGTTATGTATTTCTGAGGCCTTAAAAACTTCTTTTAGCATTACTTCAATATGTGTGCGTAGTCTGCAAGCTTAAATGAGAAATCTTTGTGAAAAAACAATAAATTTTGACTATAAAATGAATTAATTAGACTTCAGTCAATGTTTTGGGTAAACGGACTCGGACCCGTGATTCGACGGTCCAGGAGGGTTCGTAGGAAAATATGGGACTTGGGAGTATGCTCGAAATCAAATTTCGTGGTCCCAAGCCTGAGAAATGAATTATTTAAGAAAATTATTTTCTGAAATTGTTTATAGGAATTTGAAATTAAATTTGATTAGGACATGATGGTATCGGGCCCGTATTTTGGTTCTGGCGCACGGTACATGTCTTAAATATGATTTAAGATGATCTTGTGAAATTTGGTGAAAAATGGATGTCATTTGACATGATTCGGATCTAATTTGCAAAATTTGAGGTTTAAGAAGTTTTGAAATATTTTATTGATTTTGAGGTATAATTTATTATTAATAGTGTTATTTTGGCGATTTGATCGCATGATTAAGCTCATATGATGTAATTGAGTTAGTACGTATATTTGGTTAGGAGCCCCGAGCGCTCGGGGTTGTTTCGAATATGTTTCGGGAGGTTTTTGGACTTAAGAAATGTTGCAGATTTTGTTGTTCAGTGCACAGGGAATTTGTTTTTCGCGTTCGTGTGGTCCCACTTGCGAACGCGTAAGGCAAAAATCCCAAGTGCCAGTTTTCTTCTTCGCGAACGCAAAGCCTGAGACACGAACCCGAGGCTGGGGGAGTACCCTTCGCGAATGGATACAGGTACTCTCGAACGCGTAAGGCAATGGGCCTAGGGAGGGAGTTCTCAGTTATTCTACATGAACGCATCCACTAGCACGCGAACGCGAGGGCTCGAGGGGTTAAAGCTTCGCGAATGCGAGCCCAATGTCGCGAACGAGAAAGTCTTCAGGCATGACTCATCCCGAACGCGATGAGCCTATCGCGAATGTGAAGTGTAATTTCTCCCGAATATTTTAAGTCTCAAAAAAAGAATACTTACGGGGTTTTCACGATTTTATAAACCACTTCTTCTCCAAAGCCCTTAGGGGATTTTTGAAACATTTTCTCACCATAATCTCTTGGGTAAGTAATCTTTAACTTATTTTCTTCAATTTTTATCAACACCCACTAGATTTCTAGGCCTAAAACATGAGATTAAGGGTGGAAAGTTAAGGGTTTGGGTAGAGTTAGGGATTTTTAATTAATTGTAATTTAGGCCTCAGTTTGGGGTCAAATTCTGGAACAAATTATATATTTGGGCTCATGGGTGAATATGTGATTTGATTTTGGTTAGAACCTCGTGTTTTGAGAAAGCGGGCCCAGGGTAAATTTTTGTATTTTTGGGAAAAATGATTATAAAACTATAATTAAGCATTGAAATTGGATGGTTTAGCATTTATTGATATTATTTAGTCGATTATGTGTAGATACAATTATGTTGCAGTCAAATTCGAAAGGAAAGGCAATTTTTTAGGATTAAGTTGGCCGTGGAAGTTCGAAGTAAGTGTTCGGTCTAACCTTAGCTTGAGGGATTAGGAGTTGTATCCTATTTTGCTAATCGCTTCTTGTTGTGTACGACGTATGGGCATGGTGACGAGAATCTATATGTTGGTTTTGAGCATGACCGTGAGTTTTAAATTGATAGTTCTTGTATTCTTAGACGATACTACAGATGCTTAATTGATGATTCTCGATATTGAGCAAAGATTTAGTTTATTCTCATGGATTTATTTATAGTTGAGTATTGGTATTAATTGAGTTGAGTAGGAGTTGAGTTAGGATTGATTATAGTTGATTCTCCCTTGTCGGGACGTTGGTTCGATATTGTTGTTCCCTTGCCGGGAAGTTATTATATTGCTTTTGTTCCCTTGCCGAGATTCCTTGTGATTTTGTGTTGGCTTGTAAATGGGAGCGGGTGGTACTCCTGCTAGGATGAAATGGGAACGAGTGGTACGCCTACCACAAGATTTAATGAAATGGGAATGGGTGGTAGGCCTACCATAAGATTTAATAAAATGGGAGCGGGGGCGTATGCCTACCACTAGATTTAACGAAATGGGAACGGGTGGTACGCCTACCACAAGATTTAATAAAATGGGAGTGGGTGGTATGCCTACTACGAGATTTAATAAAATGGAAACGGGTAGTACGCCTACCACAAGATTTAATAAAATGGGAGTGGGTGGTATGCCTACCACGAGATTTAATGAAATAGGGTCGGGTGGTACGCCTACCACGAGATATGAGAAATGGGATAGGATTGCATGCCTGAAATAAGATGTGAACCGAAAGTGAAATCTGCCTTTGTTTTCTTTATCCTTGTTAGAAGTTCAATGTTGGTTTCCGTATAATTCTCTTGAGATTCTGTTTATATCAGTTATTCCTCGAAGCATGTCTCCCCTTCCCAACCTTAATTGTTTGCTTCAGTTTATTTTCCGATATATATATATGTATAGGTTTATCTGGAGTCTAGTCCTAGCCTTGTCACTACCTCACAGGGGTTAGGCCATGCACTTACCAGCACATGGGGTAGGTTGTGCTGATGCTACACTCTGCACTCTATGCAGATACCGGAGCAGCATTGGGACAGTAGCTTGGGAGCCAGCCTTCAATCCACCGAGATTCCGAGGTAGTCTTGTAGGCATCCGCAGGCCTAACGTCTCTTCCATCTTCTATTATATTCTGTTATCACTTGTATTCGAGACAGATTGTATTTCTTTCATTCAGACATTTGTATGTAGTAATCATAGACAGTCCATGAATGTTGTGACACCGTTTTATGGTTAGAACATATGTTGGCTTTTTGTATTAATTTTGGTATTATATTTGTCTAAGTCTTCCGCTTAAATTTTACATCTTCAGCTATTATTTAAATGTTTATCACCTATTAATATAAGTTGTTAAAAGAATTAAAATGAAAGAGTTAAAGATTTCTAAACTTTGTGGCTTGCCTAGTTTCTACGAGTAGGCGCTATAACAACTCCCGAGTGTGGGAAATCCAGGTCATGACAAAATCCCTCAACCTACTCAATCGGGGTTGACTTCACGCGACGGTGTAGAGAAACAATTAACAACCTCTGCCGCATTATTTCTTCTATGCGAACGTGGCCTAGCCCACGCGTTCGCGATTCAACACTGCCTCAAAGCTATGCGTTTGCATTCCTCCTCATGCGAACGGGAAGATTTCCCTCAGCCTTGTGAAAGCCTTCATGATCGCGATGAAGAAATGTCTACAACACGTACCAGCAAAATCTGATGCCTTTCCAAGTCCAAAAATGGTCCGTTGAGCATCCGGAAATACACTCGAGGCCCCTGGGACCTCAACCAAACTGCTAACCAATCCTAAAACATCATTAATACTTGTATCAATCTTCAAAACACCCCAAATGATATCAAATCAACCAAAATACATCGGATTCAGCCTAAGTTTTTCCAAAATCTTTTGAATCACGTGATTGACAAAAGCCCAACTAAACCACCTCTGAATGACCTGAAATTTTGCACACACATCCCAAATAACATAACAAAACTATTGCAACTCTCGGAATTTCATTCCAACCCTCGGATCAAAATCTCACTATTGAACTGGAAGCTTCAAAAATTTAACTTTCGGCATTTCAAGCCTAAATTAGCTACGAACCTCCAAAACACAATCCGAACACACCCGTAAGCCCGAAATCACCTAACCGATCTAACAGAACCATCGGATTAACAATACAAGAACTTCAAACCTATCTCTCTAAAATCTTCTGCCTTCTCTCTAGGAAGAAGGGTGAATAGTGATTCCGTCACTATTCATCGGGCATAATTCCGTCAGTTATCATCACGAAATTAGTCACACAACAAGCTCCTTCTTGTGGTGATCATCCCCTTTCAATTTTTTTTCCAAAACTCTAAACCAAACGCAATAGATCTTGAATTTAGCGATCGAGCTCCCTGTAGATTCGAATTTTCATTCTGCAATCTGTATCGTTACTCCTTTGTGATGTGAAGTTTATGGATTGTTGATAGTTGATTTATTCGGATAGAGATTTGCTATTTAAAGCAATAACAGATCGTAAAAATTTATTGAAGGTACTGTAGCATCGAGATTTCAATACAATTTTCAGCATTTTCGTAGCAGTGTTATAGCGTGGATATGGACGATCTTTTCTGAAGTAAAATGCAACCATGGATGCTACATCTTCTCCCCAGCATCTAGCTGTGGGAGAGGTTCATAGCATTCTAAAAACTGCTCCAAAAGAAAACACAAAGCAATCGTATGCTTCAACACTTCAAGCTAAGCTGTCTGCTCCGTCAAAAATAGAGATGTGTCCAGTTAACCATGGTGAACCTGTAATTCAATTCACTAAGGAAGAGGTTAACAACTTCATTAGGGAAGAAGGATTGCATCAGGCAGTTGTTATTAAATTTTCTTATGGAAGACCTGATCTATTGGATGTGCGAATAAGATTTTCGTCGCAATTTGATGTTCAAGGTCAATGTAACATTGGACATTTGGAGTTTCGTCAGCTGTTAATCTGGTTTAATATCTACAATGATTATGTTCATTTCCTTTCAAATTCGACTGGATATCTTAAATCCATAGGCGACGAATATTTCTTCAGAACATTCCCATGGTCTTTAGAATTCAATCCGAAGGAGGAGACGTCGATGGCAGTCGTGTGGATTTCTCTTCCAGGTCTGCCTCCAAATCTTTTTGCTAAGAGTTCGTTATTGTCTATAGCCTCATCTGTGGGAAAACCTCTGGCTGTGGACAAGGCAACACAGGATAGAACGAGACCTAGCGCGGCAAGAGTTAAGGTTATAGTTGATCTTTTGGATAAACATACTAAAAAGGTCAAGCTACAGATTTTAGATAGAGTTTCAGGTAAATATGTCGAGATTCATCAAGAAATAGTGTTCGACAAATTGTGCTTATTGCAAGCATCAAGGTCACGATGACAAGGCGTGTAGAATTAAAAAAGAAAAAGCTGGAGCAGAGGTGGTGGTAGAGGCACATTTGGACAGTGATCTGTCTGGTCACGAGGTCGATGATTTAGATAAATTACAAGGGGATGCAAGGGACTATCTAAATGCTAAAAGATCTGCACAAAGAGCTAAGGATTCATAAGAAAAAGATGGTAATTCAGGAGTTGAATTAACAAAAGTCTCACAGCAGATTGTACAAAGTGCAGAAGGAGTGACTGTGGAAAATAATGCAGGCGTGAAGGATGTTGTTGCTCGAATTGACTCTGTTACACAAACTGGTATGGTAAAGGTTGTTACGAAAATGACTGATTATTTGAAGCCTACACAACATAGGGGTGATGCTGATCAATATGAAATGGCTAGGAATCCTGTGGTTGCTGTTGTATCTGATGCACCACATGCAGCAGCTCCAGTTGAGTCTATGGAGGAGGTATTGAAGTTGGATAAAGGACCTCCTAAGCCTTCTATAGATGTACCTGCTTCTACTATCTATGCATGATCATATGTGCCTACAGCTGGGGCAATGCAGTCTACTGCAGATAGTATTTCTTCTAGTGCACAGGCTGGGCAGATGGTTGTTTTTGAGGGTGAGGCATTAAATCTGAATTCAACATCAGTTGTGGTTACTTCTGAGCATACCAAAACAGATGATATTCGACAGAATCAATGTTGCAATGTGACGCAGATAGGAAGTGAGGCCAGAGAGTACTTGGTTGATGCAGCTCAATCAAATGTTACACTTGCAAACACTCTCACAAGGCCAAAGGGTAATACTGCAGATAGTATTTTTTTCCAGTTCAAAGGCTGGGCAAATGCTTGTTTTTGAGGGTGTGGCAGTAAAGCTTAATTCAACATCAGTTTTGGTTACTTCTGACCATACCAACACAGTGGATATTCACAAAAGACAGAATCAATGCTGCAATGTGCCGCAGCTAGGAAGTGAGGCCAGAGAGCACTTTGCTGATGCAGCTCAATCAAATGTTACACTTGCAGACACTCTGACAAGGCCAAAGGGTGATTCTGCCCAGTTTTGTAAAATGCAATCTACTGTTCCAATGAATTTGCCTTCTACTCTTGTAACCGAAAAGATGGTATCAAATTTGCAACCTACTGATCCATCTAATGTACCAGAATCTGACAAGACAAAAAGACATGAAGAGATGCTGATTGAGCAGCAGCAGGTATTGCAGAATACTAGCATTAAAAATACAATTCTGTTTAATCAAGCAAATGGTACTAATTTAGAGGTTTCAGATAGTTTCAGATCTTCTACAGATCATACTGGTTTAACAGTTCAACCAGGGGAAAAGTTGACAATAACAAATTTACTTGATGCTTCAAAAAATCCTGGACAACAACATTGTAATGAACTGAATAAAGCAGCAGTTTTGGTTACTTATGAGCATACCAAAAAAGAGGAAACTCGATAGCATCTCAGCTGCAATGTGCAGCAGCTGGCAGCAGGGGAGGAAAATGTACCAGCTAGTGTACATCAAATTATCAAGACAAATATGCAAATAACAACAAGTACTACAGATAATGAGTATGCGCAGAACACATTTCAACAAGATACCTCTAATCAGCCTGATATGTTTCAACAAGGCAGTATGACCTCTTTGATAAATACAGCAGCTGCAGTCTCTAATGAAGCCTTTCTTCAGCGTGGTTTTGATTTACATCCTCCTGCTGCTACACAACAAACCAGTGAAGCTGCTCAACAGTCTGTAAATAACTGGTCATCTATGTCCACCAGAAAAGCAACTTCAAAAACCAAAATCAAAACACACAGCTCATATAAGAGTCCAGCTTTACATACAATTCGAAACTCATTTGTTGCACTTACAAATGTCAATAATGAGAATGCAATATCGACTGGACAGAATATGCAAAAGGCCAAAGACCAGTTTTCTCCAATCATACCTTCTCACTGTATACATGTGGAGACAACTATCAAAGGTCATGGAAAACCATCAACCTCCATTGGAAATAACAAACCAGTAATTCAAGTTAACATGAGGGACATGGTCATTAAATCCAAACTATGGAAAGACCAACGAGATGTTGACGATGACGAGGGCTGGGGAGAAGGACTGGCTGGTTATTCATCTTCAGAAGACGACCAGGAGTTTGACAATGACAGTGTAGGAGAGGACTTTGATGATCAATTCAAGCCAAAATTTCAAAGGAAATCAGCGACAATCAATGGTCCTGCAAATCTGAAACCTGCAGCAAAAACAAACAGCAACTTGAACCATAATGCTCCAGTATTTGGTCCACGAAATTCTACAAAATCAGGCGAAACATCAGTTGATGTTCACAACGCAACATCACTGCCAACATCTGCCCAGAATCAGATTGTACCAATAAAATCAATCACAACTTTGAAGGAGACGAAAATGTCGGATACAATGATGCAACCTTCCCATAAACTACTGGATGAGAGGGCAGAAAGACATATATATGAGGAAGGGGAGGAAGAAGATATATTAAAGCAATGTCGGGCAGATGCGTCAAGAAAGATGATCTGTCACTAATGCATAGTAAAACAAGTAAGAAGTATCGTGAAAGGGATAACAGTTGGGACGGCAGAATGTTTGAAGACTTAAACATAAGGAGACCTCCAATGAGAAATGCAAAACAAAAACAGGTCACTCAAACAATTATTACAAAGGCCAATCGATCGAGGAACAAAGCATGAATTTTGAAGTCATATTGAGAAAATTATGGACGAAGATATTAATCTACAAATTAAAATTTTCAGAAAATTGGAGAAAAAAGAGCACCAAGAAAGTTTCTTCAACTTTTTATTTTTCCATTTCATTAGTATTTTCCAATGTAATATCATCACTGAGCATGTTATAAACTCGGGGATGATCATACTGTTCTTAGTTCTTGCTACTTCGTTCTTTTTACATGCTTGTTAGCTCACGAGGCTTTTATTGATCTCAATAGGATTAATAAGGTAAGGTTTACGCCGGTTATTGTTATATGGGTAACAATACCGGTGTTATCCCCCCTTATTTTATTTTTCCTATTTGTTGTAACTTTTTTTTAAATTATATTAATGAAATCTAGCCCTAGGCGATTGCCTAGTGGATTGCCAAAAAAAAAAAGAACCATTGGATTTTCATTCCGAGGTTGTCTTCACACTGTTCCGACTACGGTCAACTTTCCAACACGTATGCTCTCATTTATGGACTAAGTGTCCCAAAACTCTCTGAAACTTAAAACTGAACATCCCGGCAAATTAAAATACCATAATATAAACTCGGAAAAAATAGTTAATAAGGAATCGGGACGTTAATTCTTAAGACGACTGATCGGGTGTCACACATATCAAACTACTATAAAAGTTTAACTGTATCCGATATTTGCACCAATTTATAATTTGTCAAGACTTATCAAAAATTCATAAGGGCACTAAAGGAAATGGAGAAACATGTACCGGAAATCTAGGATCCCTAAAGGCAAGAGCTATAGATAGCAAAATGTGTTTCTAAATGAACATAAAGTGGAAGCGTGTACGTATTATGAACGTCTTAATACAAAGTGCCTCGTTTACAACAGAGTATGAAGTGTTTCGAATTTTTTAGGAAGCAGTAAAGTTTTATAGTGTGAACAAAATGGAAGACAATCAAAAATAAGAAAGCAGTACAATTTAATTCGACACATTTCAAAATGGACATAGTTTTTTTTTAATTTTGTTGTGTGTGAACAAAAGTACTAGACAACCAAAAATAAGAAAGCAGGGGATTTAATTGGAGGCATGTCATAAATGGACATTAGTTATATGGTATATATGGTAATAGCTAAGCAGGATGAACTATAAAGATATCAGCATGTGAATTTTAAGGATTATTTCAAGTCATACTTTTCTCGATAATAGAATGGAACAAGGATAGTTGGATGACATAATGATTCAGTGCTACAACAAGTCGACTTTAATTAATTAGACAAATCAAATTAGAAACGTTTGGTAGTATATTAAGAAAGGTGGTTGGTAGTTTACATCAGGAATAGCTACATATTTACATAGGTTTCTCTTTTAAATAGAACTGACAAGATATATAACTTCAACCTCATGAATCTTATTTTTCGGAATTTAAATTATATATATTGTTGGTATAATCCATAAGAACACCTTTATATGTTATAGCAAGTAACATGCTTTATCTTCAAGATTACATATTTAAAATTTTAGAAAAACTTTAAAGTATATATCATTTGAATAGTGTACAAAATATTATACAGATCATACATATATATATATATAACTAAAAACTCTGTTTCCAATACAAAAGAGCAAATGAAAGTCTTTTAGATTCCACTACCACTAGCTAAAATTGGATAATAAACACATTTATGAGTTGTGTAAAAGGCAAAAATGCACAGCAGCCCTCAAAACTAATGTAGAACAACAGCAACGTGGCCACTATAATCTTATTTAGTAAGGTCTAGAAAAAATAATGTGTATGTAAACTTTACCCCTACTCTTAAATAGAAAGGCTGTTTTCAAATAGATCCCGACATCTTTCTCTCCAAAAATTTCTTACCTTATTTTTAGGGAGATTTGAACTCACAACCTCTCGAATGAAAATAAAAATTACTTACCATCTTACTAATAGCCAAGTAGCTCCTCATTAAAACGTTCAAAACTTGTCTCGTTATCCCTTATTTTTACTAGCTCTTTTAATTTCTTCTTCATTTTAATTAGAACTTGCACCGCTACTCAATGTATCTAAATCAGTGTTTTAAAAAAATATTCTGAGATTTGCCTGGGGACGAGGCATTATAAAAACACATGTGTGGGTCTTTAGTTTTATAAGGCTTACGTCCTCTAAGCGCCTGATTTTGCGTTTTAACGCTCAAAGCTTGAGACTCGCCTAACAATTCTTATGTAAATCATGCATTGAATTTACAAATTGGCACTATTAACTCCCAATATTCTTTAACAAATAAACTATTAAGTTTTTTTATTTATTGGAATATGAAAATTGTAAATAACTCAAATAACGAACCGAAATATTGCATATTTATTAATTGAGAACAGCGAGAAGGCGAATTCATTTGAATATTTCTTCTGAAAACAAATAACCAAAATTTATATTTTTACTTGATAGATCTTCATGGCTTTGTTCTATGTCTCTTAAAATTATCATACATTTATTATTTTACTATTTATAAATAAGTTTATATTAACTCATAACGGACTAATATTACAAATTACAGTGTTGATAAAATTTATTGAGTTTTTAAGAAGGTAAAATATGCAGTTTAATAATATTTTGTAAGAGATTATAATTTTTAATTGCTTGAAAGTTAAGAAGTTGTAGTTAATTTATATTTTATAGTAATTTTAACAATATTCCATTATTTGTACTTTTAAAATATGCTAGATATTTCATATTATATGAGTTTCTTTAATCCTTTTAGTTTTTTTGAACTTTTAATATATTTTTTTTGCGTTATGGTGTTATATTATTAATTCATAATTTTCAACAATTAAAGATCTGTATGGCTTATGCCTTATGTCTCGAGGCTTTCGCCTCACCCTGTATTACGAAAACGCTCTGCCTCTTACCTTCGCCTTTTAAAACATTGATCTAAATGACTAAATGTAAATCTCATCAAACACGTTAAAGCTTTACTAGCACGTTTAATAGCTTGTTTGGCCAATGTCACAACCTAGAATTCCTACCGTCGGGATCGGGATGACGCCTAACATCACACTTGCTAGGCAAGCCAACGCTAAATTTTATTAGCCAATTCCTTTATGTTCCAATGATTAACAATAAACAAGTCAAAATGAATGTGAAAGTAAATATGCTTTGATTATATACTATTACTATCAGAATCATGTGTCACAATCCACGAACTTACTAAGATTTTACTACAACTATTTGTCTGAAGGAAAATACAATTGTTTACGAAATAAAGAAAATAGTAAAGTGGAGTATAGAAGGGGCGACAGGACATGCGGACGCCAACAAGACTACCTTGGGTCTCCAAGCAAGTGAATCCTATATCCAACCTCTCGATCAACCCGAACCTACTCCAAAATCTGCACAAGAAGTGCAGAGTATACTATCAATACAAGCGACCCATTATACTAGTAAGTGCCAAACCTAACCTCGGCGAAGGAGTGACGAGGCTACAACGGGGCAATCACAATATAACCAACATATAGTATATAATAAAAGGAGAAAGAAAGACATGATAAAATATAGCAGTAACTTGCAAGAAGTGAATACAGTTCTGTTTGGGTCATCACTTATTTTTAAAATGAATTATGCATTCTGAGGCCTTAGAAACCTCTTTCACCATCACCTCGATTTGTATGTGCAGTCCGGACGCGTAGCCGGAAGACTATTATGTGAAAATCAGTGAAAACGTTAAAAGTTTTGAATTAATGCATTTAAATTGACCTCAATTAATATTTTGAGTAAATGGACCCAGACCCATGATAAGGGTACCGGAGAATTCATAGAAAAATATGGGATTTGGACGTATGCCCGGAATCGAATTCCAAGGTCCCAAGCCCGAGAAATAATTTTTTGAAGAAAATTATTTTCTAAAAAATTCTATGAGTTTTAGAAATAAAATGCATTTAGAATTTGATGGTATTGGGTTTGTATTCTGGTTTCGGAGCCTAGTAAATGTCCTACATATGAGATAAGATGAGTCTGTGAAATTTAGTGAGAAACGGAGGTCCCTTGGGGTTATTCGGACAAGTAGTTGTGAAAATTCCTACTTTGAAAGTTTTGATATGTTCTTAGATTTTTATGTTAAATTTATTGTTTAAGAGGTTATTTTGGCGATTTGATTACACGAATAAGTTCATATAAAGTTTTTGAATTTGTATGTATGTTTAGTTGGGAGCCTCGAGGGTTCGCGTGAGTTTCGGATAGGTTCCGGGGTGTCTTATGCATAAAATATAGATGTTAGATGTTCAGAGAAGTGCAAATCTCTAAACCTTCCAGTGCGGTCCATATTGCATTTTGTGTTGTCCGCGCTGAAGGCTGGGCAGCCGCACTCGATTTTGTGCGGTCCGTGCAGGTTCACTGTTCCAACTTCGGAAGCCTATATCTTTTGATCTACAAGAAATTTTAAGATGATTCAAAAAACAGTTGTAGCCCTTCGTGTCTAGTTTCCCAAAAGAAAAAGAAATTGCAATTTATACATCTGTAGATAAAGGTATGACCACAATACTAAAGCATATCAGTGCAGCCAACACTTTTAAATGTGAGGCTGCACTCGATTTTGTGCGGTCCGCACAGGGCATCTGAGGGAGGTATATTTGAATGAAGTTTTTAGCTATTTTTCATTTTCTAAGACCCCAAAAATATAATGGGCGATCTTTCAAAGGCAACTTCTTCTTCAAATTAATTGTAAGTTATTTTTTAACTAGTTTTCTTTAATCCTTAACAACTTTTAACATGATTTTAACTTAAAATCAATGATTTTCATGGGAAAATTGGGTATTTTGGGTAGAACCTTGGTTTTTAAAATTTGGGGATTTGGACCCCGATTTGAGGTCCCGTTTCAAAATAGATTATGTATTTGAGTTTGTAAGTGAATGGGTGATCAGGTTTTGGTCTAAACCTTGTGTCTCGACCATGTGGGCCCGTGGTCGATTTTTGAATTTTTGGGAAAAACTTTAAAAACCTTATTTTCATGCATTAGAATTGATTCATTTATCATTCGTGGATATATAAAAGCAAATTGGTGGTGGAATCAAGGGGGAAAACAATAGTTGAGACTTAAATTGTGTTCGTAGCATCGAGGTAAGTGTTTGGTCTAACCTTAGCTTGAGGGATTAGGAGTTGTGTCCTATTTTCAGTATTTTATTTGCTAAGTACGACGTTAGGCATGGTGATGAGTATCTATTCGTTAGTGTCAAGCATGCCCGTGAGTTATATATATGATGATTATTATGACTCTGTTTGTATTGTTCACGCCTTTTGTGATGATTTCCATTGTTTAATAAAGTTTTTGGAAGTAATAGTGAATTTTAACATTGAGGAGTATTGGCTCAAGTTGTATAGTGAATTATGAAAGTATAATTGGCAATTGAAGCTTATAGAGCATTGGCTCAAGTTGTAATGAATTGTGAAAGTATAATTGGCAATTGAAGCTTATAGAGCATTGACTCAAGCTGTATAATGAATGGTGAAAGTATAATTGGCAATTGAAGCTTATAGATCATTGGCTCAAGTTGTGAAGTAAAAGTGAAAAGGAGAAGACAATTATTATATTGTCTCCCTTGTCGAGATGTTGTTGCTTTTATTTCTATCTCCCTTGTCGGGACGTTGATGCTTTTGATACGTTCCCTTGCCGGATTCTTATTGTAAATTTATTTATTCCCTTACCCTAATTGCTTTGTAATTGTTGCATGGGTGAGGAAGAGTGTAAAGTACGAAGGGTGATGCCGTGTATTATTTTGGTAAGAGAGTGTTAAAGCACAAAGGGTGATGTCGTGCCACACGATATACCATTTTGTGCCTTTATATGAGTGATAATGCACGAAGGATCATGACGTGTCATAATTATGTGAGGTAAAGCACGAAAGGTGATGTCGTGCCATTTATATTGATTTTATAGTGAGAACGAGAGTAAAAGCACGAAAGGTGATGTCGTACAGTTGTCCCTGATTTTACTAGTTCTTGCTGATAATTGAGTTATGGTGTCCTTTATGTATATTTACTGAGTTTTTGTTGTTAGTTGACTTCATTGTGATGTTATTGATTCCTTTGCCCTAATTTCTTTGTGATTGTTGCTTGGTTGAGGAAGAGTGTAAAGCACGAAGGGTGATGTCATTTATTATTTTATGAGGAAGACTGTAAAGCATGAAGGGTGATGCAGTGTCGCACGATGTACCATTTTGTGCAAATTATATTGATTTTATGGTGAGGATGGGAGTAAAAGCATGAAGGGTGGTGTCGTGCAATTTATATTAATTTAGGTGAGGATGAGAGTAAAAGCACGAAGGGTAATATCGTGCACATGTTTGGCTTTCAATACTTGTTGATAATTGAATTGTGGTATTCCATATATTTAATTGAATTGTGGTATTCCATATATTTAATTGTTGCCATCCTACATCTATTTGATATTCCCCTATAGCATGTTTTCCCTTCCTAGCCTTGACGGTATATTCCTGCTTTTGTTTTCTATTGTACCTTATTTATCTGTACAGGTTTATTCGGTAGTCTGGTCCTAGCCTCGTTACTACTTCGTCGAAGTTAGTCTAGGCACTTACCAGTACATGGGGTCGGTTTTGCTGATACTACACTTTACACTGTGCGCAGATCCCTATGCATTAGCTTTTGGACCTTAGCTTGGGTGACTGCCTTCAGCCTATACGGAGATCCAAGGTAGTCCTGCAGGAGTCCGCAGGCCCTAGCGTCTCCCTCTATCTTTTATTCCCTGTTTCATTTATGTAATTTAGAAACGGTGTTGCATTTATTTTTTTTGGACCTTGTTTGTAGTATTCCTAGACCATCTGTGAAGTTATGACACCAGTCCTGGATAGTCTTTATTTAAGAATTTATATAGGATATATTTAAATGGTTTTATTGTTTCTTTCGCTTATTGAAATTTCCCTGTTTATAAGTTGTTGCTTCATAATTGTTAAAGGATTAAAATGGGAAAAGGTAATTTGTTCAAATAGTTGGCTTGCCTAGCTTTCACGAGTAGGCGCCATCACGACTCCCGAGGGTAGGAAATTTGGATCGTGACAAGTTGGTATCAGAGCTCTAGGTTACATAAGTCTCACAATTCACGGACAATCTTAGTAGAGTCTGAAGTATCGGTACTGAGACGTCTGTATTTATCTTTTAAAGACTATGGAGCTTAGGAAAAATTCACTTCTATTCTAATCTGTCGTTCGGAGTTATTCCATCGTTGATGATTGAACTCGTCTATTCTTGTTCTATCACTAATCTCGACAACAAGAAATACGTCTACAATTGAACAAGAGATGGTGACCCAGTGAAATCTACGATTAGGGGAAGAAGAGAGGCAGAGCTCAATCTAAAGCTTGAACATCAACACCTATTGTAGAACCTTAAATAGATCTAGAAGAAGAGGCTCCACGTCAGTTGGTACCTGCCGGACCAGTTCAGGCTTGGAAGTATTCATATCTACTCTAGTTCTGCAGAATGCACTAGTTCGTTTGTTGAGGTTGGATAAGTTTACCAAGATATTCAAATCCATTTTACTGGTACACCTTTTGAGGACCCACAAGAGTTTCTTGACCGTTGCTATGAAGTATTGCAGAACATGGAATAGTTAAAAGCAATGGGGTTGATTTAGCCATAATTCATATGATGGATTCTGCCAATAAGTGGTAGAAAGACAATGTATTTACAAGACCCGTTATGGTTCCGACTAAAGATGTGGACGAATCATGTAGGGTTTTAACGAACATTGGCATCTGGTTGATATATATGACTTGGGAAGGTCAATATTGTGGATTATCAGATTTTATGACTTATGACTTCACGCTAAGTGAGGAAGTCCACTATCAATGGATGAATTATAGGGTCATGTGTTATATATCAGTTTTGGCCTGAAATGTATATATGTGATACTGAAAGGTTCCCCCAAATGTTCACGCATATTTAGGGCATGAGACTTTGCAGGGGATAAGGTTGGAACTTCTGGTATGTCTGCCTCCATAATAATTCAATAATTGAATATTAAAGGAGTTAGACAAATAACTTTAAATTACAGAAGGTCTACTCGGCGTGGAAGTCACGGTTGCGGATTTTGTGGTGCTTCAAATGGAACATAATGGCTGACAACCTTCTGGACTATGTGGTTTGTTCCAAGGTTTATCTATATAGAGCTTTACCTTTGTGATCATTGTGCATAAATAGGGGTAAAAGTTACCCAAATGAATAATAAAAAGTATATGAATAAATGGGGTAGCTCAGCAGTGTTGAGTCAACATAGCAAAAGAAGAAATTGGCCGCCGGTGTTTGTGGCAAGCCTATGAAAAAAGCAAACTAGCCTATGCAACACAACCTACTCAATTCGGTTCTCAGAAATGCTTTTGAAAGAGTTTATTTCCAGGATTCTTTGTGATGTGTGGCACATAGGGTTTGAACGGTTGGGTCAAAATATGTTATTAATTTCAATAAGTTAGCCATCATACTCCTACTTTGGTTCCTAAATCCAGAGAGCGAGTCTACATACTCGTTAAAGGACTCAATTAAGATCTTGGAATTTTGCACGACTCGGGAGCCATATGTTGATACTTATTTTGGCAAGTGGTAAGTGTGAGCATGTGATTTTTGTCTAGCTCGAATTACTCTTATAAAATTCTTAAAATTAGGATTTTCCTTTATTTGTGAGATTTTCATAATTTAACTGCACAATTGTGTGTTTATTTGCATTTTGAGTAAATTTAATTCATAAAAATACAAAAAAAAAAATCACATTTTGCATCTAGGATAGTATTTTTAACATTTTAGGTTCATTAATTAATTAATAACACAAAAATGAAAAAAATAATAAAATTGGTTCTTTTTACATTTTTACTTTTGAATTAAATTAGGAGTTAGTTAATTTTGAAATTTAGTTAGTTTAATTTTTAGAATAAATTAGGTATTTATTATTTTTAACTATTGTATTTAACCAAAATAAAAAATATATAAAATAATTAAGAGAAAAGAAAGAAATTGAAAAAATATGACTTAATTACAAACCAATTTGGGCAATTTCTTAAAGGTTAAACCAGCCCAAAAATACCCAAACCTGACCCAACCCATCTCAGCAACTTGGTCCAAACCCCACCTCTCAAAAATGACGCCGTTTGGCCATTTTAAATCACAATCATTCATTTTCTCTGATCAAACGGCGTTGAAGCCTAGGTCTATTTCATATATAACTGTTTCCAAACACCTCCCCCCCTCCCTCGAGAAAGATCTGGTACCTTGTCTCCCCCCAAACCCTAATGTACGCCGGCGCAACACCACCACCCTCCGCCCGTCCGCCAAAAATAGCCTCCGCCAGCGGCGATGCTTCGATGGTCTCCAAAAGAACAACACCCAACCTCATCGACCTCCTCTTTCCAACCCTACCATCAGTGTCCCTTGAATGTCAACCGGTGTTGTCAAATATTGGTTTGAACTCACGACTGCTCCGCCGCCCACGACGGCGCCGATGCCAATCGCCTCCAAACTAAAACCCTAGATTCTCCCAACCCCCTCCTCCTAAATCTGTAAACCTTTACCCTCGAATGTTAGCCACCCTAAACCAGTAATATTTCTTTCAAATGATGTTAATTGATTTAGCATTTTTAGGGTTTTGATTGATTTTTGTTCCGTCGATCCTACTCTTTTTAGTTTTCAATTTTGGTTAATTTTTGTTTGATTTTGATTTTTCTATTAGTTTGATCTTGTGTTGGTTTCAATTGAATAATCCATGATTGTACTATTAATATTAATTTATTGATTGTTAGAATTAATTTCCATGTTTGGATTAGTTAGATTGTTTGATTAGTCCAATTCTTAGAATTTGTTTGGTTATAGCTGAATAGGTCATATTTTTAACCAAGGTTACCTGACCAAGTTTACAGGGTTGGGGCTAAGATTAACTAGGTTAGTAATTCAGAATTTGAATTAAGGGTAGTGTAGGTAATTCAACAAAAAGAATCTTGCAAATAACTAAATTGGAAACCCTTAGAACTTTCTAGATGGGGTTCCAATTATAGATTCATGATTTAAGTGATATAACTTAACCAACAAGTCAAGATTTTAGGGATAAAATAATTAATAAAAGAGGGACTTAAGGAGAAATTGAAAATCTGAATGTTGCCCTAGGTATTACCTATAAAAGGCATACCTCTGCCTTGTTTCAGGAGTTTTTTGGAGAGATTTTAAAAGTGAGGAGAGATTCAACAATTTGAAATTCAAAAACTCAAATCCTATAGCTTAGAGAAATCTGAAAACTTCAGAATTTAGATCCAAAACTACTGAGAAAAATCGACTGGAAAATAAAAAATAATAATATTCTGATAGAAGGTAGATAGTTAGTTTAGATACAAGTTAGATCCTAGAAACAAAATCCTGAAAATCCATAAAAAAAATAGTATAAATCCTCCTCTATATCTATTGTTTTCGATTGAAATAATTCATCAAGGCCTGCTTTTCAACTTCAGCCGGTTTATTTGGTTATTTGAAGTCACTTTGAAGTTGCAGGGTTTTGATTTCGAACTGTTGTGGTTTCCACTGAGCCTGCACCTGTTTGTGTTGTTGTTTGGCTGACCTTCAATTTTCTTATTTTGTGCAAATTTTCATGTACTCTTTCGGCATCAAATGACATATCAAATTTGAGTCAAATGTACTATCAAGTTAAAAGGAATGATGAATTGCAACCTGTTATTGTGAATCCCCCATTATTTTACCTTAGCTGAAATGCCTAGTGTAAGTTGTATTTACTTAAGACATTGCATTACTTGTAATAATATGATTGTAAAAGACAACTTAAGATGTTCACATTTGCTCTCGTATTCCAGATCTAGTATAGTTTAGAAATTTTGCAGTTCTCAGTTGTTTTGAAGTTGTAGTTGTGAGGCATGAACAATGTTGGAGAGTTACGATTCAAGTAATGAATGCATAATGCGACAAAATTCACAACTAAAGGTTCTATGTGTTTTATTGTTAGCAGATTTCGTATTGAAATTCAAGTGTTGCATAAAATGATCGGTTATTTGAAAGTAGTAACAATGATTAGTAATTTGCAGATTTAAATTCTCCTTTAATAGTCAGGTTCAGCAGTTCTCCAATTCGAGTAATTAGGACATTCTGTCCCTTATTTAGCCATAACAAATTTGGATCGGAGATGCATGCTAAAATAAATTTTAGTCAGTTAATTGGGGTAAAAGCATGAAATCAACACCTGGGTCTGTTAATTGGCATTCCTATTCCATGAGATCGTATGTTTTGGTACTGTGTTTTGGACCATGGTTTAATCAAGTCACAAGAACCAGGCCCGATGAAGGCCCAGTCGTGGCTAGTGCCATTTTGAGTGTACATATTTGGGCTCGGCTCCAATTGGAGCCCATTTTACATCTCAAATTGCATCCAAAGCTGGACAATCCGGCTATCTTTTGGGCTGAATTCGAAGCCCAAATGCTAGAGGCCTGAAGTCATACTCGAAGTCATTGGGTTAATTTGCCATATAATTTTGGACCTTTCAAGCTAAGTAGCATGTCCGAATTAGGAGGTTTTCCTCTTGTTTAAATGTGGACTTGAGCTTAAGGCCTAAATTCCTTGAATGTTTTTAATAATAGTAATGCTAATTAGTCCTTTTATATACAATCCTTGATAGAGAATAATAGTTCCTTTTAGGATGGCACTAAAATAAATTGAGGTGCGCCACGCCAAACGAAATTCATAAAATTGTTTGGCCCTCTTTAATCACTTACCTCAAATTACTCAGAAATCGGGACACACCATTTAGCAAATTTTTATGAGCCTCCCGCAAAGTTAACAACGCGTTAGCCGCTTTAGGCGCGTCATTTAATAATTTTATCTTCCTAAACCCGGGTGTGCATTTCATGTGACCCGAATCCAAATCTCAAAATGTTGAATAAAATGTGTTTCGGGTCCGGGTGCATTTCATGTGACATGATCCAAAAACATATTTTAAACGATGTTCACATTCTTTAAAATTTTTAGCGGTAAATAATTTTAAATTTCACTATAGGATGACATGCTTTAAAATAAGATATTGAGCCATTTATAATAGTTTAAGCGACCGTGCTAGAACCACGGAATCCGAGGGTGCCTAACACCTTCCCTCGGGTTAACAGAATTTCTTACTCAAGAATTTCTAGTTCACAGATTTCAATCGTAAAGTCGAAAATTTCCTCAATTTGGGATTCAAGATAAACCGGTGACTTGGAACACCAAAAGCCAAACCTATCCCAAGTGGCGACTCTAAAATACATAAATAATCCCAATTCGAATAATTTCACTTTAAATGGAAAAAGTCCCCTTATACATTTATCCTTCGGGGTAGGTGTCTAAAAAAAGAGGCGTGACAGCTCTAGCAACTCTGCCCGGGAAGGAAACCCAGAACGTTGGTTCAGGGTTTAAGAATTCGAGCTTAGAATAGCTATTATAGTTGGCTTCATTTATTACCTGATTTTCCTACATGTTTTATCCTAATGTGCTAAGTGTTTTACCACTTTAATATTGCCTGAATTGTATATAAAATTGTTTCGAAACCCTTCTCTTCTCATCTTTGGGGATGTGCTCGCTTGTTGACACTCTCTATTCTATTGGTGTCATACCTCAAAGTAAGAAAGAGGTCGGACAAGTTACTAAGCCGAATGACCTTTTGGTTCCCGGTACATAGCCCCCTCCTCGACTCGAGTTGTTCGCTCGGGTCCACATTCTATAACATAAACCCAGGTTTTGAACCTAGAATAACTCCACCTCATGCCGGATCCCTAGTAGGTACGCTTGTTTTCATCATGTGCATTTGACCTAGGGGACTCAACATAGGGGTTGGGTCCGTCTAGGACAGGTGACTTGAAAAGAAAAGACTATCCTGATGCATCCTACTTGCTATTTCTGCATTTGTTTGCCTCGGATCTGCATGCTGACCGGCTTGTAAATAATATGAGAAATTTGAAAAGAAAAAAAAAGAAGAAAGAGAGAAAAGAACAATAGTGTTAGGGTTGAATGAGTTAGTTTCCTGTTTTAAAAAACCCAATACCCAAATGGTAATGAAAATCTGCCAAATTTTTTACAAAATCAAAGAAAAGAAAGTTTTTCGAAATAGTTGGTTTTGTCAAATCTGCTCGAACTATGCTAGTTTGATTCTCACCAGATGTGAGATACGTAGGCAACCCCCAGCAGGTTCAACTTCCCTCCTGCAAAGTTAGCAAAAAAATATAATAAAAAAACAAAGAAACTCTTTTAATTTTGTGAGGTGATGTCATTCGTGTTTAAAATAAGCCGAATGTCCCTAAAAGGGCGTCGGAACGCTGTTTTTGCAAGAACAGCCACCTTGGGCCATTTTTAATGGTTAGCAGGCACAACCTTAAAATCTTCTTCCCCGAAGTGCTAAAAGGCTGTATCTACAAAGTTGGGTTTTTATTTTTGAAATTTTCAATAAAATAAAATGGAGTCACTTTTTTCTTCAAAATAAGTGATTAAATCACCTTAATAAATGTGCAGGATGAGCACGATTCAAAATGAACCTTTCTCAATCATGAACAAAATCCCTTTGGAGTTGCGTCTATGGTGGAATGATCTAGGCAAAGAAGGGCAAGACGAGGTCAAAAAAATATTTGAAAGGTCTTACTGGCTTGTCGGAGATTAAGCCTCGGGGAGACGTCATAAGGGCATTGGTCACATACTGGAACCAGCACACAACGTGTTCTATTTTTCAGATTTTGAACTCACCCAGACCCTAGAGGAAATCGTCGGATACATTGGGAGCACTGAGGTTCCTTTAAGGCACAAGTATTTGGCTGCCCCAAGAATTGTAGCTGTGCATAAATTCTTAGACTCACTGAAGATAAGCAGGACGGTCCACAACCTGGATTTGGCAACTAGATTTTGTACTCCCCACTTTATATACTAGAGATATGGCCACCTAGGAGGGTTCAATAATCTGGAAAGCAAAATATGTAGCAAAGTAAACCCCCAAAAATGGGAGGAACATAGACGTTTTGCTTTCATGGTGGTCTTCTTAGGGCTTCTAGTGTTTCCAAGGAAATATCGACATAAAAATAGACGGATTTGTTAGCACTGTAATCACCCAAGCCAACAACACCCTTGCGCCCATGATAGTAGCTGAAATATTCCGCACTCTCACAGCCTGCAAAGCGGAGGAGACTTTTTTTAGGAGTGCAATGTGTTGTTGCAAATGTGGATGAACGAACATCTATGTCGTCATCCTCAATTCCTGAGTTATGGGTCAATACAGAAAACCTGCGTAGAGGAATTTTATACGAGGGTTAATGGGATTAGTTTGCCTAAAGGGGTCAAGGAATGGACATCATACTTTCGTTCTACCACTGCCAGTCAAATAGAGTCGATGTTTGGATGGTTATCTGTCGATCAAATTATATATATGCCAGCAATTAGGCCTCACTTCCTCATGATGGGTCTTAAGAGAATTGAGCCTTACGCTCCGTATCAGGTTTTAAGACAACTATGGATGTTCCAAATAGTGCCAAAAGATGAAGATCTCAGTAACCAAGTAGTTGAGATTGGTCCTGATGGCTAGTTTCCTGAAGAAGAGTCTGCCAGGTCTGGAGCGAATGTCAATACTTAGCGCCAAATACCTGTGTGCGAGATCCAGCTAAAGGAGAAGTTTCGTCTATGTATCATGCTTGGTATAGAAAGAAAATTGTAGCTGGGAGGCCCGCCAAAAGACCTCATATTAGAATTTTGTCGAATCATCACAAGGACAGTAGGTCGGGTTAGCTAAGGAGAATGAACATAGGTCCAGAATAGGAGAGTTGGAAAAGCAGGTCCGAGACCTTTAGTTTGTAAATAGCTTACAGGCCGCAGTTGATGAGGGTGAAAATAATAAATTAGCTAAAGAAAATGAAGCCTTACGAGCGCAAGTTCAGAAGATGAAGATAGCAGTCAAAGATCCTGTCAGGAGTGCCAAATACGTAATGCTTATAGATAATCTGAGGCAAAAAGTGAGTGACTATAGTTTTGACCTCAACAAAGCAGAAAGAGAATTGGCTAAAAATGTGGAGGGACGAGCACGCCTGGTTAACCAGTTGAAAGAAGAGTACGATAATGAGGTCATAGGATTAAAGAAAAGGGTCATTGTCATAGAGAACAAAATGATCGAACAGGCAAAAGAATTCAAGGTTAAAAGAGAGCATTGCTACATGGCATTGGCACAACTAGAAATGGATCTGCAGCAACTTCAGGAACAAAACCAGATAGCCAAGCAGACTTTGGGGGCTAGGGCCCAGCAGATAGGGCGGTTGCTTCAAGAAAAGGGTAGAATTAGAGAGAGAATCTAGCCATTGCTCACTACATTACTAGGAAATGCCAAGCGTGTGAGAACATGACTCACACCACCTTTTTGCGGCGGTAATGATATTTGTTAAACGGATAATGAGTGACTTGGATAGACTTCAAAGGGATATTGCATATAGGCCCGCAGCGAGACCGACGATGTCCCGTAGGCACCAGGAGCTTTAATATATTCATGATTTTCATGTTGAGTCTGTATTTATTTCTCCACCAGAGTCTGTCATTTACTTTCTGCTAGAGTCTGTCAAGTTGTTCGAGTCTGTATTTTCTGTTGAAGAAAGATAGTTGACTTTGGAGTCTGTATTTCTTTTTGTTCGTCATAGCCTGTCAGATGTTAATCTGTTAGCTTTGGGTCTTTGTAATCAAAGTATTTGCTATCTATGAAAATAAAAAATCTCAAAATATTTTGCTTCTATTTACATTTATTTTCATGAACTATGCTCTGTCTGATTCATGCGGGGTCATAATACGTAGGCAATCTCCATAGGATCGACCGTAACCTTAAGAGAAAAGAAAAGAAAATAAGACTGAAAAAATGAAAGAAAGAAAATAAGAAGATTAAGAGAGAGAGAGAGAGAGATGATGCCAAAAGCAAAGTCAAGAATGAAAGAAAATAAAAGAAATGAGAGCGAAAATCAAGTGGATGCGGAAGCCGGGATGACGCTTGCAATCGGTGCAAAACATGTAAAAAACTATTTAACTGTATAGGTGCATCACACCCCAACGTGCAAGTACCTATCTTTTAATTGTCTCGAACTAATAGCGTGTTGATGTCACATTCCAGTCTAGGTTCTATAGAAACGGTGGTTGGTTCTTGGTACACTGGCGTCACATCCCTACTTCACAAGATCAAAGGGTAGCACAGAAATGTCTTCAGAAATCACCCTGCCAGCAATTCCCATCACGGACAAAAGCCCAATCTCAAGCCTCCCAGCATCAGAGTCAGCAACCGCCGAAGAAAACCAGCTATTGCGTCTCTGCATGATGGAGATGTGGGACGCCTGGTGTGAGCATATGATTTTTGCCCTGTTAACACGGCTCCTACATGACTCTCAAAGCTTAGGATTTTCTTTAAATATTTATTTTTAGGATTTTAATTTTAGAATTTAATTGCGTGTGCCAACGTGTTTTCATCAATGCGTGCTTAAAAATTATTTAGGATTTAAGTTCATGTTATTGCCGAAATAATTATTAATTAGGGTAAAAATTACAAAAATATGTGCAAGTAGTATTTCTGGCATTTTTAATTATTTTTGTATGATTTAAACTTGTTGCATTTTTATTTGTGTTAATTAGGAATATTTTTAAATAAAATAGGGAATTAATTAAATAAATAAAAAAAGGAAGAGAAGAAAAAAAAGCACAAAAAATATATACAAGTATACATACAGCCACCCAGGCTGGCCACAATTGGGCTAGACCTGGGTGGCCCAAACCCTTTTCCCTTTAAAACACACAGAACCAGACCAAAAATCATTCCCTGACCCAGTCCGTGTATAGCCAACCCAAAACGTCGCCATTTTAAGAAGGTCCATCATTGATCAGGTGATCATCCAACGGCCATGAAACGCCCACCAAAATAATACATATATGTCCAAACGTTCCCAATACACTTAGACACCAAACAAGCCTCCTTCCTCGTACATAGACTCCGGTGTATCGACCACCCTTGACCACCGTTGACTACCCAGTAGCCACCTAAATGCCGCCGCCGGAAATCGCCTCACGGCGGTGGCCGGTCACCAAATCTCCCTAACTTTACACCACTAGACCGCCAAAACCTCATCTTCCTCGTCCTGCAATCATCTTCCGCAGAATATCCCTCATCCGCCTCGAATATTCAAAAGTAAGGTCATCGGAACCACCGTCTCTGGCGACCCTGTTCCAAATCTCCCCAACTTTACACAATAGGACAACCAGGACCTCCCATTCCCCGTCCTACAATCCATTCCCTTCAAACAACCCCGCATCATCTCGAATCTTCAAAAGAAAGGTCATCGGAACCACCATTTCCGGCGACCCAACTCCAAACCCATCAAAAATTACACCCCTGAAGCATCTCATCCTCCTTTTTCCATCTGTGTATGTTACACCCTTCGAATCCATTTGAAACATTTCGAATATTGATTTGAAGGCTAACCCTAAAACTCGAAACCCACGGGATTCCGGTCAAACTCATCTCAGGCAATCCCCGTCATTTCCCCTCCCCAACCATGCCACCCACAACCCCTAAATACCATTAACCACTGAGGAAACTCAAATCTGAGACCTTACTTGGTCTCAGAATCACAGAATCCCAGTCCTCAACCCCTAAATCCATCATTCCAAAATGAGTTGCCTTAGAGGGTTAGAAACCTCTATGGAAGAGGCCAGAAACCAACCGATTGATATCAAGTTAGATTTGCATGTGTAAAAGCTATGTCTTCTATCTTTTCCTGTATATAATAGTTTTTTTTCTTTTTAATTGTTAGCTATTTTGGTTTCTTCTGAATGATTAGTTGTTTTTTGACAATCTCATCTGAAATAGGTTAAACAGTCAGCCCTACTTGCTATATGCCTTGGTTGTTACTTGTCTGAAATCCCTTCGTCTCTTGAGTGGTCTGATATCATATTAATATTAGCCTCCCTGATTCTGAAATTCTGGTTTGATGATTCTTCAGTTTTATTTGTTGATATTCATCTCCTGATTCTCATTTATTTCATTCCCTGATACCCTAATTAGTTTTGGTTGGTGTTTATCTTTTGGATCATGTTTGTGTTACTGAGTAATTGTTTTATCCTTCAATACTTGCATGGAGTAGGCTAATTTGTTGTTGATATTAACCTTTACTTTCTTGATTTGATTCATGAACTAAGTGCTCAATTCCTTTTATTTGTTTCTCACTCTCAAGTTTTACTAAGTTCCTTAATGGGGTTATTTCTGTAAGTTAAGCATCAATGGATGGTTTCCCTTTTCTGATCATTTTGATTTGTTGGTTTTTGACACTGAATGATCATCCTGAATAATGTTTGGTTACTGAAAAATCCACATTAAGACACTTGTTTAAAACCTGATTAGTTTTGGGTAATTTTAAACTTTAAAAAGCCCGTTGGTCCAAGACTAAATTTGACCCAAACTTGAACATAATTGACCTGGGTCAATTATGACCAAACCAGGTGACAAAAAAGGTTAAAACTTTAGGTTGGTTAATTAGGGAAAGAAATAGGGGTACAAGAGGTATTTGAGCTTTAAAAGAATCTGGTAGGAGCCCCTAGAACATTCTAGTAAGGAGCTTAGGCACAATTTCAGCCTCAAACTTGAGGCACAAGTCAGGAAATGAAGGATCATTTAGGAAAAGTTGAAATCTGAATCAGGGACTAAAAGGAAAACAAGGAAAAGTGGTGCCCTAAGGATCTACTATAAAAGATACAATCTGAACATTTTTAGGAACTTTTACCTTTTTTGAATTCTAGAAAAAAAGAATACATATTAGTTCTTCCTATATCCTTGATAAACGATGAGTGATGTTCTTATTCCTTTGAGATTTTAATTCTCTCAAAAATCTACTGAAAACCTGGGTGTACTGTTTGATTGGCTGCTGTTTTTCTTGTTGATTAATCTCATTTAATCATAGGCTTCTCTTCTTTGCTGAATTCCAGGTTTATTTCAATGTCCATTAATGTATGAAGCTCAAGTAAAATATGTTCCTAAGTGCGAAGATCTGCATCTGTTATTTTCCTTTGAATCCTCACCATGTTTTCCCCTTGTTTAGTTTTAATATACCTAATGATAAGATAGTTAACCTTGTTGTAATTAGACGTTTGGATTGGTTCATTTTGTAATAACTAAACATTGGGACTGATTTATCTTATAATATCTGGACATTTGAACTACTATTTTAATATGTATAATTAATAGTACGGTTAGCTAGTGGTATGGCTGTTTCAGGTGTTATTTCCTGTTTTCGCTTAGAAATATTGAATTTAGGAAATATTAGCTTGGTAATTATGCAAAAATCAAAACATTGTGTAGTATTTTAGCTCATTTCAACTTCAATACATTTAGCAATAACTCGTTCAGATTTATCTAACGTGTTATAATCAGGACCGTAATTGAATTTTGGAAGCTGGATTAGTATACTCCGACTGATGAGTATTATGGACCACTTAATTCTGATTTAAGACTGAAAACTGGTATAAAACAATCATTAGTATCCTCTTTGTGAACTTTGTTGATAGTTAGTCTTGTGTATAATTGCCAAACCAAAAGAAACATCAGTGAGATCTATTCATAATGGACTCCTTCGTCCAAATTATATCTGGGCCTAATGGAAAGACCCATCAGTTGACAGATAGATTGTATGTTCCTGGGCTGGCTAGAATTTGAAGCCCAACGTGTATAATCAGCCATGAATGAGGCTGAAATGGAAGTATTAATTTTCCAAAGTATGTTACCCATGCATAAATGATTAAGATACATAGGCACAAGCGTGATAGAGAACTTAGTATGCCTTAGGCTGTCCTTATAAAATAAAATGAGCCGTGTTCATCTAATCAAAGACCACAAGGCTCAATAAAATTGATAAAAATATTTAGAAAATCGGAAGTGCCGTCTAGCAAATTTCACGGCTTTCCATGAATTTTAAAGACGTAGCTGTTGTAGGCGCGAGTTTGCTAATAAAATACCTTCCTAAACTCGAGTGCGTATTTATGTGACCAAATCTCATTTTCAATGGAATTATAATACGTCTTAAATTGCGTGCGCATTTATGTGACGTGATTCGCGATGTGCTTTAATAACATTGCAAAATTTCCTAAAAGATATTAAAAACATTTAATTATTTAAAATTACATTATAGGTTGAAACAGGTATTGCAATTTATAATGATTTTTAATAGCCACTTATAATGATTTTTAAGCAAATCAGATCTATAGCCACCTTACTCAAGAATTTGGGCAGTCAAAATTTCCTCGATTTTGGATTTTTAATAAATCGGTGACTTGGGACACCAAAAGCCAAATTTATCCCAAGTGGCGCCTCTTGAAATAAATAATCCCATCTTGAATAATGTCACTTTAATTGGAAAAAATCCTACGCACGGGTCATCTTTCGGGTTAACCACGTGTAAGTCGAAAAGAAGGTGTGACATCTGGTCAAATGGAAAAGAGCCGCCTAGTGTAATTTCCGGATTTCTCGAGCTTTTCCCCAGAATGGGGGGGGGGGGGGGACATCCACTGTCCCAATCAGTCATCCCAGCATCCCACTAGGACACCCAACCATCTCAGCTCATTTTGTGGGAACACCTTCAGAGATTCACCCCCAGACGGCTATATCCATTGCAATCCCAAACATCTCTACCACACCACCATGCGCAGTTATAACATAGCCTACATTGCCAATGCCTTCCTTAGATCCCTCAACTTTTACATTCCTAACACTCACTCCCCAAATGGAGACTCTTCAATATCCCACCTATACTTATTCGTAACCACATCCATTTGAGTTCGCAACAAGATAGGAAAAGACCCTGAAAACTCCGAAACAGGAAGAAATGGCAAAGAGGATGAGAAGCTTGGAGCAGAGCCTCAAAAACATGCAGGGGCTAAGTGGACAAAAAAGGGTGTCATACACCGATTTGTGCATGTTCCCTCATGTGCATTTTTCCTTGGGATTCAAAACACCGAAGTTCGAAAAGTACGATGGTCATGGTGACCTTATTGCCCATCTAAAGAAATACTATAATCAATTGTGCTGAGCTAGAGGAAAAGAACAATTGCTTATCTCTTACTTTGGGGAAAGCTTGGTGAGCATCGCCTCCGAATGGTATATGGATTAGGATATTTTTCGGTGGTACATCTGGGATTATCTTGCAAGTGACTTCGTTCAACAGTTCCAATACAATATCGATATTGCTCCAGACCGAAACTCGCTGGCAACTCTAAAAAAGAAGCCCTCAAAAACCTTTCGCGAGTATGAGATCAAATGGCGAGAATAGGTGTCAAGGGTAAAACCTCCAATGGATGAAGTGGAATTGGTCACGGTATTTCTTCAGGCTCAGGAGGCTGATTGTTTCCAAAATATGATGTCAGCCATGGGAAAACTATTCGCGGAGGCCAAAAAAATTGGTGAGATGGTAGAGAATGGACTGAAAACAGGCAGAATTTTGAGCCAATCAGCTATTAGAGAAACCTCCCAAGCCATCCAAGGCGGGTCTGGAGGAGTGGCCAAACGTAAGAAGAAAGAAGAAACAGCCACGGCAGCTTCAGGTACAAGGAGACACCGCGCTCCTAGACCCATATTCTCAAATAGATCCCCCCAACATTATTACCCTCATCAAGACTTGGCATATTGTCCTCAACCGTATGCGGTTATGAATGCCCAACATTTTGTACGACCGCAGCAGCATGCCAACAGAAACCAAGTCCCATATCCAAGAAATCAACCTCCTCCGCAAAACCACTATAATCCCCATCCTCTACAGAATAATCCTCCCCCTCGTGAGCCACCCAAGAGAAAAACTTTTACTCTAATTGGTGAGTCTTACTCCAATCTATTTCCAAAACTTGTCCAAATGGGCTTGTTGCAACCAGTACCCCAAACAAGACAAAACCCAGCATCGCCCGCTTATGGAGCCGGTGTGAGATGTGCCTATCATTCGGGAGCAGAAGGGCATGATACAGATGATTGCTAGACCTTGAAAAGAGCAGTCGAAAACCTAAAAGAGCAAGGCAAGATAGTGAAAAGGGATGAGGATGTCCCCAATTTAACTAATAATCCATTGCCAGCCCACAACAACAGGCCAGTGATTGGGATGATTTGTGAAGATCAAGAATTTGACCCGGCACGAAAGGTTATAATTAGCATCGTAGATGCATAGAAAAATCAAAAACGCGCCCCAAAGCAAGGTAAAGAGGAAAAGAAGAACAAAGTCACCAAGACAGAACCAGAAAACAAAGTTGAAATAAGCACAAAGGTGATGCCCCTCAAAGATGGGATTCTTTATGTCCCACAAGGCTGAAACGAGAAGCAGCAGACTTTGATCCCTCCAAAGAGGCTTGAACTGAAGAAGGAAACCGAAATTTACATACCCAAGGGGGCTTATATAGTACGGGGGAAAATTAAGACATCGTGGCCAAACGAGCATGTGGTTATTGGACGCGCACCACAGCAGCCCAAGACAGATCTTACTACAATACCGTGGAATATCATAAAATAATGGTTGCATACAAAGGCAAAGATATCTCAGGGGAGCCTCAATAAAATCATCCTGTTGAGAAGTACTCCAACGTAGAAGAAGTAAACAATGCAACTAGAAAGCGTTTCCCCTCCAAGAAACGTGTAAGTCCTGAAGAGGCAGAAGCTTTCTTCCAGAAAATGAAGATGGCAGACTGTGAAGTGGTTGATCAACTATGAAAGTGTCCTGAACAAGTGTCCTTGCTGTAATTGCTGATGAAGTCTCCTGAACACCAAAAGGTTTTAATGAAGACCCTGAATGAAGCCTATGTGCTAGTTGAAACGTCGGTGGAACAGTTAGAAAGAATGGTAGAAAGATTCTTTAGCATCAATCAAATTTCATTCAGCAAAACTGACTTGCCCCTGGAAGGGGATGCTCACAATAAAGCGTTGCATTTAACAGTCAAATGTGATGGATACTATGTAAAGGGGGTCATGGTAGACGGAGTCTCGGGGGTAGACATTTGCCCACTCTTTACACTCCAGCGGATGGAAATTGGGAGTGGAAGGATTCGTCCCAACAATGTCTATATGCGAGCTTTCGACGATATTAAGAGGTATACAATTTGGGAAATCGATTTGATTCTGACCATTGGACCGGTGGGCTTTGAGGTAACCTTCCAAGTGTTGGACATGGACACATCTTACAACTACCTTCTGGGGAGTCCTTGGATCCCCGCAACAGGAGTTGTGCCCTCTACTCTCCATCAAATGCTGAAATTTGAGCATGAAGATCAGGAAATCGTAGTCCACAAAGAAGATGAACAATCTATCTATCGGGACCCGTCTGTCCCATGTCTTGAAGTGAGGGAAGTCAATGAGCACATAGTATATCAAGCCTTTGAAATTGTGGTAGCCGGCCAGTATGAAGAGGGAAAACTCTAGCCTCGACCTTTACTTTCCAATACATCCATTATGGTGGCCAAAGAGATGATACAACATGGATATAAGCCAGGAAAAGGGTTGGGAAAGTCTATGGGATGGCCGAGCCAATTGCCTTGCCTACCTCTGAGAAGTTATTTGGGTTAGGTTTTCACCCAACACCAGATGATTGGAAATGGGCAAAATACAGACAAAGTAAGGGATGGGTCTTGCCTCAACCGTTTCCACGTTTGTGCGAAACCTTTGTCAAACTGAAGTACAGTGAAGAAGAGGAAGATGAGGCCTTCACAGCTGAAGAAATATGTGGGGCGATGTGAGAGATGCTATACAAAACCCACATGGTTTAGCCCGGATAGGGAATAAGCATTGATGAGGTGCTATATATGGGACCAAGCGCTAAGCTCCAAAATTGGAAGGATATGCCGTTTTCGATCAGGTGGGAGTCTCGGTAGACTTGTCCTGCTACTCTTTCTGCATCCCAAGTTATTCCGGGGTGTAACTTGGATGTTTTTCTCTAGTTTTTGTCTTTAAATTTCCACATGTAAACCATGTTATCATTAAATTCCAAGAAATGAGAATAATATTTCATCGTCCATTCTTCTTTATTCCTTCTGATTTTGTTGTTTTTCTCTTTCATTTCTTCTTTTCAGTTATAATAATGTGGCTATGAATAACATGACATGCTTGCGGACTTCAAGCCTAGATCCAAACACGCCATCTAATTGAGAAATAATTAACCAACAACCAGAATATGATGAGGAAGAGGCTTTTAGGGAAATCAATCGAGAATTAGAACAATTTGAGAATAAACCTAAGAAAAACTTGAATAATATCAAGACGGTTAACTTGGGAACCTCTGAAGAAATCCAGGAAACCAAGATAAGCATCCACACAGATGATAAAACTTGAGATTCCATAATCCAACTTCTGTTTGAATTTAAGAATGTGTTTTCCTGATTATACGATGACATGCCAGGACTGAGCATTGATCTGGTAGTGCACAAGTTGCAAACTTATCCTGAATGCCCCCCGATCCAACAAAAATAGAGAAAATTTAAAACTAATGTCAGTGATAAAATCAAAGATGAGATCTTGAAACAGTTAGGAGCAGGAGTAATCCGCATAGTACGATACACCACATGGATAGCCAACGTAGTTCCAGTGCCGAAGAAGGATGGAAAACCCGAGTATGCGTGGACTACAGATATTTGAATAAAGCAAGCCCCAAAGACAACTTCTTATTGCCCAATATCCACATCTTTGTTGATAACTATGCCAAACATGAGATACAGTCTTTCATGGATTACTACGCAGTTCACCAGGTGTTAATGGATGAAGAGGATGCAGAGAAAACCCCCTTTACCACACCTTGGGGGACCTATTTCTGCAGGGTCATGCCTTTCGGACTGAAGAACGCTGGGGCAACCTATATGAGAGCCATAACTACCATTACCATGATATGATGCATCAGGAAATAGAGGTGTATGTGGACGACATGATCATCAAGTCCAAAACTCAGGATGATCATGTACGGGATTTAAGGAAGTTATTTAAACAGATGCACAGATACAATTTGAAATTGAACCCAGCCAAATGTGCCTTCAGGGTCCCGTCAGGCAAACTTTTGGGATTCATAGTCAGCCGGAGAGGTACTGAATTAGATCCGACTAAGATAAAGTCTATTTGAGATTTACCTCCTCGGAAGACCAAAAAGGACGTAATGAGCCTGTTAGGGAGATTGAAATATATCATTCGATTCATCCCTTAATTGACTTCCAAATGTGAGCCCATATTTAAATTGCTAAAAAAAGATGCATCGATCAAATGGACGGATGACTTTCAAAAGGCTTTCGATAAGATTAAAGACTACTTGTCCAACCTACGAGTTTTGGTTCCACCTGAGCCAGGGAGTCCATTGTTTATGTACCTGATCGTCTTGGAAAGTTCTTTCGGTTGCGTTCTGGGGCAACACGACATAACTGGAAAGAAAGAGCAGGCCATATACTACCTTAGTAAGAAATTCACCAGCTATGAGGCTAAGTACACTTTGTTGGAAAGATCTTGTTGCGCTCTAACTTGGGTTGCTCAGAAGCATTACCTGCAGGCCTACACAACCTACCTCATAACTAGGATGGATCCTCTGAAGTACATACTTCAAAATCCAATGCCTACAAGGAGGTTAGCAAAATGGCAGATCTTGCTCACCGAGTTTGATACAGTCTATGTCACTCATACAACAATGAAGGCCCAGTCTCCTTAGCGGACCATTTAGCTGAAAACCCGATAGATGATGAGTACTAACCCCTGAACACTTATTTCCCAAATGAAGAGGTGAACCCGGTGGAGGCAATATCTGAAGATACCGCTGCCTGGAAATTGTTCTTTGATGGAGCGGTCAACTCAAAAGGTGTGGGAATCGGGGAAGTTTTAATTTCACCCACCGTTCAGTACTATCCAGCCATCGCTCGACTTCAGTTCTGCACGAACAATAAAGCTGAGTACGAAGCCTGCACCATGGGTATGAACATGGCAGTTGACCGAAATGTCAAAGAGTTATTAATTATGGGAGATTCAGATTTAGTTATCCAGTAATACCAAGGAGAATGGGAAACTCAAGATGTCAAATTTATCCCTTATCGGTGGCATGTGGAATATCTTAGCAAGTGCTTCAAGATGATAGAGATCAGGTATATCCATCGATGTCACAATGAACTAGCCGACGCACTTGCCACTTTGGCCTCGATGTTGCCCTACCCAGGAAACTCCCACATCAATCCCTTAGAAATCCAAATCAGGGAAAGGCATGGGTATTGTAACCCAGGTGAGGCAGAACCAAACATCCAGCCATGGTACCATGATATAAAGATGTTTCTAAAAAATAAATAATATCCCGAGCAAGCCACTGGAGACAGAAAGAGAACTATCAGACGTCAAGCAAGTGGTTTCTTCTTAAGCTGTGAGGTTTTGTACAAAAGGACCCCGGACCTCAATTTATTAAGATGTGTGGATGCCAAAGAGGCTGGAAGAATTGTGCATGAAGTACACACAGGATTTTGCGGACCACACATGAATGGGTATGTTCTAGTAAAGAAAATCATCCGAGCATGCTATTAATGGATAACCATGGAAATGGATTTTTTTAGCTTTGTCTGAAAATTCCATCATTGTCAGGTGCACGGTGATTTGATTCATGCACCCCCACATAACTGCATCCTATGTCAGCACCTTATCCATTCGTATCTTAGGGCATGGATGTTATTGGGCCGATCGAGTCGAAAGCCTCAAATGGGCACAGATTCATACTGGTTGCCATTGATTACTTCACAAAATGTGTTGAAGCCATAACTTTAAAATCTTGTACCAAGAAATCCATGGTTGATTTTGTGCATTCCAATCTCATTTGTTGTTTTGCAATCCCGGCAACTATCATCACGGACAATACTGCATATTTGAACAACCGATTGATGTGAGAGACATGCCAGCAATTCAAAATAACGCATCGGAACTCTACACCCTACCGGCCCGAAGCCAATGGTATTGTCGAAGCAGAAAACGAAAATATCAAGAAAATTTTGAGAAAGATGATTCAAAGTTCCGGGCAATGGCATGAGAAGCTGCCTCTCGCATTATTTGGGTAACTCACGAGAGTGCGCACATCAACAGGAGAAATTCCCTACCTTTTATTCTACGGAACTGAGACAGTAATAACTGTGGAGGCGGAAATCCCGTCTCTCCGGATCATTATTGAAGATGAGATTGAAGACACTGAGTGGGTCAAGACTAGACTAGAACAACTGACCTTAATTGATAAAAACTGAATGACCGCGGTCTGTCATGGGCAGTTGTACCAACAAAGAATGGCCCGTGCTTATAACAAGAAAGTACGCCCCAGGAATTTGAGGTGGGACAACTGGTATTAAGGCGCATCCTTCCTCACCATCAGGAAGCAAAAGGAAAATTTGCTCCTAATTGGAGAGGCCCGTACATCATCAGAAATATATTTCCGAAAAGAGCATCGTATCTAGGCGACATCAAAGGCGATGATCCCGAAGCAGTAATAAACACAAACACAGTAAAAAGGGGCTCCTTGTAGCAATGATTCAGTCCGATTGAGATGACGAAGGCTTTTATTCCCGCTACCCAAACACTATCAACCCCTTGGTAAACCCATTTGAGCCAGCTACTTTTCTTTGACCACCCTCTTTGGAACCTGGAAATGTTATTCCAAAAAAAATGAATGAAAAACAAAAATATATTGTTTAGGAGACACTCCTGAACTACACCTAACTTAATTCCGAAAGGATATATAAAGAGCCTCTTTCTGGGGTTCAGTCACACCAAAATAAAAATCCAAAGTCCCCCAAAAAGTGAAACAAGGGAAAATGATATAATGGCTCGGCCGTGAGCCCACCAAAATGGTTCCAAAGTGTAATTAGGTACAAAATGTTGTTTACCCAAAAAAGACCTTATCCAAGTCTTCCCGATAAATTGGTGAAGGTGTGGGAGTTGAAAAACATCATTGTTGGAATCTGATACAGTCCAAATTGAGAGAAATAAATTGAGAGTCTTATCGGTGAAAACCTACGGGCACCATAAGGCGACGGTGAGTAGAGAAATTGAAAATGAGAAAGTCCATTTGGTGAAAACTCGTAAAGAGAACCATCAGGCAACGGTGAGAAGAGAAATGAGAGAGGAAACATCTCATCACTGAAAGAGTTCTGGCAAGGTTCCCTGGTTATAAAACACGGGTCAATGAGCTTATGAGAATTTGAGAAAGTTGTGCTGGTCGGGCATCTAGTCCAAGAAGCATGTCATGTCCATTTGAAGCTTGCATTCCCAGATAAGTCCTTCTTTTCCCCCGAAAAGGACGCTTCTATTTAAATTCATCCTCGTTCTCTCTATTTACTTTTCCTTGAATCTCTTTTGGTCTGACTTTTATTCCAAAACAATTACAAAGAAAAGGTAGCAAGAGAGGTTTACAAGGCCCTGCCCAGCAAGAGTTAAAAAAAGGTACCCAACCTTGGCGGGAGCATTAAGCCAATCCCGAATGGCCATAATGGTTGATGCTTTCGAAGCAAAGATATGGAAAAGGAAGGAATGTCCAAAGACAAAGGTCTTTAGAGCATAATAAAGTGAAAAGCCGGAGCCTTATGAAGGCGAGTTGTCAGGAAATCTTGAAGGTTGAGACCATTGGCTCAAAAGAGAAGATAATCTTCAAAACCAGCAAGCATCAGAGGATCTCAGCAAAAGTTGGGACGGGATCAAACAATCAAGGCCACATAGCCAACCACCATTTCAAACTAACAATTGTTCTTTGTTGAAAATTGAAACAATTGCGATACGAGCAACCGTGCAAAAAGCAGGTGCAGTCAAAAGGAAAATGCGCAAGTGCTGAAACAGCATTGCAGCAAATAATCAATGCAAAAGGGAAGTTTCCTCCAAGTCCTTTCCTGCATCTTATCAAAATAAAAGGGATAAAGAAGATAACGAAAGAGGAAAACCCAAAAGAGGATAGTTAAGAATTCCCAATACCAACGATTAGCAAACATTAGGACTGCAATCCCTGAGTTGAGCATCTTTCCTTAGCCAACATTAGGGCTCTGATCCCTGGGTTGAGCGTTTTTCCGTAGGCGATATTAGGGCTCCAATCCATGAGTTGACCTTTTTTCCTTTAGCCAACATTAGGGCTCCAATCCCTGAGTTGAGCATTTTCCTTTTTGCCAACATTAAGGCTCCAATCTCTGAGTTGCGCCTTTTAGACATAGGGCCTCCACTCTCTAGTTGCCTTTAGCCAACACTAGGGCTCCAATACCTGAGTTAAGCATTTTTCCTTTTAGCAAACATTAGGGCTCCAATCCCGGAGTTGAGCATATTTTTTACGCCAACATTAGGGCTCCAATCCCTGAGTTGAGCGTTTTCCTTTTAGCCAACATTAGGGCTCCAATCCCTGAGTTGAGTGTTTTCCTTTTAGCCAACATTGGTATCACCTTTAGCCAACATTAGGCTTCCAATCCCTGAGTTGAGCGTTTTTCCTTTTATCTAACATTAGGGCTCCAATCCCTGAGTTGAGCGTTTTCCTTTTAGCCAACATTAGGGCTCCAATCCCTGAGTTGAGCGTTTTTGCTTTTAGCCATCATTAGGGCTCCAATCCATAAGTTGAGCATTTTCCTTTTAGCCAACATTAGGGCTCCAATCTCTGAGTTGAGCATTTTTCTTTTAGCAACATTAGGGCTCCAATCCCTGAGTTCAGCATTTTTCCTTAGCCAACATTAGGGCTCCAATCCCTAATTTGAGCGTTTTTGTTTTAGCCAACATTAGGGCTCCAATCCATGAGTTGCGCCTTTTAGACATAGGGCCTCCGTTCCCTAGTCGCCTTTAGCCAACTCTAAGGCTCCAATCCCTGAGTTGAGCATTTTTCCTTTAGCCAACACTAGGGTTCCAATCCCTGAGTTCAGCGTTTTCCTTTTAGCCAACATTAGGGCTCCAATCCCTGAGTTGCGCCTTTTAGACATAGGGCCTCCATTCCCTAGTCGCCTTTAGCCAACATTAGGGCTCTAATCCCGGAGTTGAACATTTTTTCTTACCCAACATTAGGGCTCCAATCCTTGAGTTGAGCATTTTTCATTTGGCCAACATTAGGGCTCCAATCCCTGAGTTGAGCGTTTTCCTTTTAGCCAACACTAAGGCTCCAATCCCTGAGTTGCATCTTTTAGACATAGGGCCTCCATTCTCTAGTCACCTTTAGCCAACATTAGGGCTCCAATACCTGAATTGAGCATTTTCCCTTTAGCCAACATATGGGCTCCTATCCCTGAGTTGAGTTTATATCTTTTAGCCAACATTAGGGCTCCAATCCCTGAGTTGCGCCTTTTAGACATAGTACCTCCATTCTCTAGTCACCTTTAGCCAACATTAGGGCTCCAATCCCTGAATTGAGCGTTTTTCCTTAAGCCAACATTAGGACTACAATCCCTGAGTTGAGCGTTTTCCTTTTAGCTAACATTAGGGCACCAATCATTGAATGGCGCCTTTTAGACATAGGACCTCTATTCTCTAGTCGCTTTTAGCCAACATTAAAGCTCCAATCCCTAAGTTGCGCCTTTTAGACATAGGGCCTCCATTCCCTAGTCACCTTTAGCCAACATTAGGGCTCCAGTACCTGAGTTGAGAATTTTTCCTTTAGCCAACATTACGGCTCCAATCCCTGAGTTGAGTTTATCCCTTTTAGCCAACATTAGGGCTCAAATCCCTGAGTTGAATTTTCCTAGCGAAAACTGAGGCAGAAAATTTCGTTCGTTTGCTAGTTTTTAGTGTCCAAACAGGTCTTTACCTCAAGACACCGGATTCGAGACGACCAAAAAATGAATCTCAATCCAGAACAAAGAAAATAAGAAAAGAACAAAAAGAAACAAATTCAGAGTGATTGAAGAAGAAAGATGCGGACTGCTCAGATCTGATTCAAAATCACAAGTTTCGCATGGCCCGCTCTGCTCAAATGCTGAACAAAGAACCGGTACCTACAACTTTTGAGCATCAAGATTCAGATCGGAGTCCATAGATAATCCAGCTAAGACTCAAGATCAATCTTCAAGAGATTTATAGATAGGAATCTTGTAACTCATAGTTGATAGGCGTACCTAGCTTAGCTTTTTATTTTCCTTTTGGTGTAATACGGAGGTCAACAAGCAATAGCAGCACCATCAGCAGTGAGAACATAGCCTCGGTAGTCCCAGCTACCAAACACTCCTGAACTACACCGACCTGATTCCTCATTAGCCGAGGATATATAGGCAACCTCTGAAGCAGGGTGCGGTCAAGCTTTTAAAATTGCTTTCCATGGAGTGTCAAGCAGGAAAAAATCTCTCATGATTGCTCATTTATCATTGTCCAAAAAATCTTCGTGTCTCTGAGCAAAGAGTGGCAGTTGTGAGCATGTGATTTTTGCCTAGCTCGAATTACTCCTATAAAATTCTTAAAATTAGGATTTTCTTCGATGTCTAACATCTTTTAACATGATTTTAGCATAAAATCAATGATTTTCATGGGGAAATTTGAGTGTTTTGGGTAAAACCTGGGTTTTTCAAATTTGTGGATTTAGACCCCGATTTGAGGTTCGATTTCGAAATAGATTATATATTTGAGTTTGTACGCGAATGGGTGATCGGGTTTTAGTCTGAACCTTGTGTTTCGACCATGTGAGCACAGGGTCAAATTTTTGACTTTCTGGAAAAAAACTTTAGAAAACTTATTTCTATGCATTAGAATTGATTCATTTAGCACTTATTAATATAATAAGTAACATGTGACTAAATACGAGCGAATTGGTGGTGGAATCGTGGGGCAAAGATAGTTGAGACTTGAATTGTATTCGTAGCATCGAGGTAAGTGTTTGGCCTAACCTTAGCTTGAGGGATTAGGAGTTTTGTCCTATTTAATATGTGTTATTTTCTGAGAACGACTTATAGGTATGGGGACGGGTATCTATACATTGGTTTCAAGCATGCCCGTGGGTTTTATATGATGATTGTTATGACTCCGTCTATATTGTTCACGCCTTTTGTGATGATTTCCATTGTTGAGTAAAGTTTATGGAAGTAATAATTGTGATAATGTGATTTTTTCCCCGCGTGAATTGCTCCTACAAAATTCTTAAATTAAGGATTTTTCCTTTTAATTATTTGATTTTTAGGATTAATTGCATAATTTTCGTGTTTGATTGCATTTTTTATTTAGATAAGAAATACTAAAAATATGTGTCGCATGCGTATTTTTAAAGTGAATTTGACATTTTTAAGCATTAATTAGCAATTAATCATTTTATAAAAAGAAAAGCCAAAAATAGGTTCAATTTGCTCGTTTAGTTTTAATTTTTGAATTTTTAGGTAATTCCTTCCTTTAATTTTGTTTTGATAATAATTATATAGGATTGGGTTGCATTTTATAGGTAAAATTGAGCTTTTGTAATTATTTTAGGAGTTTTAGTAATTTTTGAGAATGAAAATGAAAAGAAAATGAAAAAACAAGTGAAAAAATCTGAAATTTCTTTTATTTTAAATCATTGAGCCATTCTAAATCAAACCAGCCCCAATTAAACCCCCACAACTGGCCCAATCCACACCCAAACCCGGGCCAGCACACCCTATGCCCGGTCCAGCCCCACAATGACTCCAAAACAAAGTCATTTAGGATAGAGTTAATCCAGGCCATCGAGATATTGGATCAAGGGTCAGGAACTGAGGAGGAAATAATATATATGTCCTAACACCCCCCTACCCCCCCCCCCCCGATCCCATCTCTCACCTCACACTCAGAGATCCCTAACGCCGCCACCCTCCACCACAAACCGCCAGCTGGAAATCACCTACGCCGGCGGCGATTCTCAAATAACCCTCAAAATAACATCAACTGACCACCTCAACCTCCTTGTTCTAAATCCACCATTATCATCCCTCAAACCTTAGCCAAGAGCCTCGAATCTTCATTTGAAAGGTTGCCTCCGCTGTCGTGCACGGCGGCACCGCTGCCAACTGGTCCCAAAATAACACCCCAAAGCCAGCAGACCTCCTTGTCCCAAATCCAGGAGTTGTTTTCTTCGAATATCGCTGCAATGGCTCAAATATCAGTTCGAAGCTCTGGCCCAAATGCCTGAACCTATGCATGAAGAGTTTTTGTTTCCTCAGCCTCTAATCATATGAGTTTGTCCTCTTTTGTTTTGTTTATCCCTTTTGGTAATTAAAATTGGAGGGCCAACTGAGATTCAGACCAAATCGAGGCCCTAATCATAAATTGTCTAAAGATATGCGAGGCCAAGCGGAATTTATCCAAACTCACATACACAAACTCTCAAGAAATTAGGGAGAAGGATCTTAAAAGAGAATCCAACCGACTGAGGCATTAGAAACTAAAATGTATAGGGTTCAGAAGTTTTTTGGTTGGATTGGGTCTTGGGTTATCATGATTCATAAATAATTTCCTGAAGGTAATATTTAAAGAGTTCAAGGGTTAGTTTAGGCGTTTAATTGAGGGGGTCTTAGTGTGACAGTAATAGGAAGCCTCTAGTAGGGGCTTCCTATTAATTTTGATGTAAAACCTTGGTCCACAAGTCAAAAGTTAAAGGACTAAAATACAAACAAAAATCTGAGATGCCCTACTTTGTTTGCCTATAAAGGAATTCTAAAACTTGTCTTTAAGGGGAAATTTTTAAGAATTAGAGAGCTGAAAAATACAAAAATACCAAAGCTGTAGAGATTTTACTGTTGCATCAATTTAAAGAGCTAAAAAAATTTCTAAAAAAACAACTATTACTGTCCCGTTAAGAATTTGAAAAAAAAAACAAGAGATTTTTTTCAATGAAGCAGCTCAGGGAAACTCAGATGGCTAAAATTTAGATAAAAAAATAGCTTTATTGATTTCCTTGGATGATTTTCTGAAGTTTTATAGTGCTAAATTGATTATTGATTAGCTGGTGTTAAAATGGTTCAAATTTGAGTATGGATTGGGGTTTGCAAGTCAATTGAATGACTCGAAATGGTGTTTGGATCATGGTATATCATATATTGGGTTTAAATTGATCTGTTGCATCATTTTTTGATTGCTGGATTTTGTTGTTGTTAATCCCCGTTGTTACTCTGTTGATACCTCACCCTCTCTCTTCCTGTTTCAATCTCCAGGTATACACTGTGATTCCTATGTAAAATTTGTACACATAGTGTGAAGATATGAAGATCCATTTAGTTGTTGAACATGTTATTTCTTCTTTCTGTTAAACTCATGCAATATTATAAATATTTACGACTCAATTCAACTTGTAATAGCTGGATTGTAATAATAGTACTTCTGTTTGCATTGGTCAGGAGTTATGATCTATAGTGTGCATTTGAGATCATTTGAGTATATGATAATTTCCAATAGGCATAGTTTGATGGTGTCAGATGTGTGGTCTTATGGTTTGTTTTTTTTAAATGAAGTTGTGTGTGTTTAAGGTGTTAGAAAGAGAAGCTAAAATGGTAGAAAGTTAGCTAGTATTCTCAAATGTGGACGGTTAGTGAATGTGTATAATTTTCTCTTTCATGGTTCTTTATAGTTGTAAGTATTTTTTAGCGTTTGGAAATGCAATCAATAAGAAGGGTTCAAAAAGGGAGTTGAATGGTCAATGATACCTGCTCCCATAATTACTTCATGATTTGAGATTATACCATGTTTAAACAATAGTCTATATTCTGAGTCGATTCTAAGAATAGAATGCTTTCGAATTCAGCTGCTATTTGAGCATATCTATTTTTGAAAGAGTCCAACTCCTTGTGCATTCGAAGGAGGGTAATAATTATGACGTTTAACTATGCCATTTTGTATTTATTAAAGGAAGCATCATATCTTTATTTTATTGGATTTCTCCTCGTTTAGAACTCAGCGAAATTGGAAAAATTAAAGAGAGGTGAAGGTCGTATGAAGGGTTTACAATTTAACTCGTGCAACTTTGGGTCATATTAAAAGGGATATTAGATAGATTATATAAGCATGAACCCATATGATCGGAATTGAAGGGAATCGAAGTGTGCCATGCCAAATAAATTTCAAAACTTATGGCCTTCACTTAATTGAATTTTCGAATCCTTAGAACCCAATGTGCACCACTTAGTGAATTGTCGTGGCCCTCGCAAACTTAAACGCACGAAATTGCTTTAGGCATGATAGTTTAATAACCTACCTTCCTAAACTCGAATGCACATTTATGTGACCGAAATCCAAATCCCAACGATGTTATAATATGTCAAAATCCACGTGTGCATTTATGTGACGTGGTTCGAGACATATTTTGATCATGTTGCAATATTCTTAAAATTAAATAAAAGCGTATAAAGTCAAAATTTTCACATAGGTTCATAATTATTTAAAATCGGATAATCAAGACAAATATAATAGTTGAGCGACTGTGCTAGAACCACGAAACTCAAGAGTGCCTAACACCTTCTCCCGGGTTAACAGAATTTCTTACCCGGATTTCTGGCTCGCAGACTATATACAGAGTCAAACCTTCCTCGATTCGGGATTTAAATCTGTGACTTGGGATACCATAAATTATCCCAAGTGGCGACTCTAAAATCTCTTTAAATAAATGAATCCCGTTTTGATTGTCCTTCAATTAGAAAAACTCCCTTAACTACGCCCTTCGCGGGGTGTAGTGTAAAAAAGAGGTGTGACAATAGTGATATTTGAACATTGAGGAGTATTGGCTCAAGTAGTATAATGAATTGTGAAAGTATAATTGGTAATTGAAGCTTATAGAGCATTTGTTCAAGTTGTATAATTAATTGTGAAAGAATAATTGGCAATTCAAGCTTATATGGCTCAAGTTGTATTATGAATTGTGAAAGTATAATTGGAAATTAAAGCTTATAAAGCATTGGCTCAAGTTGTGAATAAAAAGTGAAAAAGAGAAGAGAATTATCATATTGTCTCCTTTGCCGGGATGTTGTTGCTTTTAATACTATCTCCCTAGTCGGGATGTTGATGCTTTTGATATCGTTCCTTTACCGAGATATTATTGTAAATTTTATTTATTCAGTTACCCTAATTTCTTTGTTATTGTTTCTTGGGTGAGGAAGAGTGTAAATCACGAAGGGTGATGTCGTGTATTATTTGGTAAGAAAGTGTTAAAGCACGAAGGGTGATGTTGTATCGTACGATGTACCATTCCGTGCCTTTATATGAGTGGTAATGCACGAAGGATCATGTCGTGTCATAATTATGTTAGGTAAAGCACGAAGAGTGATGTCGTGCCATTTATATTGATATTATGGTGAGGACGAGAGTAAAAGCACAAAGGTTGATGCCGTTCAGTTGTCCCCGATTTTACTAGTTCTTGTTCATAATTGAGTTATGGTGTCCTTTACATTTATTTATTGGTTTTTTGTTGTTACTTGATTTCATTGTGATGTTACTGATTCCTTTGCCCTAATTTCTTATTGATTGTTGATTGGTTGAGGAAGAGTGTAAAGCACGAAGGGTGATGCCGTTTATTATTTTATGAGGAAGAGTGTAAAGCATGAAGGGTGATGTCGTGCTGCATGATCTACCATTTTGTGCCGATTATATTGATTTCTATGGTGAGGATGAGAGTAAAAGCATGAAGGGTTATTCCATGCAATTTATATTGATTTAGGTGAGGATGAGAGTAAAAGCACGAATGGCGATGCCGTGCACATGTTTGGCTTTCGATACTTGTTGATAATTGAATTGTGGTATTTCAATTGTTGCCATCCTGCTACTATTTGATATTCCCCCGCATCATGTTTTCCCTTCCCAACCTTGATTTCCTGATTTTGTTTTTTGTTGTACCTTATTTATCTGTAAAGATTTATTTGGTAGTTTGTTCCTAGCCTCGTCACTACTTCGTCGAGGTTAGGCTAGGCACTTACTAGCACATGGGGTCGGTTGTGCTGATACTACACTTTGCACTGTGTGCAGATACTGATGCAGTAGCTTTTAGACCCTAGCTTAGGTGGCTGCCTTCAGCCCATACGGAGATCCAAGGTAGTCCTGCAGGCGTCCGCAGGCCCTAGCATCCCCCTCTATCCTTTCTTCCCGTTTCATTTATGTAATTTAGAAATGGTGTTGCATTTTTTTTTCTGGACCTTGTTTGTAGTGTTCCTAGATCGTCTATGAAGTTGTGCCACCAGTTCTGGGTAGTCTTATTTTAAGAAGTTGTATTGGATATGTTTATATGATTTTATTGTTTCTTCTGCTTATTTAAATTCTGCTATTTATAAGTTGTTGTTTCATAATTGTTAAAGAATTAAAATGAGAAAAAGTTAACTGGTTCAAACAGTTGGCTTGCCTAGATTTCATTAGTAGGAACTATCACGACTCTCGAGTGTGAGAAATCCGAGTCGTGACAATTTCTCGAAGCATATCCTTAGTTTTCAGCTACTACCAATCCTTCAGTGCAATTTAAGACTATCGTACAGCTAACACAGTCAAGGAAAAGTATAAACATATAGGTTGTTGACACATTTGCGAAGGGTAGTCCCTCCACTGCTCCACGATTGTGTCATGTGCCTCGCGTTCACATAGGGTATTTTTCCCCTAGCCCCAATTTCATTTTCACGATCGAGGTTGGAGATACATGATCGCATACAATTCTACAGCAGAAACTAGCTTAAGCAAAACAACAGATTTTTCTAAGTCTACAATAACCCATAGCCTATTTAAATCTCACCCGAGCCCTCAGGACTCCAAACTAAAGTTGCACGCGAGTACTAAAACATTATATAAACTTGCTCACGCGATAAAATTGTCAAAATAACACCTAGAACTACGAATTGAACACTAAATTGAATAAAATTTTCAAGAAAACTTTGAAACCTCAATTTCACAATCGAACATCCAGATCACGTCAAACCAATTCTGTTTCTCACCAAATTTCACATACAATTGTTAAATATCATAATGAACCTATACCCGGCTCCGGAGCTAAAATACTAGCCCGACACCAACAAGATAAAACATTAACCAAATTCTTAAAACCATTAGATTTTCAGCCTTTCAATTTTCACCAAAAATTCATATCTCGAGCTAGGGAACTCTGAATTCGATTTCCGGCATACTCCCAGGCCCCATATTTCATTACGAATCTACTGGGACATGGGTCCGAGTCCGTTTAATCAAAATATTGATTGAAGTCAACTAAAATCAACTTTTAAGGAAAAAATTATTATTTTCACCAACTATCAACATAAAAGCTTTCTGAAAACACACCCTGACTATGCACGCAAATTGAGGTGGGTAACAGTGAGATTTTTAAGGCTTAAGGGCGCAAAATCGAGTTTTAAAACATAGGATCACCTTTTGGTTCATCACAATCAAGCTACAAAAATCATCTTATTTTGAGAAGTATTTTTTCTTAGAAGTACTTTTGGTGAAAATCAGTTTATGTTTGACTAGTTAATTTGAAAAATACTTATGAGCAGCAATTAGTGTTTGATCAAGTTGTTAAGCATCTCTTCTAAATGTATTTTTCTCAAAAGTAATTTTCAAAAAAAGTAATTTTGGAGAAAAGCTTTTGATGTAAACTAAGAGTTCACAAAACTGTATCGAGAACCTGGTTGTCAATCAGTTCTCGCAGAACACACATGCAGCAGTAAGTGAATAACACAACAGTATTGTAGGTGGAAAACTACCAGCTCACAGAATTAAAAACCATGACCTACACTCGTCTAGACTCGTAGGATTTCAACTTCAATGACCAAGCAAACTTTAGATTAAAACCTATTATAACCTAAGAATTAAACTCTTAACCTCTCACCTACTTGTAATAACTTTATTGCAATCCTCTTTGTAATAATTTTATTACAAAGCTTACCACTTTGATTGACTCTAGCCAAACACAAACACGCGGTTTATGGGTTTACAAAATATATCCTACAAGATGCTTCTAACTAAGCTGAGTAGGAATAACATTAACAAAGACACAACAATAGTAAGGACACACGATAAACTCAGTGCTGGGATCTGATCCTTTGTTTTGTTGCTACTTTATTCTTCAAGCCTTGGAGTCAATGAAGGTGGCAACACACTTGAGAGAAACTTAATGATTTAGGATTTACAAGTGTGTGTTTTCTTTTGCCTTATGTTAGTAATATATAAGTGAGGTCATTGGGATGATGTAAGCAAGTGTCTGGTACATGGCATTCTCCATAAATTGATTGTTGTATTGTTGCGTGTGCAGTGGAACAATGCATTGACTTTAATAGTTGTAAGGAGTTGATTTGTACTTGATGGGCTTAAAGCACACACTTAAATCTGCTCGCTAGTCGAATATAGTAATTATAATATTGTATCCACATGGATTGGAGTTAAGCAGTTGTTATCATAGTTTGTAGCTAGATTGCTATCCAAGATGATCATCAATTGAGAGTTATATAATTTAGAACTAAGATTAACTAAGAGTCTAAACTTTTGGGTAATGATGACTAAAGAAAGTACTAAGCAAAGGAAGATATCAATTGGGAGAAAATAGGGTTGATAGGATAGGTGCAAGAGAAATGTTTGGGACTTAACTTTAGTTAATTCACTTCTAATATTCAAGTGAATCTCTCAAATTTACTTGGTTATTAATTCAATTAATTAGTTGAAACTCCTCTATCGATTGAGTCTCAATCTCACAAGATGAACCAATTCTAAGTACGTGAAGATATGCAAGAATTTGTAGTGGATTAGTCTTTAGGAGAACCTCTTTTGATTATCCTCCTAACTTAGTTTAATCAACAATTCAGCTAGACTTTTTCGATTACTAAGAAGAATTAATGAATCCAAACGAAAAGATAGAAGGCAAAAATATCACAAGTTATGCCTCTTCGATTACATGAACTAGTGAATATAGATGTAAGTATTAAAACATCCAAAACGATTCAATACATAAAAACTAGAGTTAATTATCCACAAACAAGTATCAATACACCAAATCCATCAAACTCTAAAGAGAACTACTCATACGCATGGAGTATTTCATCATAATTAAGTTTAATGTAAAGAAAAACATAAAACAATCCAAACCCTTGTCTTGAGTTGGTATTGAATGATGAATTCCTTGTGCTCTTGCTTTTCCAACTTTTGCTTAGTCTCTTTAGGTCTTAGATGTGTCCAAAATCCCAAAAATATAATTTTTTCATGTATATATACTAAGTAGGTTTGGTCCCAAACACATACACTTTCTCCTATGTGAAAAATGTCACTTTTACTCGACAGGACGTGCGTGCCCGCGCATCTGAAAGTGTGCCAGCACACCTGGCCGCACACTTTTCACTCTTTCTGCCCCATATGTGCGGTCAGTGTGCGGCAGCACATGACGCGCACTTTTCGCCATGTTCTGTTGGGAATTTAAAACCAAGTAAAACATGAAAGTTGTAGACCTTTGAATTATCTTTCCAACCATATATTCTTGGATCCCAAATGGAGTTATTAATTAAAATTTATATGTATTTTACTAGAAAGTGGATAATATGTCTACTCGATTCTTTGTTTCGTTGCATTATCATCCATTTATCCTCGAACAAGACCCCGGCTTAATTCCTTGCGATTTTACTCAGAATTTAAAGATCCAAATTGCTTGACTTCGTTCCATAACATCTAAATAGCTCGAAATAACTCCTACAAGGCATAAAATACACAATTAGTGCAAAATATTAGCGATTAAAGCTCAAAATCAACTAAAGTACAGTAAATTGGAATGTAGTAATCGACTAAAATATGAGATTATAGATTACCATCAGTGTTGTGACTGGAAGAACTGGTGACCATATGTTCTCTCTACCGTTTCCTTGATTGATAATGTTTGAACTTGTGCCAGATAATTAACATGTTGTTCCGAGCACTGTGAGGCTTTGTAATAGGTTTTCTATCTGGTTCTCATATGAAGTTTGTTAAATCATCAAAATGTAAAGGCATATAACTTATCATTTCCCTCTTTTTGATGATGATAAACATATAATTGAAGTTCCCCATGAGAACCATATCTCCATACAATTCATACTACACATTAGGTTGATTCCCCCTGAGAACATGTTTCCCTTTTATTCAATTTTCTTCCCCTTGTTGTCATCATAAAAAGAATATATATACAATTAAACACAACATAAGTCCAACAAAGTTAACTTATGCCCCTTGTTTGCACACAATATAGCTAAAAATCATATCACAAGAGTATAACATGCATAGCAAAAGACTGAGATGCGTAGAGGCAGTAGTACCGTTGTTCAAAAAACATTCACACAAAAAAAAATTAAAGTACCACAGTCATAACAATAACAAGTCAAAAAAGGGAAATTATGGTTAAGATAAACAACGTTAAACTAGACATTCAGAAGGGAACTATTTAACGGGCAAAAGAAGAGGGAGGGAAATATGAAGAGGCAAAGGCTTTGAGAAGAATATCCACTTGAGCATTTGTAGACCATTGTTTGTTTATCTGCTGCTATTTTAGGTTCTCAGCCTATTTCCTCGAGTCAGCATTTTCAGCATCAAACAGGTACATTGTGCTCCCTGTGCACTGCTAGAACTAGTTTCCTCCTTGTCTTGACTGAGTTGTCCTTCAAGAATGACATTCCTAGCCTTCAACCTCCTTATTTCCTCGTTAGTACCAATCTAAGTATTAATTAACTGAGAAATAGTAGAATTGCTGCCAATACCCCATTTTTGTCTATATATGTGCATTCCTCCAAGGTTGTCATTAAGAAAATTTTCTTTCGAGTTCCCACTTCTGTTCTTCCCAAAGGGACTTTGGAGAATTCAAACACTTTAGTGAGCAAAAACCCATAAGGCATACTATGGTTCCCGTCCTTGAAGGCTGCCACCTTTTTCATATGTTTAATCATGATACCATGCAGGTTGATGGTAGTGTATACATCCAATTCTTCCATGAGGAACATGTCTTCTTTCGAAGTAATGGAATGCCTCTCTTCATATGGGAATAGGACCTTATTCACCATCTCAAAGATAAGTTGATACTCTAGAAGGAGAGCCTTCTTTATACCCATTCCCCTCTCTGAACAACCTGAATTTTTAGAATGATCTTTCTAAAATCAGGTGAACAGGTCCCTTCAATATATAGGAGCCCCTAAATTGGCACACCTAAGATATTTTCTAGAACAATTTCATTTATCACAAAATCCACTCCATTAACCTTCCGGCATATATTTTCATCTTCCACGGTAAATAGATCTGCATAGAAACTATGAACCTCCTCTTCATAAACCTTGAGACTTTGAATGGTAAACAGATGAGTCCACTTCTAATACTCATAGACTGCAAATATTTATCTCATGCCTGACATTTCAAAAATGTCCGCGTCAAATGCTCTGCCCCATAACACCCTTTGTTTCTTCAGGTTTTCTCTTCTCCCAACTTCAGACACTTCGACTTTGGCTTTCTTGGAGGAACGAGGTTCCTGTCACTTGTCTTCCTCTTCTGAGACTTCTTCACACTTTTATCCTTCTTTTTAGACTTGTTTTTATCACTAGACTCCTTTTCTTTAAGGCTTTGAGTGAAAGGAAATCATCGGTGCTTCCAGTCATATGCTTAGAGAAACTACTATTCATATACCATTTTTGGTTGTTTCCTTTCACTGCCCCTGCACAAGGAAATCAGAGATTAGACTTAGGAACCCAAACAAGTTTGGGTCCCTTATAGTGAGGAAATGGGCGAATTAATCTTCTTCATTTCTGGCATCACACATTTTTTATTGGATGGACCATGTTCCTTAACAGTAGGTACTTTTTCAACAAAAAAAATATTTTTCTGTTGGGACTGAAATCTAGCTTTATGAGAGTCTTTAAAATGCCCAGTGTTAACACAATAAGTGCAAGCCAGTTGCCAAGGACAATAACTTACTTTCTATATGGGTTGTAAACAACTTTTTCTTTTTGGAACTCAATTCTTGCATGTTGCCCCATTCCCCCCGTTGCTTTTACACATGGAAGTGATATTATCAGAGGACCAAGTCCATATTAGAGATCTATCTAGGTCAATTTTAACCCTGCCTAGATCTTCTTGAAGCTGTCTATTTCTTTCAAGTTCAACACATACTCAATTTTTTTCATTTTGAGCGCATTTTCAAGTTTAAAGTGTGCCCACTCACCACTCATTTTCAATTTTAACCCTGCCTAGATCTTCTTGAACTACGATTTTCAAATCATCTCTCTTATGTGATAAGTGCCAAAGATATGGTAACAACATGCATAGACCTGTGGAGCTGTTACATCCGGTCATTGCACTGGCTTTTTATGAAATAGGAATGGATATCATAGGTCCACTACCACAAGAAAAAGGACAGGTAAAATTCGTACTTGTACTCACTGACTACTTTACTAAATGGGTAGAACTATGAGCATTAAAATATGTACGGGAAAAGGAAGTTAGAGATTTCATTTGGCGAAATATCATATGTTGATTCGGTGTACCAAAGAAAATCGTGTGTGATAATGGCCCACAATCGGAAGCCTTAATTCCGATTGACATATGGGAACCAAGCACGAGGTATACGCATGCGTCAGAAGAATATAATGAAGAAAAAATGCGCATAAATCTTGACTTACTTGAAGGAAGAATAGAAGCTGCATTAATAACAATGGCAGCACAAAAACAAGTCATGGAATGATATTACAATCGAAAGGCACGACTAAGATACTTCAAGATTGGGGACTTCGTACTGAAGAAATTTTTTCAATCCACGAAGGCAACTAAAGGGAAATTAAGTCCAGCTTGGGAAGGACCTTACAAGATCCATCGTATTGCGGGGAAACGAGCATATGAATTGGAAACAAAGGATGGCTAGATATTACCCTCACGCTGGAGTGTTGTTCACCAAAAGTGATACTATTTCTAGAGAGTACTCACGGGCAAGTATCCTTATTTTAAAATATTGTTTTCGAATTGTTAAAATTTTGCTAACGATTTTAGATTATAGGCAAAAAGCTAACCCGTCCTAAATGATGAGTCACGACCTGGAAGGCACATGAAATTAATTAAAATTTTTGGTCTAGGGTTACAATTATTCTGATAGAAATTGAAACGAGTTAAGTAGTCTTCATTTGTAATCGTTCCTCCGAGTCTTGTATGTTTATTCCCTTACAGGAAAAGGACCAAATAAGATGAATAGTCAAGTGTTCAAGACTTCATACGTCAAAGCTCAAACACTTGGGGGACTATATGATATATACATAGACAAATGTATAAAGAAGGCAAAGAAGATTGAGAAATAATCAAAAGTTGAAGTCAACTCATTGAAAGATTCAAGTGCAGAGCAAAGAGTCAAGTACAAAGCAAAGTTACGAGCCAAAGCGAAAGCCAAAGAAAAAACCTTATCTTAGTTTAGGTCAAAAGGAAATATAATGAAAACCTTGTGTATTATTCAAAATACTAAAACAGGTTACAAATAAAAACCTTGTGTTTTATTTCCTTTTTTGAAAATTTTTGCAAGAAAAACGGTTACGAAAAAGTTATAGAAGTTACTTAAATACATGTAAGATGTTATTTAAAGCTTGATAAAGTTCAAATAAAAATTTGTCGAAGTTATTCCAAAAAACGTGTGTATTCCTATTTCTTTTATCGTCATTAACATCATTATGAAGTTGATATGTCTTCTTCAATAAGTGTTGAAATATAAAAAGGGACCTCTTTTATATAATTCATGATTGATTCAAGTATTCATGAAGTTAAAAAAAATCTTGCAAAATAAAAATGCAAGTTATTCAGTAAGTACTTAAAATATAAAGGCAAGAATAAATAAGACAGAAGTTCAAAAATAGCTGCAAAAACTTCTTAAAGTAAAAAAGATTAGACTAAGTATGAACTTAGTCATAAATTGAGAGTTGCTTATACAAAATGTCCCCAAAAAGGTCCAGGAACTTAACGTTCTCAAAACCTCAAAAAGGACCTAGGGTTACAACCATATTTCACCAAAGAAAAAGGAAAAAAAAAGGAGTCATACATCATTGACTTGTCACTGAGGAGTTGAAGAAGGAACCAAAGTAGGATCATCAGCGGGAGCGGCTTCAACTTGATTCGAAGGAATTGGAGCACTTACCATACCCATATCATCTCCAATATTTTCAGAAGTTTTATCCACGGGAGAAGAAAAACCTTGACTCTGCTGAGATTTTTCAATAATCTCTTTGATTTTGGCTAACTCAGATTCCAAGTTAAAATCTCCTGGTTAACTTCAACAAGGGTATCATAGCGAGAATTTAAAAATGCCCAACTCACTTTAATTGCAGTTTTATCTTCAAGAATCTCATAATTGTTGGAAACACGTTCTCAAGGCTTTATACTAAAATGTGTGTTCTTATGTGTAGGTTTTGATGAATGACAAACGAAGCGCAAATTGATATATGACGAAGTTCAAGTACAAGCTCATAATTGATGCATAACGAGATTCAGGCACAAGACAAAGTTTTAAGTTTAAATGAGTCGTTCTTAATTGTGTTCTTGATTCTACAACTTGACTCATGATATGGCTTCTCTCGTAAAACTATTTTTTCCAAAATCATGCATATTTAATTTAATGCTAAATGATTTTAAATCATGCATATTTACTTTAGTCAAAATGATTTTTAAACATGCCTCTAAAATCTGGACTAAGAAAATCGATTATGTACTTATGATAATCGATTATGTTAAGCCAAGATTGCATGACAATCGATTGTGAACTAATGACAATCGATTGTGTTAAGGCAGTGAGCATCAGGTTTTTCAAACCTGCATGACAATCGATTGTGAACCTTATGACAATCGATTGTGATGAGGCAGTGTACATCAAAGTTTTTCAAAATTCAAAATAATCGATTGTGAAGAGACAGTGTCCATCAGATTTTTCAAAGTCACAAAATAATCGATTGTGAACATATGACAATCGATTGTGTTGAGGCAGTGTCTTCCAGACTTTTTCAAAGTTATTAAATAATCGATTGTGAGTATATAACAATCGATTGTCACGAGGCAGTATCTAAAATGATTTTCAAAGTCTGATAAATAATCGATTGTTAACATTGCACAATCGATTGTGAAGCTGACCGTTGTCGTAAAGTTTTCAAATACCGTCAGGTAATCGATTGTTGATTTTGTACAATCGATTGTTGAAATTAAAATCTGGAAAGGATTTTTTGAACGTTGCTGAATAATCGATTATTGATTTTGTATAATCGATTGTTTTACGTAAAATCTGGAAATGATTTTTTGAACTTACCAATAATCGATTGTTGATCTTGGACAATCGATTGTTAAGCGTAAAACCTGGGATTGATTTCTGGAACGATTGGCAAACAATCGATTGTGACTTCTTGACAATCGATTGTCACACAGTAAAATCAGCAACTCTTAATTGGCAATTAGGCAACGGTAATGCCAAGTTTTTCAACTATAAATACAGCTTCATTTCAGTGTTTTAAACACAATAACATACAACAACTGATCATACAATTTGCTATAAGCTTGCATTCTCTATTGCTTATCATTTTATATTCATTACATAAATTTTGAGAGCCATATTATTGTTCAAAGTTGTTGTGATCTTGAGCTTACTTCTTTCACTCATATCTACTCATAAAGGAGTGTATTGTTTGAGTGTTTAGTGTTTTGTACACTTGAAGAGAATTGTGATTCTCTTGTTATAAGGAACTTGTGTTTCCTTGGTCGATGTCTTGGAGTGTTGTATCTCCGAGCAAGATTGTTGAGGCTTGTGTCCTCAGATTGTAAAGGTTGGTTAGGCACCCGTAAGCTTAACAGTGAAGTCTTGGAGTGTTGTATCTCCGAGCAAAGGTGTTAAGGCTTGTGTCCTTAAGCTGTAAAGGTTGGTTAGGCACCCGTAAGCTTAACAGTGAAGTCTTGGAGTGTTGTATCTCTGAGCAAAGGTGCTAAGGCTTGTGTCCTTAAGTTGTAAAGGTTTGTTGAGCACCCGTAAGCTTGACAAGTTAGTGGAAATTCTCGAGAGAGTCTCTCGGGGACTGGACTAGCCACTTGTTGTGGTGAACAAGAATACATCGGTGCGTTTGTTCTTTATTGCATTTAATTTCCGCACTTATTTTTCCTGCAAGTTTTTAAATTCCGCAAGTATACGCTAATTTTTATTATAACGCTATTCACCCCCCCCCCCCTCTAGCGTTAAGCGCATTATCTAACAATTGGTATCAGAGCCCAACTCTCTGAAGACTTAACAGTTTGAGAGAACCATCCATGGCTTCTACTCGTGACTCTTTTGCAGGAATAGGTGAAGGTGATTTTAACATGTTGCCCCCAATATTTGATGGAAATAATTACTTATATTGGAAAGATCGGATGAGAATTTTCATTACAGCCAACAACTTTTATCTATGGCAAATCATCAAGCATGGTGATCAAATGACAACAAAAGTTGGGAAAGCCAAGGTAAGTGAATACAACACTAATGCAATAAATATGTTGTATAGCGCCTTGAATCAGGAAGACTATCAGAAAATTTCCCACTACAAAACCGCCAAAGAGATGTGGGATAAGCTGGAGGAAATGTATGAAAGCATGCCTCAAAAAGCGGACAGCTCATATGATGAATCAACTGGCCAATGTCTCATGGCAAACGAAGAAGAAGAGGTAAGTACGTCCAACTCTCACTTGCTTGAAGAAATGCAAAATGCTTATAATAAATTACATAGTGAGTTTGTTGATGCTTCCAAGACTATTAAAGAATTGCAGAAAACTCTGTCGTTGCAAGAAAAAGATTTTCAAAAACAACTCTCTCTAAAAGAAAAAGATTTTGAAAAACTGGTTTTAGAAAATGAGAAGTTGAAAGAGGAAAACAAGTTTTTCGGAAAAAGAAGCGCCGATAAGCCCGAAATCTCTATTAGAAAATGTACTTCTTGCTTGCATCTCAAAAATGAAGTAGAAAGGCTTAAAGGCACATTAGATAAGTTTAATTCTTCGCACAAAAATTTGAATGATGTTCTTGATAACTTGAAGTCAACCAAGCATGGCATAGGGTTTACGAATGAGCCTAAAGAAAAGGTTGAAGCTAAACCCCAACAACCTAAGGCTCAACCTAGGACAAATAATAAAAATGCTTATCCTAGAAATAGCAATCCTAGAACCAATATGCATGCTAGACTAAATGTTGAACATTTTAGAAGACCTAGCAATGACTTACCACCTAGAAATAACTACCCTAGAAATGATGCATATTATAGGCCAAATACTAGAAGGATTTTTGAACCCTTTAGAGCACCTAGAAATGATTTCCAACGTAGAAATAATTATTCTAGAAATGCTGCTCATAGTAGGAGAAATGATGTTCATAAAGCGCGCAATAGTCATAATGCTGAAAATAGAGTAAACCATTTTCGTCCGTCAAGTTACTATGAACCTAGAAAGATGCATAACCCCAACGTGACTTGTCATTATTGTAGACGTATTGGTCATATTGCTCCTACATGTTTTACACGACATAGACATATCACTCAATCGCATCATTATGATATGCCTAACCCCCAAGGACCCAAGATCGCATGGGTACCAAAAGATCATTAATCTGTTTTGCAGGTGTGCTTGAAAGGCTACAGTATTGTAGTAGATGCACCGAGCACGACACCTCATTGCATCAAGAGGAAATTTCGGTTAGTTATCCTTTTTGACAAAAACCGAATTGTTGATATGTGCTAGCAACCAATATCAACTTATTTGTTGTTAATTTGGCTCCCTTATTGTTGAATCTTTGATAAGCTTAGTCGTAATAGTTGATGTGCGTTAACAATTGAGATATCCTTGTCAACAATCAATATCAATTAGCTTTGTTGATTCATATGTTGAAAACGTGTTGTTAAATGACAATTGGTGTCAATTAGTTTACTTGTTAGTTATCTACTTTTAAAAGATCAAAACTGTTGATATGTATTAACAGTTAGCTTGATAAAATCATTTCATTCATGATTTGATAATTGCTATCTATGGTTTAAATAACTGTTAGTATACTGTGTGGTGTGTATTATCTATTAGCATATTCTTCAAAAAGTTTTCACTCACGTTTTTTATGAATGCTATCCTCAGCTTTGAAAAATAATTGAGATGTCTCATGTTTCTAACAATTGACAAAAATTCTTCTGTTAAAAATCGTCTCTTGATGAACACATCCTTTGGTCTGGATAATGGTTGGTATGTTCTTCAAAATTTGATGTATGGTTGATCTGTTAACAGTCAACACTCGTTTGTAATATGCTTTTCTAAAAATAACAATTTGTATCACTGTTAATAAAATAACTTTTGGTACACTTGTTATGTCATCCAACAAATGGATTTATCATTGTTTTATAACAATTGGTATATCTATGTCTTGTTGGTATGTCTTGATAAATTTCTTATTAAGGGGAAATAGATTGCATGAAGTTTACTATCTTTTTGATGACAGAATTTCAAAACAACTCTCTATATTGGCAATGCTATTTTCTTTAAACTCTCATGCCACTAATATTTTGCATTCCAAATCTTGTGGAAAATGATATCTTAGAAAATATTTGTATTACTTTGGAGCAACTAATAAGTGTCATGCAAGGAATCTGTAAATCGCATTTGAGATATCATTGATAGACAAGCTTAATTTCTTCTTGGAGCTGCAAATTAAGCAAATGAAAGAGGGAACTTTCATTTTTCCATCTAAATGTCGCTAGGAGTTGCCAAATCAATTCGAAAAGAGCAACACCAAACCAATGGTCACTTCAATGAATTTAGATGACCATCTTGACAGAAATGTGAAAGGTAAGACGAGCAATACCAAGAACTACACAGGTATGATCGTTCCTCACTTTACCTTATTGCTAGTAGACTTGATAAAATATTTAGCGTTTAATGTTGTGCTAAATATAAATCATGTCCAAATGAAGTATTGAACGCGGGTAAACGTTGATCTAAATGCATACATTTTAGGTTGCATTTATATTTTAATTACTGACTTGAGCGTCGGAGACGTTTAATTCTATTTTGCAGGTATCACCCTAAAGGTAGGGGGAATTATTAAGTTTTGGCACAGAACAATCGATTATTCCAAGCAAATAATCGATTATCTTACTGTGCAGAAATCGATTAGCAGTATCACTAATCGATTGTTTATGGTTTAGGTTTATTATGCAGTTTTGTTAAATAATTGATTCTTTAACTGCAAAATCGATTTCCGTCTCAGCCATTCAGCAATGCTTTTCCAAAACAATCGATTGTTTCAAAATATAATCGATTATTCTCAAAATCAGAAAATTTCTGTGCTCACTGTAACATAACAATCGATTACCATATTTTGACAATCGATTATTTCATGTAGTAATTCAAAATTTTTTTTCCGTTTGGTTCTGCAATCGATTTGTGTCAGTTCCGAGATTTAGTCAAATCTTAATGACAATCGATTATCTCATTCCAACAATCGATTGTCTAACGGTCAGTAAGATTTACTTTTACCGTTTCTGACTGTTTCAGCTTTCAATTTTCTGTAGATTTCTTCCATTAATGAAATGCCTTTCTCCCCTCTATAAATAGGCTCCATATATGTTCATTTTTATTCACTCAAGCATCAACTTTAGCTCTCAAACTATCAAAATTCTTTCAAGTCTCTTGCAAATTCCAGCAATACTCAGTAAAAATGTCGGGCCGTCACTCCAAACGTTCCCGTTCTACTAGGCATGGTGCATCCTCCTCTGCTGCTCCAAACTATCCTTATCAAGATGGTTCTGTTCTATATTTTAATTTTGACATCAAGCTTACTCGATTTTTAACAAAATTTGAAAAGCGCGACATTCTTCCTCCCCGCTTTTCAACCAACAAGTATCTTGAATCTTATGGCCCTGCTGCAAATATGCTCAAAAATTGTCAGCTTCTTAACTTCTTACTTCTTACCCATCCTTACATCAATACTACATTGATTCAAGCATTTTACTCCAACCTTCATGAGGATGATGATGGTGAGCTTGTGACAAATATAAATGGTGTTCAAATTCTTCTTTCCGATGAAAACCTTCACACCATTGCCCGTCTTCCTCATAACGGTGAAGACATTTTTCGGTACATCTGAGAGGCCGGAGCCCTTTTTGATGAAACAGTCCTCCTACATCAAACCGGACTTACTTCTTATGATCCAAATCTTTCTTCCCACCGTCCTACAATTACGGGAATGGACCCAAATTATCGGTTGATTTTCTATTTCATCACCCGAGTCCTCAAGCCTCGCAAGCATAACCATACCACCATTTCCCAAGAGGAAACCAAGCTCATGCATGCCATAATAACCGGAGCTAACATCAATTGGTGTCGGTTCGTCAAGATTCACATGCGTGACGCTATCGGAGATGATAGGCCTCTTCCTTATGCTCTCCTCATCATGAATTTTCTTGAAGCCTTCGGATTCATCACTTCCAACGGTCCTCTCAAAAAGAGTACCAAGAAGTGGGAAATTTCAGAATCCTCCTTTCATCATGACGGTGATCATGCAGCGCCTGCTCCTCCTCCAACCCGTCGAACTCGTCCACCTCAAGAGCCCACTCTCCAATCCATTTCCGACCAAATTGCTTCCTTGACCACCTCTGTTGGTCAATTGACTCATGAGATCCATGGATATTTTGACCATGTTCATTATCCATATGCGGGTCTTGTTCCCTTCGAAGCAGTGCCGGATGATGAGGCGGGAAATGATGATGATGATTTCTTTTGGTTCTATTGTGATATGTTTCATTGTCCCCTCCTTATGTAATTGTTCTCTCTTTCCAATAAATAAACAAGTTTTATTTACATCTTTGGCATCTTCTTATTTTATTTTTGTTAATGGCAAAAGGGGGAAGATAACGGGTATGCACTCTCAATATTTATAAGCTTAAATTGAGGGGGAATTCATATATTGAGGGGGAACAAATTGCATACTTGTTGATGCATATATATACTTGTCTTGAATCGTCATTATAAATTATTTAATTTGCATACTTGTTGATGCATATATATACTTGTCTTGAATCGTCATTATAAATTGTTTAATTTGCATAACCCGCTTAAAGTTTGCCATTATCAAAAAGGGGGAAATTGTTGGAAACACGTTCTCAAGGCTTTATACTAAAACGTGTGTTCTTATGTGTAGGTTTTGATGAATGACAGACGAAGCGCAAATTGATATATGACGAAGTTCAAGTACAAGCGCATAATTGATGCATAACGAGATTCAGGCACAAGACAAAGTTTTATAGTTTAAATGAGTCGTTCTTAATTGTGTTCTTGATTCTACAACTTGACTCATGATATGGCTTCTCTCGTAAAACTATTTTTTCCAAAATCATGCATATTTAATTTATGCTAAATGATTTTAAATTATGCATATTTACTTTAGTCAAAATGATTTTTAAACATGCCTCTAAAATCTGGACTAAGATAATCGATTATGTACTTATGATAATCGATTATGTTAAGCCAAGATTGCATGACAATCGATTGTGAACTAATGACAATCGATTGTGTTAAGGCAGTGAGCATCAGGTTTTTCAAACCTGCATGACAATCGATTGTGAACCTTATGACAATCGATTGTGATGAGGCAGTGTACATCAAAGTTTTTCAAAATTCAAAATAATCGATTGTGAAGCTAATGACAATCGATTGTGAAGAGACAGTGTCCATCAGATTTTTCAAAGTCACAAAATAATCGATTGTGAACATATGACAATCGATTGTGTTGAGGCAGTGTCTTCCAGACTTTTTCAAAGTTATTAAATAATCGATTGTGAGTATATAACAATCGATTGTCACGAGGCAGTGTCTAAAATGATTTTCAAAGTCTGATAAATAATCGATTGTTAACATTGCACAATCGATTGTGAAGCTGACCATTGTTGTAAAGTTTTCAAATACCGTCAGGTAATCGATTGTTGATTTTGTACAATCGATTGTTGAAATTAAAATCTGGAAAGGATTTTTTGAACGTTGCTGAATAATCGATTATTGATTTTGTATAATCGATTGTTTTACGTAAAATCTGGAAATGATTTTTTGAACTTACCAATAATCGATTGTTGATCTTGGACAATCGATTGTTAAGCGTAAAATCTGGGATTGATTTCTGGAACGATTGGCAAACAATCGATTGTGACTTCTTGACAATTGATTGTCACACAGTAAAATCAGCAACTCTTAATTGTCAATTAGGCAACGGTAATGCCAAGTTTTTCAACTATAAATACAGCTTCATTTCAGTGTTTTAAACACAATAACATACAACAACTGATCATACAATTGCTATAAGCTTGCATTCTCTATTGCTTATCATTTTATATTCATTACATAAATTTTGAGAGCCATATTATTGTTCAAAGTTGTTGTGATCTTGAGCTTACTTCTTTGACTCATATCTACTCATAAAGGAGTGTATTGTTTGAGTGTTTAGTGTTTTGTACACTTGAAGAGAATTGTGATTCTCTTGTTGTAAGGAACTTGTGTTTCCTTGGTCGAAGTCTTGGAGTGTTGTATCTCCGAGCAAGATTGTTGAGGCTTGTGTCCTCAGATTGTAAAGGTTGGTTAGGCACCCGTAAGCTTAACAGTGAAGTCTTGGAGTGTTGTATCTCCGAGCAAAGGTGTTAAGGCTTGTGTCCTTAAGCTGTAAAGATTGGTTAGGCACCCGTAAGCTTAACAGTGAAGTCTTGGAGTGTTGTATCTCCGAGCAAAGGTGCTAAGACTTGTGTCCTTAAGTTGTAAAGGTTTGTTGAGCACCCGTAAGCTTGACAAGTTAGTGGAAAATCTCGAGAGAGTCTCTCGGGGACTGGACTAGCCACTTGTTGTGGTGAACCAGAATACATCGGTGCGTTTGTTCTTTATTGCATTTAATTTCCGCACTTATTTTTCCTGCAAGTTTTTAAATTCCGCAAGTTTACGCTAATTTTTATTATAACGCTATTCACCCCCCCCCCTCTAGCGTTAAGCGCATTATCTAACAATAATCTCTTTCCTAGTCAGCAATTTTATTTTTTAGCTTCTCATTCTAAGACAAGGCAGACTCATAAGAAGTTTGAAGCGAAGCATGTAAACTATCTGAAAAACAAACTTTTTCAGAAGACTCCCGGAGGTCTTCTTGAGTTTGAGTTAGGGTCTACACGAGTTCACCAGCATATGCCTCTTTTTCACCTAAGAGAGCCTTCAACTCTCTGATCTCTTCACTTGCCTTGGAGAGTTGCTCGGAAAAAGAGGTTTCTAGATGATCATTTTCCTTACTTGCTTGACTTGAGGAAGCTTTTTCAACCGCCAACTCTGAAGTCAAAGCCCTTACCTACTACTCTAAGGTACATTTATTTTCTTCTAATTTTTCCTTGTCGATTTGAAGACTTTCACACTGTTCCTTCCAATTATCCGCCTCCACTTAGAAGTCATGCACTAATTGCTCTGAGAGGTTAACCCTTTTAATCATCCCTATGCCAATTATATTGACCTAAAAAAAGGGAAAAATGAGAACCCTGAAAATAGAAAAAGGATAAAGTAAAGTTTGAAAAGGGGATTCTTTTTAAGAAGCATGCACTATATCGTTCATCAAGGTCAAAGAATTGTAGCTATTAAGCTTAGCTCTCTCAACTGGACCAATCAAAGGCTTTAGCTGTTAGGATTTATGCCCGTCACTAGAGGGGGGGTGAATAGTGCGGCACGAGAATATTGATAAATATTGCGGAATTAAAATTGCAGGAGTAAAGTAAATGCAGTAATTAAAAGATTAAGGAAAGGACACACCGAATTTATACTGGTTCACCACAACGTGTGGTTAGTTCAATCCCCGAGAGACTCTCTCGAGTTTCCACTAACTCCGTTAAGCTTACGGGTGCCTAACAAACTGTTACACTTGCTCGTAGATGTACACTCTACAAGACTTCAACTTGCTCGAGGATACCTCACCTCAAGACTTCACCTTGCTCGTGGATACCGCACCACAAAACTTCACACACTAAGATTGAGGGTACTTAGCAAACCCGACAATCAATGAGAAGATATGGTCTTCTCAAACACCTTTCTCTTTTACAACAAGAACTCTCTAAAAAGAGTAGATAAAGAGATACAATATTAGCTCTATGAACAACTCAAAGTTGTCTCTCAATTTGGCCTAACAAAAGCTCTAAAATGATGCACAAATAATATCAATATGTATATGAATAATGAGAGGTGTTGTGTCTCTCAAATCAGCTCAAAAGACCTCTATTTATAGGTGTTATAAGTTGTATGTCCGTTGCTTAATTGACAATCAATTATGCTGATTTTATGCAAGATAATCGATTATCGGATTTGCATAATCGATTATCAGCTTACCGTTACAAAATCGGAAGCTGATTTTGTACTAGAATAATCGATTATTGGATTTGCATAATCGATTATCTGCCTCTCGTTCAAAAACTTTGGCAACGGATACAAGATAATCGATTATGTCCAAGTGTATAATCGATTATCCCACTCTGTGGAAATTTCCAATAAATGGAATTTCCCAGAATAATCGATTATCACTTTTGCATAATCGATTATTCACCTATGCCGTCCAGAATTGAAAACTTACTTCAAAAACCATTTTGGTTAAAATGAAAACGTTAAAATCATTTTGTTTGAAGTATTTGAAATATGTTTATGATAAATATGATTTGATAAAAAGATTTTATGCATATTTATGATGACCTATGTTGAGCCAAAAGACGAGATAACTTAAACGTTGCTCTTACATTGGTTCTACCTAACGACCTACGCCTTGGGTCTTCGGTCTTGAAATTTTGAGCTCGTCTTTGGCTTTTCCATGCAATCCATTCATCAATATGCTTCTCGGCATTCAATCTTGATTGTTTGTCATATAATAACGTTGTTTGACACTTGACTTCATTGTTTGTCATTCATCAAAACCTATACCTGAAAATCATGCTAATACAACCAAAGCACACATATCATGGATAGAAAGATTTTCTACATTAGCCACATGTCAGCTTGACCTAATTTCCACAAAAGGTTACCCTCAGCAGGAACTTTAATAGTAACTTGACTCATAGCTTCACCTCTACTTGAGGAACCAACTTTAGTGTAAGGAACAGATGAACGAGGAGTAGTCGAGAGATGAATGGTAGAAGCAGTCAAAACATCATGGGGAGGAATGGTAACAGCCACGATCAGCAAAGGAGGTATCACAGGAACAAGATTAAAAAAAGAAGCAAGGGGTGTTTCATCAGAAATCGGACCTAAACTTTCACTACCAAACCCGCGGTTAAAAAGTTGCTCAACAGATTCATGAGCAGTAGCGGGAACATCATCATCGGGGATCATCACTGGGGCTTCAACAGACGTGGTAAGAGGAATAGAATGGGGGGAGATGCTTCATCATCAGAAATGATTTATCTACGAGCTCGTGGTCTTTTTACCAAGGAACCCTGGTCTTCCTCTTTTTCAGAGTCTTGATCAACATTATCTTTTCTTTTCGATGAAGAGCCCAAAATTATCTCTTGGTCCCTTTCCAAATAAATTCGAGAAGCTACGAACGCCTCAGTGCTAATACCTCGAACAACAAATCCTGATAAAAAGAAATATTAAAATAAATACTGAAAAGGTCAATATAAAAAAGGGTTGTAAAAAAAACTCTTACCATGAGTTTTCACTTTCTAGCCAAATCAATGGGCGAGAATTTTCCAAGATCTATCCTCCATAGGGGTTGTGTTTAACAATTTTCCTACCCAACCACGGAAATTAGGAATTACATCAACAACTCCCATGGTTGCTGAAAAAGAAAAGGAAAATTAAAATAATGATCATCAAAATTAGGAAAAAGCGTACAAGAAAGTTATTAAAAAGAAAACTCACGTGCAAAATTTCACTTCTCAGGAAAGGGAACATTTTCATCATCCACTAAATCAGCATTGGGGGCAGCAACAAACCTGGCGTACCAGCCACGATCTCTGTCATCTTCTGGACTAACCAGAACTCTTTTGCTCCTTTATACTAAAGTAAAAACACCTTGGCGAAAGAGTCTAGGAGATTAAAGGTGAATTAAATGAGAAAATGTAAAAGGCATATCGGCCATGTTGATCAAATGCCTCAAACTGGCAACATCCCTCCACACTATGGGGCCAAATTGACCTAAACAGGCGTCAAAAATTTGGCAGAACTCGAGGATAACACGGTCAATAGAAGGTTTGAAACCTAATGTGAAAGGGTATGTATAAACAAAAGAAATCCAATTAAATAGGAGGTGATTCTCTGGTTCGCATTAGGAATTATAATAGGGAATTCATGACTCCAATGGCAATCTTTACGAACTACAAAAATCAGACCTTCAGCGATCTGAGTTGGATAGATATCAGCACGATCTAAAGAGTACACTTGATTTCTAAGGGACTCTCTATCATTGTAGAAAGATAGTTCTGCATGAACTATTTCCTCCACAGAGGGTTCACGAAGAGGTTCAGAAGGTTCCTTACCTCTAGAAGAAGACTTTTGAGAATGAGAACCTCTGGTTCTAGAAGAGTGACTAGAACTAGTTGAAGGAAAAAAAGAACCACGTATGGATGAAAACCCTAAATGACATAGTCTGCCTCTTATTCTGCTCCTACTAGGGACAAGAGAAAAGTTATCAACTATGGTAACTCTCCTAAGGTTAGGATTTGATGAAGACATGACAATACGAGAAAGATAAAGAACAAGAATTGAATATTCTGAAAACTTTACAAGGAAGATGGGAACAAGAATTGAATATTCTGAAAACTTTGAACTTTATGTGAGAAAGACAAATATGAAAACTATGTTTATACTAGGAAGCAAACGTCAAAGAAAAAGGTGCAATGATGGAAAGATCATAATGAGAACAGTCGCTTCGTAATTGGAGAAGCCATAAAAGAGTCTTAAAAGTCGCAAAACCAATCAAAAGATACCACGTGTAATAAACATTAAATGGAAGTGGCAATTCAAGCGTTGATTCTATAATATGGTGGTTAATATTCCCGCTTTAATAAAATTCATTTCCCAAATATTCAATGGATGAAAAAATGGCAAGTGGGGTAACTATCTGTATTGGAAAAAATTGAGTTTATATATATTGAAGCGAATGAAAGATGACATGTCATGACACAAAGGTTGGTCAAAGAACGATGTAATGCAAAGAGGCACGAGTTATAATAGATACGAGCTAAGGCACAAGTAGAGGCACGAGAAGGTATTTAAAAGACTCGATGCTCGTACCTATTTAAATCCAAAAATTAAGGAGAATGAATCTGACAGCACAAAAGAATACAGATCCAGTATTTAACAAGCATTAAATACTGAAAACGTTAGAGAATATGTATTAAATTATAATGATTATGTAACGTAGCATTTAATACCTTTAATTGTCTATAATGGCCTTATTATGACAAATGCAAAATGCATATCTTAGAGATGGCTATAAAAAAGAGAAGTCTGGTCATTCGTAAGGACACGAAACACTATTGGAATATACTGATTTACTTTGCTTTCTTCTGTTCAACTTATTATTAGCAAATCAATTTCCATTATTCATTTTCTGATTATCAATAACATGAGTTCTTCTAAAAATAAAGCTTTGATCGAAATTTTATTTTTTGATTTAATAATTCTGTTGATCACTAACCAACCTCGACCACTATGCCCATGATACAACTCACTTACATTAATCACCTCTTCGTACTAAATTTCTTTTCGGAATTTGACCCATATGATTAGGCTAATAAAAATATATATATTTACAGTAATAAGGTTTCATGTATGGTATATATAGGAAAAACTCCTTATGCTTAGGCTATTCGACTGTGATTCTATTGAGGAAATCAACTTTTCGTTTGCTCAATCTTTTCTTCTTCCTTTTTCTATCCTTTTTCCTCTTTAATTTTTCTTTTTTCCAATCTTTTCTCCTTTTTTTTGTGTGTGTGTGTTTGTCAATGACTTTGAAAGGGGAACACATAAAAAAAGAAACTTAAAATTGTCAAAGCACCATAAATAAAAACTATGGCTCTTAATTCAAAATTCTGGCACTTACGTAAATTAAAAATTTACATGATTATTCTCTTAAAATTCTGTTAGCTTGTATATTTTATATACGAAGTGCAATTGTTCTATTGCTTGCAAGGTATAATTTCTTTTTCAATTTTTTTTTTGCTGATGCTTTAATAGAATTAGTGTTCTCCTATTTTAAAAAAAAATACTCTTTCACTTGTCCAAAAATTTTAATAAAAATCTTTTGTAGGAAGATTGCTAATTTTTACTTGCGCTCATTTATTTTGTATAAGTTTGTGTTAATTTCTCTATTGAAAATATCGTTAAATTTATTATTGAGTATGCGAACAAAGTCTCACACTAATAATTAAAAAGATTGGAAATTTACATATAAGATGTAGGAATCTCTTAATGGTATAAGGAGGAAAATTGTGCGGACTTACCCAAAACTAACAATATCACACCTTATTAAGAGTATTTCTGGGTATCAGTATGAGGAGTACATTAAAAGAGACATAGCACCTTCTATCTTCAAATCCTAGACCTGTCTCTGTTCAAATACCTATTATGTTTTGTGTGTTAAGAATTTACAAGATATTCGCACAATCAAATCACTTTTACAAGGTAATTATAAATAATTATTTAAATTTTATGTTTCAACCGTGATTGAATACCTGATAATAACTAATGTACTATCACAATTCACATACTAGTAAATTGTACCAGTATCAATTTGTAACGTTATCAATTTATATCACTTAATTAATTAATACAGAAAATATAAGTAAAGAAAAGAGATATTTCCTCCGGTCTAAAATAATTAATTTTTTAGTCTTTTTCTTATGGTTCAAGATAAGTGATTTTTTTAAATTTTAAAATTGAATTAATTATTTTTTTTGTACATTGTTTTTGAAATAAATAATGTTAAAATATGTGTTAGAAGTGTTTATGTAAGATAGTAAAGGTAATATGATCGATTCTATTATTATTTAGTGCTAAAAGGAAGATTTTAAATTTGTGTGAAAACATTAAAAAAAATAGTTATTTTGGATAGGAGGGAATATAAGCATACAACTAATACTTCTTGAGTAGCCTTTAATCTTTGTGATTGGAGGGGGAAAATTGGGTAGAAGTTGGTCAGTCCTAACCAGGGGTGAACTGCGCGTGGGAACTTCATTTAACCGGAGTTAAACATGGAGCTGCAATGGCATTTAATGCCGATTTATCTTCTTTATCTATCCAGAAACATTCCGCTTGCGACAATACAATCGAAAACCCCAGATTCCTTTATTCATTCTCAATTCTTTCACTCGTAAATTCTCTCCTCTCTTTCTTTCTTTCTCTCTCTTGGGCTCTTTCCACTATCTCTCTGTCTGCAGTTTACTGTACAGTGCAGTGTGCTGGGCGAGCTCTCTCAAAGTACCGTACGTGTGATCAACGAAAGGAGGTGAGAAATCTCGAGCACGCATGACATTCATTAATGTATTCATTGCAACAATACATGTAAATATATGTTGATTTTGCTTTTTTGCTTGCACTGTTTTGGTACTTCTGGCGTTTTTTCTTTCTCCCTGTGTTATTTGTCACATTAAGTGTTTCAGAAAAAGCTTATTTGCTTTCACTGCTTCAGTGCTTTTGCAACTCTGCACATTTTGTCTCTGTTCATTCCACTTTTTCCTATTCGTTTTCTTCTTTTTTTTTAAAATTGTATGCTCTTAACTTTTTTGCTATTTTGCTTACTTTTGCCTTCTCATCAAAGAATTTATTGAATGTCTACGTGTTTTTTTCGATAAAATATTGAAAATAGCAAGTTGTTTGATTCCCGGAGAAAAAATAGCAAAGTGTCGGGAAATTTTCCTTTACTGATGAGTTGGAGAGGAGTTCGAGACATTATGACTCGGACCTGAGCTTTTCTATTTTCGCCTTTTGGAAGCGGAAAACACATCGCCGTCGATTTCGCCATTTTTAGGCTACGCTTTCTGCAATATTAAAAGTACGCTCGTGAGTCTGCTTTTTTTTCATCTTCTATTTAGTCAAATGCTTATCGGCCTTGTTTGTCTCTCTCTTCATTCTACTCTTCGTCTTCTTACTGTTGTTCGGCGCTTCTACTGATTTGATATATGGCTTTATAGCACTTTTCATGTATATTCTCACTTCTCGAAATTATTTTTATATATTTGCTTTATGTCAACTCGTACTTTCTTATGTAGTAGCGCTTATCAAGTCATTTCAGCGCATCTCTCATATCACTTTTTTCTTTTCTCTGTGATTCAGTCAAAGACAGATTTTCAGCTGATTCAACAGTTCAACTTTGAATCTCCGTGTAAAGTTCCGTTCTCAGCCTAGAACGCCGATCCGACTCAGTAACTCGGCTCGAAACTTCCTCCATTTCGTGGAAGCAAAGTATTCAACAGTACTATTAATTTTGCTTGAGGACGGGAGGAATTATATAAAATATATTTGTTGATTCGACTCCACGATAATGAGCTCTCAATCATTGAAACGACGAATCAGAATCAGTTTGACCTCCGCCATGTTTGCGTTCGTCTTCCTTCTCTTAATCATTGGACCGGAGTTTTTTACAGGTGTGTATTCATTGAATTTACGAAGAGAAATATTAGTTACTTATATGAACAACCACATGCATAACGTTGTGGAGAGAGAGAAAGAGAGAGAGCACGAGTTGTGTGTATGTATGGGTGTCGGTTTTCAATGAATGAGATTGCACTTAATTATTTGTTAGGTCTGCTTTTCTGTTATTTATTAGCACACGAGCCTGAGAGTAGCTTTTTCGTCCCTTTCATCTCTCCATTTCAACTGTAAAATTATGCAGATTTTAAGTTTTATAGACGGCTATGTTATTTATCGTTATTGATTTTTCTTTACTGTTCATTTTACGATTCTGTTAGCAGGAAAACAAATTGTTGGTCTTAATTTCATGGCGGAAGCAAATTCAGCTGTCACTGGGAACACAAAGTTTGGTCCTCATCGCAAGCTTCTTAAACAAGGTTAGTCCAAAAAATTACTACTAGTATAACTCACAAACAAAAATGGATTTGAAGTTTAATTTTGGTCTACAAAATCTGCCTCTTTTTTTTTTGCTTTAAGGTACGACCCTAGACAGCCCAGCGAGCAGGCAGCTGCCCCCTGTTTGCTCAGGTTTACTGTACAATTTTTGCTCTGTAGGTGGCGCACGTCAGTTTTTGTTTTCTCATGTCTTTATTGGTCTTATACCCCAAATACACAAATATTTCTCATAGTCGCCCAAAAGTTAAAAAAATGTTTAACCTACTTCTAATTGAAAGGGCAAAAAGGAGAAGAGGACAAAAGTATATGAAAGCATACTTGCTCGTTTGCTTTAGTTTCTGCTGTCGTTACATGTTAAAATTTGCATGCAATTCTCATAATTTAGGAAACTACTACTAGTTCAATATCTTTCTAATTTTCTGCTGGTTAAAAGTCCATGTCTCGTGCCAGATATGTAATATCACTTTCCAAACGATTCTTTTTGACTTTCGAAAGTTGAAATAGCATTTATTTTATCCAGATAGAAAAAATAAAAAAATGGTAAGCTAGTTTTTCCAATCTGTATGGTGTTAACAGAATATTTGGCTGCTCTTGCCTTCTATCACTGCTCTATAAATTTGCTCATAATGGTGCATCTTGCTGTGTGGTTCACGTGCACGTAGCTGTCCTGCCATTTAAGATACTTGAAGAGAAGTTAATTCAAATGCCTCAATTCCCTATATTCAGCCTTTTTGATTGTGCTGTCTCTTTCTCCGCCTGTTCGATTTCAATCAAAATCACAAAAAAAAGCTTAATTTGTCTTGAAGAATGCCCTATGCCCCCATTGAAAGCTTAAATTTGACAATTTATGATTCAGGCCCCAACTGAGCTCGTGTATTATAAAGGAGCTTAACTAAACTGTTGACTTGACACGCAAGTAATAAATAATACAATAATTTTACTATATCACCCTTATTTATTATATGTTGGAAAATGAATTGGAATTAAGTAATAATACTACTTAATAAAAAGTATAAAATGGTAAATTATTCTTTGATTTCTCACAAGTAAAAGTGAATATTTTTTTTTATTTTTTTTAGTAAAGTGGACTAGTGAACCTGGATAAGAGGGAGTACTATCCATCAAAAGTGAACTTTACCGCTATTGCCTCACTTTTTACCTAATAAAGCACGTAACATGATTTAATTTCTAAAATTAAAAATCTCATTTAGTATAGAGGGTTGCATGTAAATATATTTTGGATTATGTAAAATTGTATATTGTTATGAAATAGAAGATTCTTACACTTCTATTTAAGGTGAATGTCTTTAATGTACTTAATTAGAGAGATTTTAGAGTCCTATTATTGGTAGCAAGATCTTCCTCCTCCCTATAAATAGAGGTGCTCTCTACCATTGTAATACACCCCTCTCAACTCAATAAGAAGAACTCTCTCTACTCTTCTCTCTATTGCTATTGTTCTTGTTCTTGTCTTTTGCTTTAGTTTATAACATATATAAGTTAAACTCATTAAAAAATTCATTAAGTATATTACACCGATTAACGCTCACAGCTCTTTGTCCCCCTCCATTCAAAAAAATCCAAAAGTCAAGTTCATGGGCCAAACCCGACCCAGGTTTGATAGGAAAAAAGGAAACAATAAAGTGGGTACTTGGAAAAGGACAAAGGATAGGTCTGCTCGCTGGTGCTGGTTTATATTGCTGACTTGTCTGTATCCATAATTGCCTTTTGTTGCAGGTAACCAAGTGGAAACTAACAGAATATGGGGTGACAAGTGTTCAAAAACAGATATAGTGATAAATCAGGGACCCACAGCACCTCTACCCAGTGGAATACCAACATATACAGTGGAGATTATGAATGTCTGTGTCTCTGGCTGTGATATCTCAGGCATCCATCTCAAATGTGGCTGGTTCAGCTCTGCTCGTCTTATTAACCCTCGGATATTCAAGCGCCTACACTTTGACGATTGTCTCGTCAATGATGGAAAGCCCCTTATCAATGGACATACTATTTCCTTCCAATATGCCAACACTTTTCGTTACCCACTTTCAGTTTCCTCCGTTATATGCTGATATACTTGCTGGGTTCAATAACATACACTAACACATCTTAAAAGCAAAAAACATGATTTAACAGAGCTTATTACCTTTAGGGGATTCCTATTGTTCTTTTTTTGGGCTTTAGACAATTGCTTTTGAAGGGGCCATGCTGAGTGTTGAATGATTATGGGTGTGTTAAAGGAAGGACAATTGTCTTTCTCTGACTCCATAGGAAATCTTGTTCTGGGATGCTCTGACATTTTGTTCATATCAGAGTGACCTACTGATGAAAATATAGTGTAGCAGTAATTTCTGGGTTTTGAATGTAGAGTATACAACTCTTTTGAGTGCTTGAGCAGTAAACATGTCGCAAAATGGATGTTCTGCAATCTCTTTCGTTTTCCTTGACAACTGAACTTTTGAAGAAATCACTGATTTTCATTTCGATGTTCACATCCTAAGATTTCATAACATTATATGATGAATATGGATTTTACCCTGCGGTTCATTTTACAAAGCTTAAAATAGCTTTATGCATTATTTGTCTACTTGTCACTTATTCATTGTTCATCTTGACAATTCGAAAGTCAAATTCTGGATTTTGGGCAGACGCACTTCTAAATATATTTTGCAGTTTCAGAAAAATTTTAAGATCCCAATTTTAATCTTCATGTTTTTTTTTTACTTTTCTTGTAGAAAATCTGGGATAACTACCTTAAATTGGATTACTGTCAAATTTAACCAATGAAAGATACATCTATGAAAAATTATTGGATGAAGTACGTACATTTATTCTAATAATATCCTTGCACGCTCACCAATCGTAGGCTGGATAATGCGACGAGGTTGGCGCAATAAGTAGTGTACGCAGACCAAGGCTGTCAAACGGGCCAACCGGTCCGGTCCGGATCCAAATTTATTTGACCCATTCGGGTTCCGGCCGGGCCGGGTTGTACAGTAAGGAGTTTGTAACGGCCTGGGTTAGTTCGGGTTAAATTTGACCCATATGGGTTACGGGTTTGAGGGGGCCAGGCCGGGCCGGGTTTAGTATATTTTCACTTTTTTTGAATTATGTATAATATAACACTATAACTATTAAGTTATGTTAATACTTTGTAATAATTGAATGAATACAAGTAAGATAGGAAAAAATTACACTTATTACAAGGCTCTTTTGCTTCTGCAAGTAGAATTTATAGCATATTTTAAAAATAATATATTACCATCATATTCTATGAATTATAGTTATATACCCTAAATATAAACACTATATGTTAAATTCCAACAATTTTAAATTATGTTAATTAGTATACAATAATTGGTATATTCATAGTATATTTAGAGTGTATATATAGTATATGCACGGTATATTTACGATATATTCATGGTATATTATGGTACATTCATGATATATTTACCGTTGAACCGGGTCGGTCGGGGCCGGTCCAACCGGTTCAAGGCACTATTATTAAAACCGGGCCGGGCCGGTTCCAACCCCAAAAATCCCAAACGGACTAACCCCCTTCCCCCCTCGAACCCAGCCCACCCGGCCCCTTAGTTACCGGGCCGGTCCAATCCCGGTTTATACCGGTCCGACGCGGCCCGGTTTACACCTTTAATGCAGACTGATTAGTACGATTGAGAAATTAATAACAATAGTTAATTACCAGCACGTCTAAAATTTGCAAATCGCCAAAATTAACCAGCACGATAGGAGAAGTACTTTTTCTAATGCGAAAAATAAAGAACGAAGAATCTTTCAAATTTGGATCCTTAGTTATTCAAATTTGGATGTAACGGGAGCAAATATGATCCAACCGGACGGCAACCAGTTGCAACTAAAACCTTCGCAATAAACTAGTGCCATAGTGCGACAAAGATTAAGCTAGCGTTTGGATATATATTTAGTTAAAATTTAAAAAAAAAAATTGTGTTGAAAACTATTTTTTAAAAATTAAATTGTATAGGACATATATTTTATTTGAAAGAAACTTAAAATTTTGTAAATGGAAGAAAAAACTTCAACAAAAATGCGCTAGAACTAATATTTTAGAGAACTTATCAGTAACATTCCATTAGGGGTGTCTTCTGGCCCGGGCCTAAACGAGCCTGACGGGCCGGGCTTCGTGCGCGATGAGGGACAGCTTGGAAAAATCGGTGCTTTTTAGAGATTGGATCCGCGCGGAAAGAGAAAACTTTGGCATTGCAGAATCACAATCGGCGATAGATGAAGCATATGAAGAAATGAAGCATATGAAGAAATGATAGCAGAACTTTCGGAGGATTCGACTTCGCCCGGAAGTGGTGATGAACAAGCTTCATTTCCACCACCACCAATACAACCTCCTCCCAACCTTGACGGATTTATGAGATTTGTTAGAGATACAATGTAGATTATGATGTAACTTATACATTTGCACATCTTCTTTTAGTTTTTTTTCCTTTTAATGGTGGTATTAGTACCTTGTTGTGCTCATTCCATTGGGGGAAGGAAGACTAAGAAAGATATGCCATTTTGGTCAATAAAAATGTTCTTTATCATATCCTTAAATATCTTTTTTCTCAATATTTCTTTGTCTTTACTTCGATATCAATACTTGAATATATATATAACATACAATATAAAACATACATTATATACTATAATAAAATATATACGAGAATATATATGCATAACGTACAACCTAAACTACAAGAAAATATATAAGTAATAACATATATACATAAGATACAATATATATAAGAGAATGTATATACATTATACATAAGAGATATAATATATATATACAATATATACTAACTAGTACAACACAATATACTAATTACCACAACACAATATATACATTATATACAACATATACTAATTACTACAACAAAATATATACATAATATATATATATATATCAATATATACATAATATACAATATATACTAATTACTACAACATACTATATACATAATATAATATATACTAATTACTACAACACAATATATACATAATATACAATATATACCAATTACTACAACACAATATATATTATACTAATAACTTAGTACACCATATAAAATATATTCTACATTATACTAAGAACTACTATACAAGATGTTGCCTTAAAAACCCGTCAGGACCGCCAGGCCCCTCAGGCCCAGGACCACTGTGAGCTTAGACCCGTCACATGAAGCCCGGAACCACGAAGCCCGACCCGTCAGGCCGTTTAGGCCCGGGACCGGGCCAGAAGACACCCCTAATTCAAACGGTGTTTCCAAAAAAAAATTGATAAAGAACAGCCAAACGAGAGCTACATCTATTGAGCATTTGGAGTCTGAGCAAATTGATGAACAGGCCTTTAATTAAAAGTTCAGCTCTGAATAACAATTATACTCCCCTCCATTCCGTAATTTAATCCCCCTATCTGTCTCCTCTCTTAAAAAGTCGTCGTCATTTCACTATAATTTCGAAATTCTCAGTTGAAAAAATTGGCAAGTGTCATTTTGTTATCCGTTGTTTCTAAATATTTTAATTTTAGCAAAAAGGTATTATCCATCACCAAGGAACATTACCAAATTGGTCATGCACAAATGTGGCAGCACAAAACAGCAACTTAATAAACCTTAGAATCCAGGAAAAGAAGGTACGTTTTTTTTCTGGAAGAAGGTACATATCAGAAATAGAAATATGAGTCACAAGGAAGGTACATTTATGTCACAAAGATAACTTAATCTTTTGAATTGACAAAGAAATAAGTAACGCTACAACATGAAAAGTCTTCGCCCTGAAACTACACGAACAACGTTAGGAACAATGGTCAAAGTACAACGAATATCATTCAGGTAAAGATCAAACAGTCTAGAACTTCGTCTGCTTCTAGACGAATTATGCCTTCAAACGGATTATTGAAGACAATAACGATGGGCAGAAGGGGTAAGGAACTTGAACGGCAATTTCTACAAAGTTGTTGGACAACAATCAAGAGTGCCACTAACATCGCATCAAATTACAATGACTGTCATTTTCTAGAATATTTACACTCCAATTGCACATCATCCTGTGTCAATTTGGCATTGATATTCCTCCCAACCTCGTAAGGGAACACAAAATGCTAATTCTAGAACTTGCTGAAGCTAAGAAGATGAGAGGGTTCAGATTCTATCGGTAGTTGAGAATGCCGGTTCCACTCTGAAGAGTGAACCATCGTACTGGATAAGACAATAAAAACATGGAGGAAAATGAGCAGTACCAGTAGCTCAAGAGCGTGGAAGCGCAACTAGGCTAAGGCATTTGCACCAAGGTGATGTTTCTACGACTTTTGGTGCTAAGGCTCACCCATTATATATAAAGAGCATTGGGCAACTAAGATAAGGTCCATCCGTTTCCTAGATTTAATCTACCTACCATTGGCAGACTTCGTCTTCTCCAAAACCTGCACCTTCTCAAGAAGCTCTTGCATAGTATTTGATGCATCCTGAAAGCAAAGCAAGAAGATGTTTGACTATTCACTTTTCTAAAGCAAAGATGCAAAAAGTTGAGTGAAGAAATTCACCTTCAGCTTCTTTCTCAAGTTCTCCTCCTCTAGGTCGCGGCGTTGCCTCTCCTCCGTGAATATATCTATTAAACTTTCTTGTTCCTTGTTAAGTTCCTCTACTTTTGTTTTTGCCTCCTGCAGCTGAACATGGAGAAGTATTTAGTTTTCATTAAAAAATACATCAAAATCTAGTCTAACAGAGTTTTACCCTTACTATTACTAAAATAAATTGAACGTACATAGATTCACTAGCAGGAACCAAGGAAAAGTCCAAGGACCTTGAGCTCATATCTCCAGTTCCCAGTACAACAACAAAGGAGCATAAACGAAATGCTATCACAACATCACCTCGGAAGGAAAAAAATTGATTCCCAGTTTTTCTTACATCAACACCTACTATCAATAACTAGCTACTCCAGCAGGCAAAACACTGCAGCTTTCATGCAAGAGAAATGCAGCTATTTTGGTAAGTAATAAACATGAAAATCTCATCTAACCTGAGCTTCAAGTGATTTGGATCTATCTCTTTCTTGCTGCAAATCACGCAACAGATCACCTAGAATCTCTTCCTCTTTCCTTCGCAACCTGTTGAATAAATAAACATTTGACAGTGAATTTGAGACTAAAATACAACAAAATGGTTTCATAATTATGTAAAGCTTGCAGGACCAGCACCTTTCTTTAAGCTCACAATTCTCTTCTTTTAACTGCTCTATAGATTCCGTGAGAGAGTCTGGCAGCACGTCGTCATTCTTATCAGCGTCTCCCTATAGGACCAAATAACCAAATTTATCAATCCCACTATCTGCTCCAACTCTCCATCAGTGCTATCAAAGGCGAAAGGTGCAAAAAAGCTCTACAGTCTCTTGGGGAATTAAGCGCAGAGTTGCAAATAAAGTGTGGGCTTTAAGGAAGAAAGGCGCAAATAGAGTAAAACTACAAATATGTATGTGTAGTCCAAGACTAATATCTATAAGCATATAAGCATGAACACCAAATATATGGACAGTAAAATTGAAGAAAATTTACGATAAAGTGAAATATCAATTGTTTAATGTCGCTTCATCAAGATTGCATTATTGACAAGGAAAAGCATGTCTTAGAGCCTTGATGACAACACTGAAGATCCCGTTAAGCAAAGCGAAGCGCTCAACGTGTTTTGAGCCTCGCTTTAGGGCTTAAGCGCGCCTTTGATAATACTGCTCTCCATGACAATGAATTCTAAGAAGAGTAATTTTCCCCAATGAATATCTTCAAAAGTTGATAAGTGAAATTAGGTGCTCAAAAATTTGGGCCAAACCAACCCCATATCCCTGCCCAAAAAATGTACAAACATATACAGTCCATTGTAGTGACTGTTAGAATCTCCTAAGTAGCTTCAAAACTTTCATTAAGACATACGGGAATGTATCAGAGAATGTTTTAAAGAGCACACTGGCTATATCTGCAGTAATTTAATATAATACTCTCGCATAATCATCAAAGAGAGCTTAAGCAGTGCCAGAAACTGGAACAACGTTTGGAGCTTAAAAGGGTACATAGATCAGATGTAACCTTTCTTGAATTTCTAGTAACTCGCTTGAATCCACCAGGTGAACATACTTGCTCAGCAACTCTTTGTCCAAAGCCTGGCGGGGAATGCATAGACTGAGAGCCAACTTTTCCATTACTATACTTCAGATGTCCACCTGGTTGATTTGGAAGGTCATTTTCATCGCTGTCATCTTCGGCAGAAGTTGAGGATGGCTCAAAAGAACTTGGTTTATTTCCAGATCTTCTGGCTTTGCTATCATGCTTGCCATTTAGATGTCCAAAACCACTACTCTTCTCGGATGACTTTCCTGAACTTTTATGTTTTGATTGAGATGCTGAAGAATGATAACCAGGAGAATTCTCTGTTTACAAAAATAATTATGTACTTATCATATGTTATAATAAGAAACTAGATATAATCAGAAAGCAAGATCTTATTTTCAAACTGAGATATCAAAAGTAAAGTAAACAAAAATCTCCAGAAAAAGCATTAAACCTAATTAACTGAAGCAGTATCTTCTTTGAGATAGAGATTATTACTATGAAAAACATGAACACAAGTCCCCAGGCAAAGCGCCAAACCTTATAAAAGGTTGTCTTAAGTATTGACGAAGAACAAAAAGAAACATCAAGATACGAAAGAAATACATCAAGCATACCTCCTTCAAAAGCTTTCTTATTCCGCCTAGGAGCATAGCCAATTTTGTGACATAAAGTTGACCTGGAAATGAATAAGGAGTATACTAAGTATATGAAACTCTGGAAAAGGACGACACAGAGACAAACAGAACACACCAGTAAGTTTTTTGCATCTGCACTAATCGAGATTCAAGTCTTGAAAGAACTGTTGTACGCTCAAACCCTTGCTTGTCATGAGCTGGTTCAACAAAATTGGCTTCTAAGACACCTGCCATCAAATGTAACAAAGCAATAAGCACTTTAAACAGGCAAACCTAAAAAAGAAAGAATCTTGAGATAAAATAGCAGACCTATAACGCCACGACCGTCACTTCCAGGAGCATGCCAAAGCCTCCAAAATGGCTAACAACATAAGGAAACTTTAATACAGAACTAAATCAGAAAATGCAGAATGTTCTGCCATGCAATGGCTCCAAACTATGCATCTTTTATTGTCAATAGGGAAATTCTACATAAAATCAATCACACCATTTTTAACAAAGTTGGACAATAAGAATGAGAAATTGTGCTTTGTGAATTAGCAGATTGCAGGTTTTGGAAACAACGATATTATTTCATTGCAGGATAAGGTAAAATATCAAGTTACATATCTCATCAAGACTGAATCTGATACTGCAGATCCCCACATAGACAAAGGTACTGGAGAAAGCATTCCATCATATAGTCAAAAAGACATTATCAACAACTGGAACAATCATAACAGTTAACTAAACCATTTGTACTTCCAAAAAGAGGACAAACCTTAATAAGTCGATTTTTATGATAGACATTAAACCCTTGAACATCAATATGAGCTTTTGCATCCTTTACAAACCCAATTTTCACAGTAGCCACCATCTACAAGCACCAAAATGACAATGAATGAGAACAAGATTGAGGACTGAAGAAAAATCCAAATAGAGTTTGCAGTCAAAGACATTACGTGGGAATCCTTGGGTACTCCATCCGCACCGGGCATAGGGCGGTATGTGATCTCTTGGGTCATCATCATATCATTTACTATGTTATGGTGCTCAACATCTTTACCGCGCAGAATAATTCGAAAGGCAGGAGGAATTCTTAGGTATAGAATTGATGCATAGCTCTGAAAATCCAAGAGAACACGTGATAAAAACAAAATTTCTTTCTAAGGAAAAGTATCATACACGTACTTTAAGTACCTGCATTCAATATCAAACTTGAAAATAATTGGTAAAGGTTGTTCTGAGAGTATACGAGGAAATTCTGGTTTACAACTACTTTTGATCCAAAATGTTAGGATGACATTTGCGACCAAGACGCACATGGAACATTTAGAAGACCATGGTCACTCTTGATAGCCTTGATCAACATGGGAAAAGGCATAATGCCCACTTGATAAGTGCAACTGCTCCTTGGTTCCAGGAGCACATAAACCCCCACGTTCCAAGCCGGAAAGTAGAACTGCTGTCAAGACAACCTCTTTTTGCAAATATTATCCACCTAGGTATTAGCAGTGTACATTTTATAGCTAGAGATCAATTTAAGCGCCCTTCATACAGATCAAAGAATCAACAGGAACTAATTAATTTCCTCACAGAACCTCAAAGTAACATGAAAACTCAAACAACCAGGTTACACGTAACAAAAAAGCCACCACTCACACATGGTAAAACAAGTATGAACTCACTTACCCTTAGCGAATGCCTATACGTCAAGAAATGCCTGGAGTTTGGATACTGTTTAGCCATCTGTATGCTCTTCTCATCACGGTTGACTCCTCTAATTTGAATATCCTGCAGGAGAGAATGAAAGTAACATGTCACTCGAAATTTGAGAATCATGTGACAGCACGTTAAGGCAGAGAACCGAGCAACAAGTAAAGAAGGAGAAAATGCAAAAAGTAAGAATCATGTGACAGCACATAAAGTAAGGCAGAGAAACGAGCAACAACAAAAGAATTTTAGAGGGGTACATGTGGATCGGCATCAAAATCTAGCTCCAGTAGTCCTTGATCATCCTCCCACAAATTGTATACTATAATCCGAGTGCCCTGACCTTTCATCGGATTAAACTGCAGCATGTGGAGAACAAACATTGAATGGTTAGCAGATAAACACAAAGTATGCAACTTTATATGCATGGAATAGTTCATTAAATTCAACCCACACAAATAAGCTTCACAATAGGGTTGCAAACTGGCTGATCCAAGATGAACACTTGAGATGCTAGAATTTGTATGCTAAATTTAATATTATGGCAGCTGAATTCATTTTGTGGGTGAGACTGTATGTTCACTTTTTTTTTTTTTTGATGAACTGTAAGTTCATTCAATGCTGGATCAAGGTTATACACGAACATTTTGCAAATCTTTCCAGCTGAGCACTTTGTAATTTAACATTCATCACAGCTTATATCTTCTCATTATCTCCTTATAAGATCTTTCATAACTAGTTTAACAGCAGTGGAAGGATTTAAAATACTACTCTCTTTTTTGGGGGATTGTGGGAGGGGGAGTAATTTTGAAGATATACCTGTCTAAGAAGATCGGCTTCACTTGAAAAAGGGGACCACTGAATTATGGTTTCAAGATTCTTGTCCCAGTCGCTAGTAGATGATCGTATTATCTTGTCCCACCCTTCTCTTTTCTCATAGTCAAGCTGTCACACCAGCAAGAAAGCAAGATCAATATAAGGGATTGTGCATCACATCTAAAGTTACTAATATCCATGAAGGATTACAAAAATAATACTCATGAAGGGAACTAGTGCTCCATCTTTGCTAGGACTTACAAAATAGAAGTCTGCAAAATGAAATGCAAGAACCACTATCAAGGCAAAAAGTAAGACCAGCATACCTATTAGCAAGTCCAAAAACATGTTATCAAGTTTTCTTACAAAACTCATGCTAGTTTATTGCATCTGTAGCTTACAGATAAGACAAACACAGGCACAATGTGAGGAAGAGCGCGAACACTAGTACAAATTCTCCATAAATAACTGAAGTCCAACTACAGCAGAGTTTGAGAAAAACAGATGTTAGAATGCAGACACTTAATATAAAGTTTACATCAACAACTGAACCTTGTATAAGGGGTGAGCTTGTTTACTCAAGGTTTAGAATCTAACATGAAAGTAGGGGCAAAGAGTTGATTAACTGAATTCTGACTAGTGAATCGCAATAGAAGCATTTCAAGAAGCAATTTGCCGTGGACAGGGACACCAGATCCACATGTACACCATAAGATCACCAATATAAAGGAAATTTATAAATAATTCAGCATGCTTACCATGGGAACGACGATGTCTTCCATTCCAGTGCTCCGTAGAAATGTGTAGGACAACAATCCAACGCTCTGAGTGGGGCTGAAAGCAAAAGATAATACCTGAGTAAATAGCGATACTGAACCACCAAAAGAATAAAGAGAGAAAACAACAGTAGAAAGGATGAATGTTCGCAACTACAAGAGTGGGAGACAGCACAAGAGCCTGAGAAGTTTGAGATCAGACATCACTAACTTTCAGAGGTAAATGAGAAACTAAGTGATCATAACTACATGGGAGCATGTCGGTGTCAGGGATATAACAAACCTGTGTTATACGGAGTCTTCATTTTCCTTAATGTACCCACATCGACCAGGCATGGTTACTTCATGCACATCTTTCAACACACTGAAAACTAGCTAAAAGCTAAAACATACACACACGGATACTTGATTGTACACAGTTTTACAGCATGATAGCTAACCAACCACCGCTCCAGTCTACCACTTTAGACACCTGGATTCCTAGTTATCACCCATTGGTCCCAACATAAGTGCTAGTTTTAAGTTATGGAGGCGCTATGCTAGAGCTCGGTAGTAGTACCAACATCATATAATTGTAGCCACAAACTAGCATAAAACTGATCCAAACTTCCCATCATCTGAGGCAATATACTAAAGGTTAAAGCAGAACATGGAAAAATTAAACCCTCTCAGTGACATGGAACTTCAAATTGATAAGGTTGACGTAAGTCTGCAACACCACATGCATAGCCCTCCACTAACACTCTTACTTAATTTTGTGTAGGTTCTTTTTTTTTTTTTTTTGGGGGGGTCAATAAGGCAAAGGTGGACGAAAATTCAGCATTTGACTCTTCACCAAACCAAGCACCAGATCAATGGAGTCAAAAGTTGCATTGTCAGGTTACCATCTTAGACCCAGTGTAATCATAGACCCCAAAGTGGGGTCTGGGAGGGTAGCGTGTAGGGAGATCTTACCCATACCTTTAATATGGCAGAGAGGTTTTCCCAAACACCTTTTCTCGGCTAGGAAAGATAAAAGGAATGAGCAACAACAAGCAAACCACTCAGAAAACCGAAGAGAATGTACAAGACTAACATTAGTACTACAATCAGAAAAATCGAAGGGAAAGAAGCGACAAGTAATAACAGAAATCCAAGAGTAAGAACTTACAAGACTAACACTAAATAATGCACTACACTAGTGGCATGAGCAAGGACAACGCTCGACCACCTAACCCTCTACCTGGTCCTCAAACTACACACCTTCCTATTCAACGTCATGTCCTCGTCCTCGATGAGCTGAATCATCCTCATGTCTTGCCTAATCATCTCTTCCCAATACTTCTTCGGCCTACCTCCACCTCCTAAGGCCCTCTAAGACCATGCTCTCACACCTCCTCACTAGAGCATTTGTGCCTATCCTCTTCACCTGAACCATCTAAGTCTCGCTTCCCGCATCTTGTACTCCACACGGCTATGCCCACCTTGTCCCGAATTGCTTCATTCCTAATTCTATCTAATCTGGTATGACCGCACATCTATCTCAATATCATTTATTTCTGCCACTTCTGGACATTAAGTTCTTAACTCGCCAATACTCAGCCCCATACAAATAGTTGGTCTGACCACCACTCTAAAGAACTTACATTTAAGTTGCGGCGTCACATTCTTATCACACAAAACGCGAAAAAAAACCTCCATTTCATCTATCCCGCCCCGAAACGATGTGACATCCTCATCAATCTCCCTATTCCCTTGTATAACTTACCTAAAGTACTAGAAACTTTCTCTCCTAGGGAAGACTTGTGAATCAATCGCATGTATTTGTCCAGTTCATGAGGGCGCACCACTGAACTTGCACTCCAAGTACTCTATTTGATCCTGCTCAGCTTGAAACCCTTAGACTCCAGGGTCTGACTCCAAACTTCTAACCTCGCGTCTCACCGATTAGAACAATGTTATCTGCAGATAACATGCACCACGGCACCTCCCTGAATGTGGGGCGTTAGTGTGTCGATTGCCAAGACAAAAAAAAAATGGGATGAGGGTTGACCATCGCCAGGGCAAATGAAAACGGGATGAGGGTTGACCCTAGGTGCAGCCCCACCACAACTAGGAAGCGTTCCGAGTCCCCTCCCACTGTCATTACTCGAGTACTTAGTTCCATCATACATATCCCTAACTGCCCTAATGTATGCAATAGGAACACATCTAGCCTCCAAGCATCTTCACATAACCTCGCTCGGCACTTTAGGACTTCATAAATTTACTTCTCACTTGTTGGCCCAGAACACCCCCCAAATCCCATCTTCTACCTGCCTCATGTGAGGCAGGGTAAAAAGATCTTCATTTTTCTGCTCCATTGGCATACCTAGATTTTAACCAAGGCAACGGTTTCACGGAGGATATCCCATTGGTCCCATACATAGCCACCTTCAGTGAGGGAATAAGAGGCCCCTTATAACTGATAAAGGGCAGCATGTCATGACTTGATCACCACAATTGTGCGCTAAATGCAAAATTGGCATCCTACTCCTTGCCAACTAGGAATACCTTTACTAAGAACCATAGAATGGTAATCATCTAAACAATAGAAGAAATCACTGCACATATGAAACCAAGCACATAATATGCTGATAAATCGAGAGGAAACAATACATGAGTTAAGACAAAAGATCATGCGTGAAACTCCAGTAACATGTATTCCTTGGCCAGTTTCCAAATTTATACTAGCCAAACTGAAAAATGTAAGAAGAGACCAGTTAAAGGAGGTAGAAGTAACAACCTTTTCCCTGGTTTTCCACCAGAACGTGAGAAAACAATCACATCTGCTCCAAGCCTCATGGTACTTGTCTTGAATCCATTTCCATCTATACAAACGCACAAAAATAATTTATATGGTGAAGTAAACATTACTGATAATCTAAACAACTGAACAGAAATTACCAATATAAGAAAACATCTCAGTTAAAACTCACACTGTCCAATAGTATCTGCCACTTTACTTTTCACAGAATATCCAAGTGACATGCAATGCCTCATTTTATCAGGATCCATTCCACCACCATTATCTGTAGAAGAATGGGCAAGATGGAAAAAACCAACGCGCACAAAACAAAGGGAAAAGAAGAAGATGACAGCGTACATAGTCGATCAAGAAAGGGATTAGATCATAAACGATATGAAAATTTCAGTAAAGCTAATGAAATAACATTTAAGGGTGGTTAAGGGAACGGTTTGGCCAGATTATAGATCCTACTACCATGAAGCCTAACCTATCCACATTTTTTAAATAAACCATCTAATAGCAAACTCCATGGTTAGGCCATGTTTCCCCGGGAACTAACATCGAGATTTTTTCTTCTCAAATAGAACACAAAATCGATGTCCTCTTTATTGAATCACATGGATTAAAGACAAGTGAAACATAATCATTCTTCTCTTTACCAATCCCAATATGTTGGAGGAAAACGGAAGGGGAAAAAAAGGATAGTGTTCTTATTTGACATAATAAAGACTTTAAAGGGAAGAGAGGACGGAGGGGTAGTTGTGGAAAATGGGATCCAACTCTCGGAAAACTCATTTGTAGGGGAAGAATAGTTCTAGCATTCATGTTAAAACGCAAACGGAATCCAGTAAAGTTGAATACCTTCAATCAGAAGCATTCTGCTTCCATCTTTTTTGTTTTTGACCATATCAATGTTCGCGTATGTTGCTCCATTGATGACCTAATCAAAGAGATGTGACTTAAAATGTTATGTGAAGCGGAAACAAAGACACTAGCGTATTATGCCAAAAAGTATACCTCGTCCAATGCATTATCCAAAAGCTCTGCAAAAGCTGCAGACTAGATATGATCAGGAAAGATGAAATCAAAAAGGCAAAAACTGTAAGGGTATAAAATAACCAAAAAATATTACAACAACAACAACAACTACCCAGTATAGTCCCACGAAGTGGGGTCTGAGGAGGGTAATATGTAGACGGGCCGGGCCTTACCCCTACCCGAAAGGGCAGAGAGGCTTAGGGCAGAAAGGCTGTTTCCAATCAACCCTAGGCTCAGTGAAGGAAAGGAACAACAAAAACAAAAACAAAAGAGCATTAATAACTTCAGCAGAAATAGCATAAATAATTATCTAAACATAAGAACCATAAATAAAATAGCATGCAATAATATCAGAATATGGTCAAGTAATAAGTTACCTCCAAGCGCCCATTTATGACTGGTGGCATTGGAGTGTAGGAATTTGGGATGAACTCTGACGTGATCTATACCACCTACAATATTAAAAAATTATGTTACACCCTCAAGCTAAAATAGTCCTCTCAACTACAAGAGCCCAAAAAGGGAACATGCAATATCCTTTCAAAAAAATGCATTACCAAGACATATTAATACTTTAAATAAGCTTATATGATAAACAGAGTCTTACTAATAGACATCTTTTGAAACATTCTGCTGACTGAAGAGGAAAAAAGGAATTTTTTTATAAAAACTTAAGTAACTTACCAAATAAATAAGCAATTGCTAATTCACCAAACTACTACCCACAGCTTAGCCAATATTCAACTAGATTGAGAAAATCGAATTCATTTACCCAATTTAAGCTACAAAAATCCACCAAAAAGTTAAAATCTCAAGGCTCCGAACTACTCATAGCTTCACCCATTACCCCATACTCAACAAGATTGTGAAAATCGAATCCCCCCTCCCTACCCCCGAGTATCCCCAAACAAATTTAAGCTCTAATAATCCACCAAAATGCATAAAACAAACAGTTAACAAAAAAAATGAAACGACAAGAGCACATAATTGCTGGCATGCACGAGTTATTAGCACGAACAAATATAGCACCAACAAAATGCGCTAAGCGAAAGTATTTTCATAGGGGTGAAATTGACAATAATAAGATCCCAAATTTCTGACGAATACAGTGTGTAGGATTTGCTGAATAATAAACCTGAAGATAATCCGGAAGTAGAAGAAGAAGTCCCTTCATAATCTCCAGCCTTCCAAAATTGCCTACTCTCCGAAGAAGAACCTAACTCCTTATTATTGCTTCCATTAAGCGGCGGAGCCGGTAAAGGCAACGGGGTTTCTTTAGGTGGAGGCAAAGGATCCAAAAATCCCAAAGGCAATGGGAAATTCACATCCTCCACACTCTTCCTTTTCTTCTTCGGCCTATTACTGCCAACAAAACCGTCCGAATCAGAATCGGAGTCGTCACTACTGCTTAGGTCAATAAACACCGATTGAGTCGCCGGTGAAGAAACCGCCGGCGGCTTCTTCTTCATAAACCCTTCCACAACTTCTTGCTTAATTACAATATTAGGATTCGCCATGCAAAAAGTAAAAGTGTGAAGCAGAAAGGAAAAAAGAAAAATGGGGTGTAAAAGAGTATTTGGTGAAGAATTTAACGAAGTAAAAGGAAAGGATATTCAAGAATTTTAGACGAAGAGACGTATACAGGGTTTCACGTACACACGGCGATGTCTAATGAACCGTTGGATCTACTTGGGATTGCGTCCGGTTTTTTTGCAGTGGTCCCTTTTTCTCTTGTTGAAGTGGGTCCTCTTAATTAGCGCAAATGTGTTATAAAAGTTAGATTCGGTGCGTAGTTTAACAAAAAAAGAGAACATTTTAAAAATTTATAGTCTTAAAAGATTAAGGTTAAAAAATTTGTAGGATCATTTTATTTGTGTGGTTATAAAATTGGTGATTATGTTTGGTAGCTCTTTGGTGTATCGACGTCTTAATTTTTCATTCAATAGATCCCGCAAATATATTGTTAATTCATGGGTGCCTATTCTTCGATCCAAACTGGTGATTCACCACATTCCCGTCTCTAGTCAGGAGTGGAGTCAGGGATGTCAACTCAAGATAAGTCGGGTGATATTAAGGTTTTGAAATCGATTATGAGGTCCAACAGGTTTTCGACCTCAAAGTTAATGTTTTTATGTGATCACAAAAAAAGAAAGTCTGAAGTTTCTACGGAAGCCGACTCGAAATATTTGATCTTAGGTGCCTTTTCCTCTGAATTATTATTATTTGGGTACAATCGGGGATAAATCAGAAATACATAAACAAAAACAGCAATTGGACCAAAAGCTTCTCATTAAAGGGAAAAAAGGTAAAATTAAGAGTTTAAAGTTGAATTATTTCCAAATTTAGAAATGTGTTATTTATTTTAGAACATACTAAAAAGGAAAGTACCTTACTTATTATGAGACGGAGGGAGTATTATACTCCGTAAGTAAAGACAAGTATAAAGAGAAACTGATATATTATTCTGATTCGAATTGATGTACATAATAAACTAAAATCTCTTCTATTGTAAGCTGCTACTGCAAGTTGCTGTATAAGTTACTACTACAAGTTGCTGTGTAAGCTACTTGTAAGCTGCTACTACAAGCTACTGTGTAAGTTGCTACTGCAAGGTGTTGTGTAAGCTGTTTGTCAGCTACTTGTAAGTTGCTACTGTACCAGATGTAGATAATTTTTTATCGGAGATAATATTTATCCATAACAGAGTACGAAATGAATATCCATATTATAATATATATTTATAACACTCCCCCTTGGATGTTCATTAAAAGGATAATGTGCCTCATTAAAACCTTACTAGGAAAAACCTTGTGGGAAAAATCCTAGTGAAGAAAAAGTGTACATATATTTAGTAATACGCATTGCTAGGTGCCTCATTAAAAATCTGATAAGAAAAAACCACATGGGGAAAAAACTTAGTAAGGCGAAAAAAGTACATCGCGTATTTTACTCCCCTGGTGAAAACCTTGTTTCAAATATTTGAGTCTCCGCATTCCAATCTTGTATATCATCTTCTCAAAAGTTGAAGTTGGCAAAGATTTAGTGAATAAATCTCCTGGATTGTCACTTAAAGGGATTTATTGCACATCAAAGTCACCATTTTTTATGAAGATCGTGTTTGGAGAATAATTTTGGTAAAATGTGCTTCGTTCTATCTCCTTTTATAAATCCTCTCTTCAGTTGGAATATCATGCGGCATTGTCTTTGTATAAAATTGTGGGTCTTTTCTCACATTCCAACCCATATTTTTCTCGAATAAAATAAATTATTTATCTCAATCATACGCATTCTCTACTTGCTTCATGAATAGCTATTATCTCAACATGATTTAAATAAGTAGCAACAATAGATTGCTTTGTGGAGCGCCATGATATGGCAATACCTCTATGCATAAACACGTATCCAGTTTGAGATCTAGCTTTATGGGGATCAGATAAATAACCTGCATCAGCATAACTAACAAGATCTGCACTATCTTTGTTAGCATAAAGCAAACTCATATCAAGAGTTCCCTTTGAATATCGCAATATATACTTAATCTCGTTCCAATATTTCCGTGTAGGAGAAGAACTATATCTTGCTAATAAATTAATAGAAAATGTTATGTCAGGCCTTGTAGCATTAGCGAGATATATTAGTGCACCAATTGTACTAAGATAGGGTACTTCGAGACAACGGAGTTCCTCGTCCTATTTGGAGGTTGGAACAATTCCTTATTCACTTCAAGTTATCGAAAAACCATTGGTGTACTCAATGAGTGTGTTTTGTCCATGTAAAAGCGTTTTAAGACCCTTTCAGTATAGGCAGATTGATGGATAAAGATCTCACTAAATGTTCAATTTGCATACCAAGACAACGTTTTGTCTTCCCAAGATCTTTCATCTCAAATTCTTTCTTAAGATATTCAATTGCTTTTTGAGCTCTTCTAGAGTTCCAATAAGATTTATGTCACCAACATAAGCAGCAAGTATAACAAATTCTAATGTCATTTTCTTTATAAAAATATATGGACAAATAACACTATTTATATAACTCTCTTTCAGCAAATATTCACTGAGGCGATTATACCACATGCGCCCAAATTGCTTTAAACCATACAAAGTTATCTGTAATCTTATTGAGTACATCTTGAAATTTTGAATATGTTTCAGGCATTTTAAATCCTTCAGGAATTTTCATGTAAATTTCATTATCAAGTGACCCATACAGATAAGCTGTAACCACATCCATTAGATGTATTTTGAGCCTTTCATATAAGGCTAAACTGTCGAGATATCAAAATGTTGTGGCATCTATAACAATTGAATATGTTTCTTCATAATCGACTCTAGGTCATTGTGAGAATTCATGTGCGATAAGGCGAGCCTTATATCTTTCAACTTCATTCTTATCATTCTTTTTTCGCACAAAAACCCATTTATGACCAATTGGCTTTATACCAGCAGGTGTTTGGACTACTGGTCCAAAGAACTTTCTTTTAGTAAGTGATTTCAATTCTGATTGAATTGCCTCTTGCCATTTTGGCCAATCAGATCTTTGTCGATATTATTCGACAGATCGAGGTTCAAGATCGTCATTATCTTGCATAATGTTTAGTGCAACATTATATGCGAAAATATTATCCACCACTATTTTAGATTGATTTAAATTAATCCCATCATCAGTAGAACTTATTAAAAGTTCCTCACTCACTTGATTCTCGATTTCATTGATTTCTTCCGAAATCTCAGAACTAATCAGATTTTGGGTCTGTTAAGAAGACCCCTTTATAGTATTATTTGGATCATTTGTCGTTTTTTCTTTTCAATGATTTCGATCCTTCGAACCCAAAGGCCTACCACACTTCAGGCGTGCTTTAGGTTCACTAGCTCTCATGCCAGTAGATGGTCCTACTGGGACATCAATTCGGATAGGTACATTCTCTGCTGGGATATACGACTTAGTTATCCTTTTCAAATCAGTAAATGCGTCTGGCATTTGGTTTGCTATATTCTGTAAATAGATGATCTTCTCGATCTCCTGATTACATATAAGGGTACGTGGATCAAAATGAGATAATGATGAAAATTTTCACACAATTTATCTTTTGATTTCCTTTATCTCGCCCCCTAATTGTGGGAAATTTGTTTCATCAAATCGACAATCTATAAATCGAGCAGTAAATAAATCTCCATCAATGGTTCAAGGTAGTGAATAATAGAGGGTGATTCATACCCAATATATATTCCTAGCCTTCTCTGTTGACCCATGTTACTACGATGTGGTAGTGCTACTGGTACATATACATCACATCAAAAAATTTGTAGATGGGCAATACTTTCATGGCCAAAAACCAATTTTGACGGAGAATATTTATTATAATGTGTCGGTCTGAGACGAATAAGTGATGATGCATGTAAGATAGCATGACCCAAAACAAAAATTGGCAATTTTGTTTTCATAAGTAATGGTCTTACTATCAATTGTAGGCACTTAATAAATGACTCTGCAAGGCCATTTTGAGTATGAACATAAGCTATAGAATATTTAATTTTTATCCCAATTGACAGATAATAATCATCAAAAGCTTGAGATGAAAATTCTCCAGCATTATCAAGGCGAATAACCTTTATATGATAATCTGGAAATTGTGCCCTTAATCGAATTATTTGAGCTAATAGTTTTGCAAATGCCACATTGCGAGATGACAGTAAACACACATAAGACCATCTTGAAGATGCATCTATTAGAATCATAAAATATCTAAACAACCCGTTTGGTAGGTGAATAGGTCCATATATATTCCCATGTATACGCTCTAAAAAGGCAGGGAATTTTATGCCAACCTTCATTGGTGATGATCTAGTGATCATTTTTTCTTGATAACAAGCATCATAAGAAAATTCATCATTTGCAAAGAATTTTCAGGTTCTTTAGTGGATGCCTACTCAATTTTCAATAATTCGTCTCATCATTATTGATCCAGGATGGCTCAAATGGCCATGCCAAAGCAGAAATGCATTTGAATCAGTAAACTTCTGGTTTACGATATAGTGTGCTTCAACTGTACTGATTTTTAAATAGTATAAGCCATAAGATAAAGTTGGTAACTTTTCTATGATGCATTTTTTGCCAGAAATATTCTTTGTAATACAAAAATATTCCATGTTCATTTCATCTATTGTCTCAATATGATACTCATTTCGGCAGATATCTACAAAACTCAACAAGTTTCGTCGGAACTTGGAGGAGAACAATGTATTGTATATAGTAAGTATTGCTCCCTTAGAGAGAAGTTATACTACCAGAAATTGTTGATACATTTGCTTTTTTCTTATGCAACTAAGAAAAGTATTTCCGATTCTTGAATATGGTATGAGTTGTTCCACTATCAATTACACAAATATCTTCATGATTGGTCTTGGATCTAAACATAATTTGAGGATTATCCATATTCTTTAAAATAAATATTATAGTAAATATTATTATCAAAACGTACTTTTATAACTATACTAACTAATACAAACAACAGAAATTTAAATTTCTACAGATGCATCAGCGATCACACGACTTGTTTCTCCTTCTGGGAGTACAAAGTAATTATATGCATTCAAATGTATGAAGTCAACATTATCTTCAGAAATAAAATTTGCTTCAACATTTTTTTCTGTCTTTTTTAGGGAGGCTTAATAAAGCTCAACCATGTGCTTTGGCGTACGACAAGCACGTCACTGGTGCCCTTTTCCTCCACATTTATAGCATGCACTTTCTGCATTTTTGGCTTGCACCGCTTCATGCTTTTGTTCTTTCCTTTTCCACTGCTGGTGGTTAGGAGGTTTCTTTGGTACATTATTATCTTCCCCGGCCACGGTCATGACCATGACTGAAGCCACGACCTCTTCCACGTTTAGCTTGGTGGAAGTTTATCTCATTCACTTCAGGGAATGGATAAGAACCAGTAAGTCGGCTTTCATGGTTTTTTATTAATAGCCTATTATGTTTCTCGGCTACAAGAAGATGTGAGATAAGTTTAGAATACTTTTTGAATCCTACCTCTCGATATTGGTGCAGCAGGAGCATATTCAAGGCATGAAAAGTGGTAAAAGATTCCCCAATATATCATGATCAGTAATATTATCATCACTTAATTTCAATCGGGAAATAATTCTGTACATAACAGAATTATACTCATTGATAGATTTAAAATCTTGTAGCCTTAAATGAGCCCAGTCATAACGTGCATGTGGAAGAACAACCATTTTCGGGTGGCCATATATATATTTTAAATTATTCCACATTATGACTGGATCTTTAACAGTAAGATATTCCATTTTAGGCCTCATCAAGATGATGGCATAGGAATATCATTGCTATGGCACGGTCTTGGTTTGATGCCTGATTCTTGTCCTTGATGGTGTCTACCAGAGCCATCGCATCAAGATGAATTTCAATATTAAGCACCTAAGACATGTAGCTTTTGCCCGATATATCCAGGGCTACAAAGTCAAATTTAGAAATATTAGACATTATTTAAAAAAAGAAAGTTCGTAACTTTGATACTTTTAAAGTATTTGCTCTAGATGACAGAGTCTCGTGCTGATAACGTATTATAAAATAAATATTGTAAAGCAAAGACAAGTATAGAGAGGAACTGATATATTATTCAGATTCAAACTGGTGTACATAATGAACTAAATTCTCCTCTATTTATAGAAGAAAGCAAGCTGCTATTGCAAGCTGTTGTGTAGGCTGCTTGTAAGCTGCTACTGCAAGCTGTCGTGTAAGCTGCTACTGCAAGCTGCTTGTCAGCTGCTAGTGCAAGCTGCTACTACAAGCTGTTATGTAAGCTGCTTGTCAACTGCTATTGTACCATATATAGATAATCTTCTACCGGGGTAATATTTATCCATAACGGAGTACTAAATGAACGTCCATAATATGATATATATTTATAACAAAATAGAGTTTATTTAAGTAGGAGATAATTGGTGCCTATTTGCATTAGCTTATTTTATGGAGAAATTAAAAAATAGCAGATCTATAATTGGCCATTCAAAAAAACCTATTTTCAAAAGTAATTGAAATTTAGTTACCTTTCAAGTAAAGATAACTCTAAACGAAAATACTGTTCAAAATCCGAAAAAACACTCCAGCATAATATACTGGAGTTCCAGTATAATATATCGATCCAACATAATATGCTGGAGTTTGAAGCACCGGTGCTCCAGTCTCCAGTATATTATACTAGAGCCAACAAAGTATATCGGTCCAGCATAATATGCTAGAAATTTATACATAGATGCACCGAACTTCAATATATTATGTTGGATTGGTCTATGTTGCAGCAAAATATTGGTTATTTTCATTGACTTTGTAAAATGCTTGCTATTTTTGAATGGCCAGTCCGTAAACTGGCTAGACTGTGCAATATTTTAATTACTTTTAAGAGCCCATTTGGATGGGCTTATTTTAAATGACTTTTGGGGGATTTGCATTTTACCCGTTTTTTAGGCCATGTTTTAACTTGTGCCCGTTTTATTAAAAAATTACAAGCCTACCCGTTCTTTCGCGTAACTTCAGTTTACGGGGCTGAAGTAGCAAAGACAATTACGCAAAACTTCAGCATTCTGAAGTAGCAAGCGTACTGAACCAAGTGTTGAAGTTTTTGTTTTTAATTGTTGAACTTAAGCATAGTAGCTAAAGTTTTGTTCTCTATTTGCTAAAGTTTTGTTTGTAATTACTAAGCTTAAGCATAGTAGCTGAAATTTTATTCTCTATTTGCTGAAACTTTTATTTGTAACTGCACTAAATAAGACGAAGTTTTTTTTATCCTGGATTCATTAGTTTCGTCATTAATCTTTTTCAAAAACTTCAACAGAAGATGTTAAAGTTATTTAGTTCATTTATAAAAACTTCATAATTAAATAAGCTGAAATTTTTTTGTCATAGATAAGCTTTTTCAAAACTTCAGCAAAGATGCTGAAGTTATTTACATTTGTAAAAATTTCAGCACTAAATAAGCTGACAATTTTTTGTCCCGGATTCATTAATTTTGTCATAAAGCTTTTTCAAAAACTTAAGTAGAAGATGCAGAAGTTATTTAATTCATTTGTAAAAACTTCAGTACTATATAAGCTGAAATTTTTGAAAAAGCTTTCTAACATCCTAGATAAATAATCAGATTGCCAACCTATCTAAATTATAAATTTTGGAAACAATAAATGTGAAAAGAACAGAATTACGTGGAAACATTCATCAATTATTGTCTACTAACTTATGTAATTATTTATACTTTATTTTTAAATAATATGATAAACATACTTATGGCAATCATCCCATGAACTAAAGTTTCATAGCGGCACCAATATCAGCAGCAGAAGAAAAAGAAGAAGAAGACAAAGGCGGAAAAGGAGGAGAAAAGGGGTCGAAGTTCTTTAAAAAGTGGGTACAAGTTATAACTTTTAAAAAAATGGGTATAGGTTAAATGGGGACGAAAAATAGGCACCCGTGTAATTTTTACGTGACTTTTAAGCCAAAATAGCTTTTAAGCTACAAGTTGGGAATTCTAGCTTTTGGATTTTGGCTTGTTTTTATCATTTTAGCTTAAAAACAAGTGTTTAAAAGCACTTTTTTACTCTATTCAAATACTACAAAATGACTTCAAAATTATTTGGCTTAAAATCACTTAAAATAAGTCAATCTAAACTGGCTCTATGTTTTGCTAAGCTTATAAGGTGGTCAAACTAGCTTATAAGCACTTTTTGGCTTATCTACGTGTTTGATAAGTTAAAAGTGCTTAGAAACCAAGTTATTATAAGTAAAAAATAAGCCAAAAATCATAAGCTGATCACCTCATCTTATGACTTTTTAGCTTATAAGCACTTTAAGTTTGACCAAAATTTTAACTATTTTATTCTTAAAATATTCCTTTTAAAAACATAACTCTTACATCGATACGCACTGCCTCAAGTATTTTTTTCAACCTAATCCCCCCCCCCCCCAAGTTTGCAATTCTCATTGACTATTTAATATAAGAAATTCTCTATTCCTTTGCATTTGTATATATTTGCTTGTTTATTAATCTCAGAATTGTATGTAATAAATGAGGACATATTAAATTTTTGGTGTATTGCGTTCTAAGTGTTGTGGTGATGAACACTAAGGCTGTATCCGGTTCCGGTTCTGGGTCTATTTGGGTCTGCGGTTCCAGGTTCTGGCGGTTCCGGTTCTGGCGGTTCCCGGTTCTGGCGGTTCCGGTTCTGGCGGTTCCGGACCCGGAACCGGAACCATACGGTTCCGGAACCGCCCAGTTCCGGTTCTGGCGGTTCCGGAACCGCGGGTCTGGCCTTTCCCGGCGGTTCCGACCATATATATATATATATATTTTTTTTTAAAAAAAATTAATATCTTGTATAGTAGTGATTAGTATATTGTAGAATATATTTTTACATGGTGTACTATGTTGTTACTATAGCATATATTGTGCTTGGAAATTAGTATATATTCAAAATAAGTAGTGTATATTTTGTATATAAGTAGTATATGTTGTAGTGAAGTAGTATATATTGTATATAAATAGTGTATATTGTGTAGTAGTTAGTATAAATAGTATCATGTGTTGTATGTTATATATTATATGTTATATAAATATTTTATATTCAAGGATTGATATAGAAGTAAAGACAAAGAAATATTGAGACAAATATATTCAAGTATATGATAAAAAGCATATTTATTGACCAAAATGGCATATCTTTCTTAGTCTTCCTTCCCCCAATGGAATGAGCACAACATGGTACTAATACCACAATTAAAAGGAAAAAAAACTAAAAGAAGACATGCCAATGTACAAGTTACATCATAATTTATGTATTATTTCTAACAAATCTCATAAAACCTTCAAGGTTTGGAGGTGGTTGTGTTGGCGGTGGTGGAAATGAAGCTTGTTCATCACCACTTCCAGGTGAAGATGATTCTTGAGCAAGTTCTACTAGCATTTCTTCATAGCACTCATCTATTTCGGGTTGTGATTCAGCTAGCCCAAAGTTCCTTCTTTCAGAGCGGATCCAATCTCGGAAGAGCACTGATTTTTCCAAGCTGTCCCGCATCGACGCTCTATGATCTCCTATTTGTAGTCTGGCTTGACTAAATACGCTCTCCGATGCAACAATTGACGCTTGAATGGACAGAACATCCCGAGCCATCCTTGCAAGAACGGGAAAATGCTTTTCCCTTGTCTTCCACCAATCCAAAAGGTCGAAAGATCCGTCTGGATTATCATTCTCTAGCCCCTGCGACAAATAAACTTGAAGTTCGTTTAGATGAGAAATATCATCTAAATTCTCACCTTGAGTACCCCGGTAGTTCCACCTAGTCGGGCAAGGTTTAGGAACCTTTCTTTCTCTAAGGCCACTTTCGTCACATTTTTTATAATATTCTCTAAGTCTACTTCTACGGTTTGAATAAAAAAGCCAATTAAGAGCGAATTTAACTTTTTCAATTTCTATGTTTAAAATTCTCATACCATCTCCAACAATTAAATGATAAATATGGCATATACATCTAACATGGAAAATATTTGTAAAAGCAGGATTAAGTTTTCTAGTTAAAATACCTATTGCAGTTGTGTTGCTACTAGCGTTATCCATTGAAATTGACATAATTTTATCACTAAAACAAAAATATCTACAAACATCAGAAACAGTGCTAGCAATAAACTTACCTGTGTGCCGTGAATTAATTATTCTATATGCTATAATGCGTTTTTGCATGGCCCAGTCTTCGTCTATCCAATGACTGGTCACAGTTAGATAATCACAGTCATTTCCACTTCTACCAATATATGTTGTAATAGACATACGATTACTTATATGAGTAAATAAATAGCGCAAGTGCTGTTCATATTCATGCTTATATTTATAAATGTCGGCCTTAACTGTGGCGCGAGGCCAACCTTTATATGTAGGATTAAATACTCGTCTAATATATTGAATCCAAGCAGGATTAGAAGCAAAAGAATAAGGTAAACACATAACAGTAATCATTTTAGCTAATTCTTCACGATCCTTATTAGGATCGTAGTATAATATACCTCCGGTGACTGTGTTTACTCCTGGTTGAACCATGTTAGAACCAGTACTTTGGTTAATTGTAGTATCAGGACTTGACCTCCCCTCTTGTTCCGCTTTCATTTGAAGATATCTAGCCTTATCGCTAGGATGTATTAGTATATGTTTAACTAAACTACCTGTTCCGCTACGATCACCCTTATACCTATGAACAAGTTCTTTACCACAAGTTTTACATTTAGCCTTATCTTTATCTCTTATTTGAATAAAAAAATACCAAACTAATGAAGTTTCTGAATGTTTCCGAGGTTGTCTACTAAAAGTGGGAGTTTGTACGGGTGGGTGTTCTGGGTCATTAGGAGCAGGACTAGTAGGTGTATCATCTAAGTCTACCGGAGGTTGGGTTTCGTCATCATCATCACCATCATTTCCCTCTGATATTAGTGCATTAGGATAGAGCAAATTCATAATATCATCATCTATTCTATCACCGACTGCTATATCATGTAGAAAATTAACATCACTAAATTGAAAACACGGGTGATCACTATCAAGTATTCCTAAGTTTTCATTAGTATTTCTAGGTTGGCTACTAGTTTGAACTTGTTTATCTTTTCTAAGGCGGGGAGCCGGGGGAGGGGTAGGATTTTGGCGACTACTTTCACCGGATTTAGATGTACCTTTTCCGAACATTTTTTTCAATGAAAATGCCATACTAATTATAATTAAGCAAAATAACAACACACAACAAATATTCTTAGCACGTAAGAGTTGAAACGAGTTTGTTTCTCTTCAAATATCTTGTCCTATTTAGATTTATTTTTTATTGAGAAACTTTTATCAATTCATTAATTATTATAACTTATGATTATATGTTTATCATAAAATAAAATATATTTATCATAAAATAAAATATATTTATCATAAAATTATCTTATCTAAGCACGGTTGTATTTAAAATGATAAATAAAAAATTTTGTATTTGAATCGATCTGGATTCTAAAAAATTGAAGAAATTACGCTATTATAAGTGTAAACAGTTCTAAGGTTATTTACGTTATTTTAACAGAAAAAGAGCTTATCAATACTTTTTAATCAAATATTGCAGCAACTTATTATCAATTTGAGCACTTGTATCCAAATATGTAACTACTTATTTATTAAATCGCTTTCCACACTTAAAAGTACTTTTTAGCACAAAATGTTTATGAGCTACTTCAAATCAGCTAATCCAAACAGACTCTAAGTCAAAATAACTTTTAAATTATTTTATAATATTTGTATAAAATAAATAAAAATGCTTTTAAGCATTTATTTTTAAACTAAAATGACAAAAATAAAGTAAAAGATAAAATTTCTAACTTATGGCTTAAAAGTCACATAAAATAAGCTCATTCAAATGGGCTCTTTAAGTCTGCACCCTTAACTTGTTTTGATAGGATTCTACAGATATGTTTGATATGATTGTCGACCGATCAATTTACAAAATATAGAAGTATAAACTTATATGATTGACAAGTGAGTCTTACTTGGTTGGTAAGTACCTTGACCCATAATTCTTAGGTCCTTGATTCGAGTTATGTTCGAGGAGAAATATGAAAACACTATAGCTACTTCTAAATTAGGAGGAATTTTGAAAAAAAAAAAATATGATCAAATAAGAAAATTTGAGATTTACTTATACTTATATACTTATACTTATATATAAACCACAGTTTGAGGAGCTTAGGATCAACATGTATTCTTCACCTATTAGCTTAAAAGGGTTCTAACAAAATTTATCATTTACTTGCTTTCGGGCTATTGTACTTCATAGCTTTATCACTTATATATGCTCATTAGTTTGCTGAAAGAGTAGGGGCCACCTCATTATATGGGCCACACATTTACCATACCTTTTTTGAAGCTGCCATTTCCTCATCACGCGGAACTATGGGTGTTAAACGGGTTGGGTTGACCTAATTCCGGATCGGTCCAGATCGGTTGAATCCGAAACCGGCCCGGACCAGTTAGAGGGGGTTGGACTGGGTTGGGTAGTGGGGGTTAGGGGGTTGGTCTGTTTATTTTTTTGAAAATGGGTAACCGGCCCGATTTAACCTGGAAGAATGAACAATAACTCTTACCGAATTAACCGGCGGACCGGCCCGTTTCAAATGACTAGTTTTTTTTTTAATTTTCAAAACTTGTGGGCTCCACTAACCGTTGGCAACGGTCATACCTTGATTTGGTCCGTTGGCCAACAGAAATATTGCATAAATAACCTTTTTAAAATTTTTTTTAATCCTTTTTCAATTTACAAAACTAACCTTCTCTAAAACTATAAATACCCCTCCCCCTCTTTTACATTTTTTCACTCAGTACTCATTTCTCAATCTCAAGTTCTCCCATTCTCTCATTCTTCAATTTTCAAGATTTCAAGTCTCAATCTCAAATTCTCAAATCTCAAATCTCAAATCTCAATTCAAGTTAAATTATGCCTCGTACTTCTAGAGTGGGCTCATATGTATGTGAACACTTTGAGGTGGTAGAAGAAAATGAAGAAGGTCAGAAAGTGAAGTGCAAGAACTGTGGTCAAGTCTTAAATTTTCGTTCAGAGTCTGGCACAAGCAGTATAACGAGGCATACAAAGTATTGTCTTGAGCGTCCTCCGGAAATTCGTATTTAAGATTTTAAGACAACTTGTGTTATTTTGAAATTATCAGACGTATTTATGCTTAATATTTTAGTTTGTTAGATTAATTTAAAGTATTATTAATTTATTATGCATGAAATTTTAGTTTTACTATTTTTTTGTTAATTTTTACTTTTTAAATGCAAACATTAATTTTGAAATAAATGTAGCACTTGCAATTTATATTAATACAAAGTATTAGTATAACTTGTAATTTTTAAATTAATATAAAGTATTAATATAACTTACAATAGTTATACAAAATTTCAAAAAAAATTAATAAAATACACTAAACCTGATTCGGCCCGGCCCCCTCAACCCGTAACATGTACCGTTCAATTTTTACCCGGATGAATCCGAACCCGTTAAACCCGTTAAGAACCAACTCGAAACTGGCCCGAACCGTATTCCGTACGGGCCAAAAAATAAAAACTGTATTCGACCCGACCCACCCGTTTAACACCTATAGGCGAAACCAACCTTGGACCTTTTAATGTCACACCTAGAGGTCTAGCTCCCCTTTTATATAGGTTTGGCTATTGCACTTCTTTCTATTTCCCATATTTTAATTTGCCGTATAATTTTTTTTTTTTCAGTAGACTTAAATAAGAGAATGATAATTTAATTGGAATTTAAATACATCTTTGCTTGAGGATCAAAATAAAATGATTTTAAATTTTCTAATTTCCAACTGATAAATGAAGATGTTAAATTATACGAGTTAGTTAAAATTTACTCTTTTCATTCTCGAGAAACAAGCGTATTAATAAATTTAAGATTAAAATATCATATGCTACTTTCTCTTTTAAGTTTAGAAAAGCAACTATTTTGCACCGATTATCCTTTTGTTTTGATATCCTTGATTCTTGATAGTTTTTTTCATTTCTAAATTCATCACTCGAAATTGCTTATTCAATCTTTTATCTGAATTCCTGAAAACATACAGAATATCGGAGGAATTTTAGAGAGAGAAAGTAGAGAGAAGGGAGAGGATCGAAGAGTCTCGAAGAAGAGACTGTAAAAATATCTCTGGTAAAATGAGTGCCTCGGTACAGACAAACGACCCCTGACTCCTTATATCAAATGACCCCTTTACATATGTGGCCTATTTACATGACATAGCCTAATTACAGGAATAGCCTATTTACACAATTGACCTAACTACAAAAGTATACAAAATATACAAATAAATTACAAGAATAGCCTAATTGTAGAAATAGCCTATTAGGCTCAGATATGACTCCTACAATGACCAAAATGGTCCACAATTGAGTATTATCATCATAGCCAAGTTATACATCTCAACACCCCCCCTCAAGTTGAAGGGGGGAAACCACCTTCAACTTGGACAAAATAGGAGAAAGAGCAGTCCCAGATAATGCCTTCGTCAACGGATCAGCCAGCTGTTGAGAAGTGGAAACATGGGAAAGTTTTAGGAAACCATTGCGTATCAAAGTACGAACATAATGACAATCCACCTCAATATGCTTAGTGCGTTCATGGAAAACTGGATTATTAGCAATGTGGACAGCAGCCTGACTATCACAAAACACAGAAATAGGAGATGGAATAGATACCCCAAGATTAGCAAGCAAACGAGAGAGCCAAGTAAGTTCAGCAGTAACCTTGCTCAAAGCCCTATACTCAGCTTCAGCAGAAGAAAGAGAGACAACAGGTTGTTTTTTCGATTTCCAACTTACCAAACTGCCACCCAACAAAACACAGAAGCCAGTAACAGATCGTCGAGTGTCAGGGCAAGCTGCCCAATCACTATCAGAGAACCCAGTCAAAGAGTAATCAGCAACATCAGAGTAAAAAAGACCCAAAGAGGAAGTGCCCTTAAGATACCTCAAAACATGCATAGCAGCAGACATATGGGGAACTCTTGGGGATTTAAGGTACTGACTCAGATGTTGCACGGCAAAGCATATATCAGGTCGAGTATGGGTTAAAAACAATAATTTGCCAACAAGACTCCTGAACTGATCAGGAGCGGGCAAAAGATCACCAGAATCAGCATGTAGTTTAAAAGAAATGTCCAGAGGGGAAACAACAGGAGAAACAGAGGCACAGTCGAAAGCATGCAACAAATCATGAGTATACTTATGCTGATTCAGATGAATCCCACCAGGGACATGTTTAGCCTCAAGACCCAAAAAATAATGCAATGACCCCAAATCCTTGATTTTGAAAGTATCATCCAAGAAGGCCTTTAAGCTAGCAATCTCATCACAGTCAACCCCAGTAACAATGATGTCATCCACATACACAGCCACCACAACAAGGGAATCAGGATTACCTTTTAAGAACAAGGAATAATCATTCAAAGAGTGCCTGTAACCTCTAGAGTGAAGAGCAGAGGACAGCTTAGCATACCACTGCCGGGAGGCCTGCCTGAGCCCATATAAAGACTTCTTTAGTTTACAAACCAAAGGAAGAGAAGAAGAAGAGGGAGAAGAAGAAGAAGGAGAAGAAGAAGAATCAGAAACCACCAAACCTGGAGGAAGTTTCATATAAACTTCCTCATCCAAATCACCATGGAGGAAAGCATTGTTAACATCAAGCTGAAACAAGGGCCAATGGTTCTTAACAGCCACTGCAAGTAGGCATTTCACTGAAGTCATCTTGACAACAGGAGAAAATGTGTCTGTAAAGTCCACACCCTCAACCTGTGTATCACCTCTGATAACCAACCTTGCCTTATACCTTTCAATAGAGCCATCAGATTTATATTTGATCTTGTAAACCCACTTACAGCCAATAGGTTTCTTACCAGGAGGAAGATGCACAATGTACCAAGTAATGTTAGCATCCAATGCATCAAATTCCTTCCTCATGGCATCCTGCCAAGCTGGTACAGAGGCAGCTTGAGAGTAAAACATAGGTTCAGATTCCAAATTGGAGGAAGAGGAGCCAGAGAAGGCTGGAAGCTGGCAAACATAGTCTTTGAGGTAGGAAGGAGGAATATGTTGTCTGGTGGATTTTCTGGGCAAGGACACAGGCTGAGATAGAGGTAGAGCAGGAGGAGGAACATCAGGATTGAAAAAGGGAGAAGGAATGGATATAGGAGAGGCAGGAGAAGGACTAGGAGGAGAAGAAGAGGAAGAATCAGTGGAAGTTGGTAGCAGGGAAGGATGGTCAAGAATATCATCAGAAAATGGAACAGGTGGAGGAGGAGAGGAAGAGGGAGGTGCAGTTTTAAAGGGAAAGTGAGTTTCATGAAAGACAACATCTCTAGACACAAAACATTTCTTAGAATTCAAATCATACAGTTTGTAGCCTTTCTTACCAAAAGGATAACCAATAAAAACACAAGAGTGAGCTCTGGGCTTCAGTTTGTCCCTATGAGGAATAGGGACAGTAGCATAAGCTAAACAACCAAAAGCTTTTAGGTGAGAATAAGAAGGGGGAGAACCATGCAATAATTCATGAGGTGTTTTGTAATGAAGTACTCTGGATGGCAATCTATTAAGGATGTATGTGGCAGTTAGCAAACAATCACCCCAAAAGGATATAGGCAAACCAGACTGAAAAAGAAGAGCTCTACAAGTTTCAAGTAAAGATCTGTGCTTTCTCTCAACAACCCCATTCTGTTGGGGAGAATGAGGGCAAGTTGTTTGATGCACAATCCCAAGCTTATTAAAAAAAGAAATCCCTTCAGCACTGGAACCCAGTTCCAGGGCATTATCACACCTCACAACCTGGACAATGGAGTTGAATTGAGTTTGAGCATAAGAAATGAAGGATTTAAGGAGAGGGAAGGCATTACTTTTAGAACCCATTAAATGTGTCCAGGTGGCCCTAGAAAAGTCATCAACTATGGTGAGAAAATATTTACTACCAAGGGAAGTAGGGGTGTGGTAAGGACCCCAAGTATCCACATGTATAAGTTGGAAGGGTTTAGTAGTGGTAATGCTACTATCAGGAAAAGGTAGTCTGGTTTGTTTAGCCATAGGACAAATAGTGCAGGGAAAAGGTTGTTTAGCAGCAAGAGAAAAAGGTAAGCCAGAAACATGTTTCATATTAACAAAAGAAGTGTGTGCTAATCTCAAATGCCAAATATAGTTCATATCAGCAGTATCAGCATTATTACAACAGGAAGATTGTACAATTGAGCTAAAATGTTTGCCATCAGAAACAACATCATCATTACAAACATGTGAAACACTATGCTCAGGAGTAGAAGAAGACTTGGAAGAGGCAGAAGAGGGAGGAGGTGGCCAAGAGTACTTGTACAGACCAGCCTCCTCTTTACCAAGATCCAGAAGCCTCTTCAGAGAAAGGTCCTGTAACAGGTAAAGAAGGCATGAGGTTGGTGTAAACAAAACCAGACAATTCAATTGTTTCATCAATTTATGAACAGAAATCAAATTATGTTTGAAAGAAGGAACCAAGAGCACATTGTGAAGGGTAAGGGAAGAAGTCAATGCAAATGATCCTGTACAAGTAACCTTCACCTTATAGCCATTAGGTAGGGAAACAAGGTAAGGGATAGTTAAGGGTATAATGTCAAAAAGTAGATTTTTATCATAAGTCATGTGATTGGAAGCCCCTGAATCAATGATCCAGGTAGCAGAGTTTATGTTTGCAAGCATGCACAACTTGGAATCAGAAACAAGACTCTCAGACATCAAAGTACCAGCAAAATTAGCAGAACTCATGGGAGAAGGAGCTTGATCACTAGTAGAAAGAGTCTGTTGAATTAAGCTCACAATCTGATCACATTGCTGTCTGCTCAACCCTGGTATCACATGTTGACTGGCAATAGGATCCCCTAGAGGAACAGACAGACTTGAATTTCCTGTATCAGCAGACATACAATCAGTACTAGTGGAAAGATGAGCAGCAGATTTCCTTCCCTTGGTGTAAGAATTGCTTTGAGGAAAACCATGGAGCTTGAAACACTTATCAATTAAGTGTCCAGACTTCTTGCAATATCTGCAAAACAAGTTTCCTCTATTTTGCTCAAAATTGACTTTAGGTCTGAAGTTGGAACCAGACAATTTACCCTGGCTGAACCCAGCAGGGGGCCTGTCAGTGTGAGTGTTAAAAGACATGGAGTCTGGACTCATATGAGAAACAAACTTGACTTGTCCTTGTTTTTCATCATTGAGCACAATATTATAAACACTGTCAAGGGAAGGAAAGTGCTGCATCATTAACAAATTACTCCTTACACCCAAATATGTCTCATTCAGTCCCATGAGGAACTGGTAAATCTTGTTCTCATCATCTTCCTCAATAATACCATTCTTAGCAGCACAAGTGCACTTCTGTCCATGGTTTGGGACCATTGTCCCCAATTCATCCCACAAACTCTTGAGTTTGTTGAAGTATGAGGCTACATCAAGGGAACCTTGGGATGTCTGAGAGAGTTCCCGTTTAAGCTCAAAGATTTTGGTTTTATTGGGGGTACCATATCTCTTCTCAAGTTGAGACCACATGCTTTGAGCAGTGTCAGAATATTGGACACTATCAGCTATTTGAGATGACACAGAAGAAGTTAACCATGACATAACGAGCATGTTACATCTATCCCACAACCTTTGTAAACTCACATTATTATTAGGTCTGGAAAATGAACCATCAATGAAACAGATTTTATTTTTAGCAGATAAGGCCATAGTCATTTTACGCTTCCATCCTCCATAACCACTTCCTGAGAAAGGAGTGGGGACTAAACATGCACCAGGGACATCAGAAGAATGCACAAATAAGGGATTGGAAGGGTCAATAGGACCAGAGTTAGCACCAGAACTACCAGCATTCATGTTAGCAGCCATGCTCAACAAATGAATCAAACCTTTTGTAAAATATCACCAAAACAATATTCACAATCTACACGGTCAGTATTCACAACTCAAAGAATCTATTCACAGCTAGAATCGAACAATCACATATACAGTCAAAGAATCACAACCAGAGAATAGGAACGAGGTTACCGTCCTTCTTCGCAACCGGAGAAGTTCGGCCTTTAACAATAGGCAAAACCCTAGGTGTGAGCCCTAGGAATAACCGTCAAAACTTTACCACAAACGCCGACAATGTTGTCACAACACCACGGATGATAACCAAAACCACAGCAAAATGAGTATCAAACCACCGGATGGCAACCAAACACTCGATTTGACCACCAGAAAACCCTAGAGGTTGAAACTCACCGCAAAATCTCCGAAACCTTCACAATAAACGATTGAACCGTTCAGTACAGAAGGAACAAACGTAGATCGTGAAGATAGAGGCACCGAAGAACCCTAATAGGGTTGAAAACATCATCGATCTTTTCGATCTAAAAAAAACCCCAAATTTTGATCAGAAAATAGTTCGAATGAACTATTGATTCACAAAACAACGTCACCGGATCATTGTACCGGCTCTGATACCATGAAAACATACAGAATATCGGAGGAATTTTAGAGAGAGAAAGTAGAGAGAAGGGAGAGGATCGAAGAGTCTCGAAGAAGAGACTGTAAAAATATCTCTGATAAAATGAGTGCCTCGGTACAGACAAACGACCCCTGACCCCTTATATCAAATGACCCCTTTACATATGTGGCCTATTTACATGACATAGCCTAATTACAGGAATAGCCTATTTACACAATTGACCTAACTACAAAAGTATACAAAATATACAAACAAATTACAAGAATAGCCTAATTGTAGAAATAGCCTATTAGGCTCAGATATGACTCCTACAATGACCAAAATGGTCCACAATTGAGTATTATCATCATAGCCAAGTTATACATCTCAACAATTCCTTCCAATGTTAATTGGTTTATATATTAAGTACAAGTTTCGAGATTATAAATTTAAAAAATTTAAGAATAAATTTTAAATATACTGCTATTAGGAAGAGTGAAAACTACCCTATACTTTCACTATTATACAAAACATAGATAGAGAAATACATAATTGCATAACTAGGGTATCTAATTTGACATGAATAATGATTGATTTACATGTATTTATGTGTAACTTAAACAAAGAAAAAAGTTATTATTCACTGTAATGAAAATTACAATAAATGTTATATGAATATGTGAATTAACACTTTGTAATAGAAAATTAAAGAAAGACTAGGAAAGAAAACCAAAATTGTTTCAATTGTAATTCTAACTTCAAGTAAAACTGTTATCATAATTAGTATAGTCATTTGTGAATTTACTTTCATGATATTCCTAAGTATTAAAATTATATCAACTATTCCAAAAGTATTAAATTATATACCTTCAAATCTTCCTACATATTCTAAAACATAGCATAATATTCTGATTTGAGATACAATTTAAATCGAACATACCACAATATTTTTATAAAGAGTACAATTTTCAAACCTAACATGCCATATATTCTGATTTAGAATACAATGTCCAATCTAAATATATCATAATTATCTAATTTGGAATTCAATACAAATTTCAATCAAACATATTATAGTATTCTAATTTCGAATACATAATATTTTATTTGGGAGTACTATAAGTATACAACAAGAAGAAGAAGAACCAAGTATAATCCCACAATTGGAATCTGGGGAGGGTAATATATACACAGACTTTATCCCTACCATGAGGGGCAGAGATGTTGTTTCCAGGAGACACTCGGCTCAAGAAAGCAACAAGAGACGATATATTAGTACTATCAATAGACTCATCATAAATAACATAAAATAACACAAACTGCATAACATAACATAAAATAACAAAATAACATCATTATATTAAAATTAGAAAATACGAAAAAGATGGAAGGTATATTAATAACCTGCAGATAAACCCTGCATCAGTAGCTGATCAGTAGCATCCCGCGAGTAACTCATAACTGGATAGTCTCACTCCAGTGCGTTGTAGAAATATCCACAACTTCCCCCTAAACTACAACCTTAATGCTCGACCTCCACAATTCCCTGTCAAGGGCCTTGTCCTCGGCAATCCTAAGTCGCGCCATGTATTACCTGATCATCTCTCCCCAATACTTCTTAGGTCTTCCTCTACCTCTCCTCATGCCCACCACAGCCAGTCGCTCACAACTTCTCAGCGGTGTGTCACTGCTCCTCATCTGAATGTGCCCGAACCATCTGAGTCTTGCTTCCCGTATCTTGTACTCTATGGGTTCCACGACCACCTTCTCTTGAATATCTTCATTCTTAATCTTATCCATCCTTGTATGACGGCGCATCCACCTCAACATCCTCATCTCTACTACTTTTATCTTTTGGTTGTGTGAGTCTTAACCGGCTAACACTCGGTCCCATATAACATGGCGGGTCTATCCACTGCTCTATAAAACTTACCTTTTACTAACAATGACACTTTCTTGTCACACAGAACTCCCGTTTCTAACCTCCACTTCATCCACCCCAACCCTATATGGTGTGTGACATCCTCGTCGATCTCCTAAATAACTGATCCAAAGTACTTGAACTACCCCTCTTATGGATAACTTGAGAGTCAAGGCTCACTTCCACTCCCGCTTCCGTCGGCTCGGTCCCAAATTTGCACTCGAGGTATTCCGTCTTCGTCCTACTTAAACTGAAACCTTTAGACTCAAGGGCATGTCTCCAAATCTCTAACCTCTCATTGACGCCGTGTTGTGTCTTATCAATTAGGACTATGTTATCAGCAAATAGCATGCACTACAGCACCTCCCCTTGAATATGATGCGTTATGGCATCCATCACCAGGGCAAATAGGACAAGGCTGAACGCAGACCCTTGGTGCAACCCCGTAACAACCAGAAAATGCTCGGAGTCACCTCTTACTATCCTAACCCAAGTCTTAGATCCATCATACATGTCTTGAATAACCCTAATGTAGGCAACCGGGACCCCTTTAACCTCTAAGAAACCCCATAAGACCTCCCTAGGAACCCTGTCGTATGCTTTCTCTAGATTGATAAGCACCATGTGAAGATTCCTTTTCTTATTCCTGTATTGTTCCATCATCCTCCTAATAAGGTGGATAGCTTTTGTGATAGATTGCCCTAGCATGAACCTGAACTGGTTGTATGAAATAGACACCATCCTTCGCACTCTTATTTCTACCACTCTCTCCCAGACTTTCATGGTATGACCTAGTAATTTGATACTCCTATAGTTATTACAGCTCTGGATATCGCCTTTGTTCCTATACAACAGAACCATTGTACTCCACCTCCACTATTCATGCATCTTATTAGTCTTGAATATAACATTAAACAACCGAGTAAGTCATTCCAAGCTTGATCTACCCACACACCTTGAAAGTTCAATTGGAATTTCGTCTGGGCTGCCCCTCCTCATCTTACACGTTGCCTCCATGACCTCATCTACCTCAATGTCCCTACAATAGCTTAATTCATAGGGCTATCAGCATTCCTCAATTTACCTAGTATAATATTTTGACCCCCTTCTTCATTTAGAAGTTTATGAAAGTAGGTCTGCCATCTCCTCTTAATCTGGTCATCCCCATCAAAACTTTGCCATCCTTATCTTTTATGCATATCATCTGGTCCAGATCCCGATCCGTCCTCTCTCTCAACTTAGCAAGTCAGAATAACTTATTCTCTCCGCAAGTGTTCCCTAGTTCCCCATACAGATGAGCAAAACCTGTCGTCTTAGCCTCAATTACTGCCATCTTCGCCTCCTTCCTAGTTACATTATATCTCTCACTGTTTGGTTTCTTATCCTCCTTGCCAGTGCTCCCTACTAACCATAGGTAGGCTGTTTTTTTCACTTCCACTTTACCTTGGACAACTGCATTCCACCACCAGTCTCTTTTAAGGCCACCAGTGTGGCCCGAAGATATCCCTAACACCTCGCTCTCCGCCTTCCTTATATAGTCCGCCATCGTCGACCACATAGTGTTTGCATCCCCATTACTTCTCCAAGCTCCCATTCCGATAACCTTCCTTCTAACTTCTGAGCTTTATCCTTAGTCAAGGCGCCCCATCTAATCCTCGGTTGGACTAATACTGGCCTCTTCTTCCTCCTCATCATAATACTAATGTCCATCACCAAAAGCCTATGTTGCATTGCAAGGGTCTCATCTGGGATAACATTTCAATCCTCGCACAACCTTCTATCGCATCTCTTGAGGAGGAGATAGTCAATTTGAGTCTTGGCCACCGAACTTTGGTAAGTAACCAAATGCTCCTCCCGCTTCACAATCACTAGATCGAATGCCGTGGAAAATTCCAACAGCGAAGTGACCCCTCTGTTCCGCTCCTCGAAACTAAAGCCGCTATGAACCTCGGTATAACCACCTGCATACGACCCAATATGACCATTGAAATCTCCTCCTATGAATAACCTCTCGGAAGGGGGAATACTACGAATGATATCATCCAACCCCTCCCAAAAGCACCTTTTTAATCTCCTCATTCAAGCCTACTTGCGGGGCATACGTGCTAATGACATTTAAAGTACACCCACCCAATACTAATTTAATACTAATTAGTTTATTATTCACTAGCCTGATCTCTACCATCGGCTCTTTAAGATGGCTATCTACCAGGATATCCACTCCATTCTTACCCCTCAAGACTCCAGAGTATCACAGCTTATACCCATCCGTATTTCTCGCCCTCGATCCGACCCACCTAGTCTCCTGGACACGGGCTATATTAATATTCCTCTTCTGAAGGATCTTCACCAACTCTATGGACTTATTCATTAGCGAACCACCCGATTCTCAACCTATAGGCTCCATTGCCTCCTCTACCTTCCCTGCCTCCTGTCCCATACCCTGACCCCGGCCCCTCACTCTGCCCCACCCGAGGACACACCCTTAATCTATCATCCCAGACTGTAGCCACTACACCTACAATACATCTAAGTAAGACTCGCTAGTGCACAACAGATAACAAATCAAACTAGAAGAAAACAAGTGACTACAAGTACACTAGTTGAATTGTTGAACTATTATGAACTAAAGTAACATCAATTTAGCTAGCACCAAAAATAGTATAACGGGAGGTACCAACTCTCGAGAAACAAACCTGTATTGATTTGTTGTACTCGATGTAGTTGTACGCTCACGCACCGCTTCACACCGCCCTTTGCTGACGCTCGTCCAAGTTACTCTCCTTTGCTAATGCTTGTGCACCCAACTTGTCTCCAGCAACTTCGAGAATTTCCCTGAAAACACAAAAAATACCACGACCCAAACAGCAAAAAGGCTGTCACCGCTACCATTGGTGTAGCTCTGACAATAATAGGGGAAATATAGGGAAAAGCTGAGAAATAAACCAAATTAACCAAGTTCTACCATGGTACAACAAAATGAACAAATAAAAATTGAATCTTAATAAAACTAATTTTTGAGTTTTAATATCTCAATAACCCAGTTCAAATCATACCATAAAAATCTAATCTAACACCTCTCACGCAACAATATTGATAGATCGAACACATGAAGTACACAAATTAGCAAACAAAATCACAAAAAACAATCCAAAAAGAAAAATTCTGGAAATTAAAATTGAAAAAGAAGAAAATTAAAACAAAGAGAATTATCACCTTTGGAAGAAGAAAGAATCAGCAAAAAATAAAAAAAACAGAAATGAATAAGATTCAGAGAAATACAAATTACAAAGATTTGAATATAAAAATGAAAAAATTATAGTTCAAGTTGTTTATTCACTGTAAATTAGACTGAAAAGCTAAAATACCAAATCAACAGAGAGAGACTAGGGCTCGTGATAATTTACGGAATGAAATTTTGATAAAAATACACTTACAACAAATCCCGAAGCTACACCAACTGAGCTTGGAATGGATCATTTGGCTATCCGAATTGTAAATTTTTGAATCGCCGATAGAAATGGCGATACTTTGAAGTTGAGTACTATAAGTATACATGATCAATAAATTTATAAAATAGGTATATATAGTAAAATTACTTTATATGTAGGTTTACATATAAAACAAATATTTTTATTGTACATAGTGTTAACTGATATTTTCAGTAGACATATTGTATGATCCGGCCGGTTATTTTGAGGGTTGTAGACACGCCCCTCAATTTACTGCTTATTTTGTGCTTTGCAGTTGTTATATGACTTACTGGGTTAGTCGGTTGGGGTTTGGAGGGATTTCAGAATGAATTGAAATACTTAGAAACGACTCCAAAAAGGAGTTTTAATGATTTTTTAGGCTATTGGGTAATTTTAGACTTAGGAGCATATCCGAATTGTGATTTGGAGGTCCGTAGTTGAATTAGGCTTGAAATGGCGAAAGTTAGATTTTTGAAAAGTTTATTGGGAGTTGGCTTTTTTATGTCGGGATCCGATCGGGATTCCAAAAATTTGAGTAGGTCTGTGGTATAATTTGTAACTTGTGTGTAAAATTTGGGGTCAATCTGACGTGATTTGATAGGTTTCGACGTCGTTGGTAGACATTGGAAGTTCAAAGTTCATTAGGCTTGAATCTATGTGCGATACATATTTTTGGTATTGTTTGAGGTAATTTAAGGGCTTGACTAAGTTCATACAAGGTTTTAAGACTTGTTGGTATGTTTGGTTGAGGTCTCGGGGGATCTTGGGTTGATTCCGGATGGGTAACAGATCAAGAGTTGAAGTTGAGTGATTGCTGAAGGTGAACTTTGCTGGTGTAATCGCACATGCAGAGATTTGATCGCAGGTTCAAGCTGAGGAGTGAAAATACAACCAAGCTTGGGGAGGACTATAGTAGCAGGTGCAAAGATTTTATTGCACCTGCATGGTCGCACGAGCGGAGTGATGGGTGCAGAAGCGGACGTTTGCACACGTACCATATGTAGTTCTGCACATGCGGTTGTGCAGATGCGGGGGAGAGGAATGCATTATCGGAGGCCTAGTTCTAGTGGTTCAGCATGGAAGTAAAATTTTGGTCACTTCTGCAACACCACAGATGTGGTTAAGTATCCCCAAAAGCGAAAATGCTGGACAAAAAGTTAAATACAAGGGTTCGTGATTTTGGCTTCATTTCAAATATTTTGAGCTCGGTTTTAGCTATTCCTGAGAGAATTTTCGAGGGGATTCTTGAGGGAAGTCCCTTTTGCTTGTTTTTTATCAATAATCTTATTTCCCTGTTTATTTTATCACCTAGTTGGTGTGTATTTAATGTGTAAAGTGGGGGTTTGAGGCTAGGGATTTGGAGATTTTGATTTGGGGATTTGAGTGACGATTTGGTGCTGGATTTTTATAAGTTTGGTATGGTTAGACTCGTTATTGAATGGGCTTTTGAATTTTGTAACTTTTATCAGATTTCAAGAAATGATCTAGGGGATCGTCTTTGAGTCTATTTTTGACATTTGATTAATAACTTTGTATTATCTCGTGGAATTGATTCCTTTAGTCGTGTTGATTGTATCGTATTATTTGTGGCTAGATTCAGGATATTTGGAGGCTTGTCACACCTCCTTTTTAATGGAATCAGGTCAAACGTAGTTCAGTAGATGAATAGCAACCCAATATATATATATATATATATATATATATATATATATTGTGACACCATCATGTCCAGCTATATCAAATCTGAATCAACATATGAACAAGTATAAATAATATTCCTTCACTCAATTATCACCAAGCAGGATTAGCTCAAATACAACTACCCTTAATCTCCTTCACCGTCGTGATTTACTTTGCGCTCTCGATGAATTTTATCCAAATTTATTAAGCCAAACATATCATGTGCTCATCATCCTAAAATTGTCCAACCAATTCATTTCTATCCCATCTAATGTATCATATTCAAAACAAATTAAGAGAAAGTTTTAAAAAAAACACAAAACAACTAAATACTTATACGACATTCATATCCCATCAAGGAAACAAGAACATGGAGAGAAAATTGATGCGCATCTTGACGGAGAAATTCAAACTTAGTTATATTCAATTATCCTAAGAACTCAACATGTGTACCAAGACGATTTAAAGAACTCACAATAGATCAAAGTTTGATTAGAACTTCCACTTTAGTGATAACTAATAGTCACAATACTTATTTTCAAGAAAATTTAAGCATTCAACATGCGAGTTGGTCCCTCAAAAAGTTAACTATAACCTGAACGCTTCAATTTTGATTACTCACATTCAAACACATCCAAACAACCGAAGAGAATATCGGATGGAAAGAACAGATCGACAAATATCTCTTTCGAGCGCAAATCGCAACTAGAAACTAATTCCATACCCAAACTCTACTGATTCATTCATCGAATCCAACTCTAACATAGCATGAAACGCAAACAAGAATTATCCACAAACAGAATTGATCCAGCTTAGATGACGAGATTCGAAATTCGGATAACCAATTAAAGCAATTTAACAAAGAATATCGACCAAACTAATACAAACACCACAATACATTGCAAACAAAAACAATGAGAAGAGAAAGAGTTGGGTTGAACCTATTGAGCCAAAATTCTTTAAGGTTTTGAGAATCCGTAGATGCAAACTTTCGAGTTCAAATTTCAGGCGAAATCAAGCATCCAACAATGGAAAATGGAGTTGAACAAATATAAATGAGCCTGACCCATCAACGAGGCTCAAACTGAGGTCATCCTCGATCAAATTCCAGCAGAATCCATGCTTATCCTCCAAATTCCGATGAAACAACAAGGGCTAAATCGAACAAGAACCATAGGCAAAATCAAGACCTCAAACCGAAAATCTCGTCAAATTCGAAACACGCTACCTTCAACGGTGACCTCTACATGAATCGAAATCAGAAAAGGCTCCAAATCCATTTGTGTGCGTGACCCTTGGGGGTGGGGCTGTTAAGGGCATTCGAAAATAGGGTGTGGTCGACAATGATAATACATGGGAGGGGTCGTTCTGATCAAAGAAGAAGAGAGATCGTGAGGGGGGGGGGGGAGGTCTCTTGTAAAAGCTGCCAGCTGCGCTTAATTTTCACGCGTCCCTCCCTTCTGAATCTATTGTCAGTGTATATGCGCGTGTGTGTATTTATTTTCTCTGTATAGGCGTGTGTGTCTGCCTTTATTGTATCGTGTATTAGCGTATATATGTGTTAGGGTTTTTAGGCGGAGAAATGGGTTTGGGTATTGGGTTGGATCGGGTCGATCCGATTTGAGGTTGGGTAGGGGCTAATTTGGGTTGGGTTTAAAAGAGAAATTGTATTGGGCTAAAATGGAAATAAAGATCAGCCCAAAAATATAATTCACATCTTTGTTTTCATATTTTTCTAATTTCTTTTAATCTAAAACTAAAAATAACACCTAAATTAATTCATAGTCAAATTATTCTCAAATTAAAGTAATTACTACAAGTAATACTTATTGTAGCTAATTAAAACCAAGTTAAAGGAAAAACTACCGAAATTCAAAGACTAAAATTAAAAGTGCAAAATTAACCATTTTTATGATTCTTTTCTTTTTTTAAACAGAATTAATTCCATGTAATTAATTCCTAAATGAAAATTGAATCTAAGGTGGCATAAAATTAAAACGACACTTTTATAGTTTTTCTATGATTTTTTAAAAATATTAAAAATGTACGAAATGCAATTAAATAAAGAAAAACACCTAAAAATCAATTAAAATTATTTTGGTCTATTTTTAGGAGTTATTTTTATGTAGGGAAAAAATCACATGCTCACAGCTGCCGCTCTTTGTGCGGAAATACGAAGAGTTTTCGTGCAAAGATAAGTGAGAAAATACGAGCGATTTTTGCCCATTGGAATACTATGTGAGAAGCATTTTTTAAAAATTGACCGCAACCTGCTTTTGAGGTTGCCTACATATCCTTGGCTATAAAGGAATCAGGTCAGTGTAGTTCAGGAGTGAGTGAGATGAAAGAGTATGCATGAGGTGAAGATCCGGTTGAGGTGCCATTTCGCCGAGGTTCCGGTCTGCGTCCAGTTATTAGATCAAAATCAAAAGAATGAAAAAGACTTGCTAAACCTGTCAACTACGAGTTACAAGATTCCTATCTATTAGTCTTGCGAAGCTTGATCTTAAGTCTTGAGTGATTCTTCATTCTGACTTTAGATTTCAACCTCGAGGCTTGTTATGTACAGGTACTAGCTCGTTCTTCTTCAGTTTTTTTTAATTAAGACCGAACATGTAGGGCTTGCGACCTCAACCATGCCTTGAGAAATTCACATCTTTCATCTGCTTTTATTTGGATTTACTTCCTACTTTCCTTCCTTTTTTTCTTTTTCTTTTTTCTTTATTGTGACTAATTTTTGTTGATTTTACCTCGGACTGTTGACTCGCATTCTCGCCACGAGCTTCTTTTATTGCTGTCTTGAATTGTAATCTGAGATGTTTTCCCTTTCTCCAGGTGGATGCCTGATTGCTGAACTCGAATTGTGTTCCCTTGTTCTCCTGATGGGTGCCTGATTATAAAAACTTGACACTTGAAAATATACTCCCTTGTTCTACATGTGGGTGCAGATTACCAAACTTGCATCTTGAAAAATATTCCCTTGTTCTACAGGTGGGCGCCTGATTACAAAAACTTGAATTTTGAAAAATATTTCCTTGTTCTACAGGTGGGTGCCTGATTACAAAGACTTGGATTTTGAAAAATATTCCCTTGTTCTACAAGTGGGTGCCTGATTACCATCCCTTGAAATTTTGAAAAATATTCCCTTGTTCTCCAGGTGGGCGCCTGATTACCAAGACTTGAACTTTGAAAAATATTCCCTTTCTACAGATGGGCGCCTGATTACCAAAACTTGAAATTTTTAAAAATTCTCTTGTTCTCCAGGTGGGCGCCTGATTACCAAAACTTGAAATTTTGAAAAATATTCCCTTATTCTATAGGTGGGCGCCTGATTACCAAGACTTGAATTTTGAAAATATTTCTTTGTTCTATAGGTGGGCACCTAATCACCAAACCTTGCATCTATGAAAAATATTCCCTTGTTCTCCAGGTGAGCACCTGATTACAAAAACTTGAATTTTTGAAAAATATTCCCTTGTTCTACAGGCGGCGCTTGATTTTTGGAACTTTGAAATTTTGAAAAACATTCCCTTGTTCTACAGGTGTGCGTTTGATTACCAAAACTTTGAAATTTTGAAAAATAATTTTTTTTAGGTAATTAATAATTGTATTAATCACCGAAGTGGTTTCCATACAATGCCATAGTTCAGCTATGTACGCAGCTGACTATCAAAAGATAACAAAATCTGACTAATTGTACTATACCTAAAGTTCAACACTACACTAGCTAATGCTAAATGTGTACTCTAACTCTAGGAGTTGCCCTAATATTACAAGTGTAAGCAATGTTCCTAAGCAGTTTATCACTGGAACAGAAAGTATTTCCAAATATTCTCGCATTCCTTTCCAACCATAAGACATAGAACAGTTCTGCAAAGGTCATTTTGAATATCTGAGCTCGAGGAGATTTCCCTTTAGCATTATCAATGATCCAGTGTACAAACTGTGGCCAATTCTGTCCAGCAGGTTGTGTTACTCCAATCCACTGCAGTGTGAGATACCTCAGTTGAGTAGCAAAAGGGCAGTCCAAGAACAAGTGGTCTCTGGTCTCCAATGTTTGTTGACACATGACAAAGGTGCCATCCATAATCGAGTTCCATTTGATCAACCTATCTTTAGTAGGAAGTCTGTCTTGTAGGAGCAGCCAAAGATTGAAAAGTGCTTTAGGTCGAGCAGGATTCTGTATGGTTAAGTTCTTCCAAGAGACTCTAGGTAACTGTCCAATCTGTTGAAGATAAATCATTCTTATAGAGCATGCATGCTTATGTAACAGTTGGTATTGTTGCAATAGAACAGAACCTTCAATGATCTTCCGAACCATCCAACTGGCTTTTTTGAAAAATATTTCCTTGTTCTACAGGTGGGCGCCTGATTGCCAAAGCCTGAAATTTTGAAAATATTCCCTTATTCTACAGGTGGGCGACTGATTATCAAAACTTGAAATTTTGAAAAATATTCCCTTGTTTTACAGGTGGACGCCTGATTATCAAAACTTCAAAATTTTGAAAAACATTCCCTTGTTCTATAGATGGGCGCCTAATGATAAAATTTTGAATTTTTGAAAAATACTTCCTTGTTCTACAAGTGGATGCCTTATTTCCAAAGCTTGCAATTTTGAAAAATACTCCCTTGTTCTCTAGGTGGGCGCCTGATTGCAAACTTGAATTTTGAAAAATATTCCCTTATTCTACAGGTGGGCGCCTGATTGCCGGAACTTGAAATTTGAAATATATTCCCTTGTTCTACAGGTGGGCGCCTGAGTTCCAAAACTTGAAATTTTGCAAAATATTCCCTTGTTCTACAGGTGGACGTCTGATATCCAAAACTTGAAATTTGAAAAATATTCCCTTGTTCTACAGATGGGAGCCTGATTGCCAAAACTTGAAATTTTGAAAAATATTCCCTCGTTCTACAGGTGGGTGCCTGATTGGCAAAACTTGAAATTTGAAAAATACCAAAACTTGAAATTTGAATAATATTCCCTTGTTCTACAGGTGGGCGCCTGATTGCCAAAACTTGAAATTTTGAAAATATTCCCTTGTTACAGGTGGACGCCTGATTGCCAAAACTTGAAAATTTGAAAAATATTCCATTGTTCTACAGGTGGGTGCCTTATTGCTAAACTTGAAATTTGAAAAATATTCCCTTGTTCTACAGGTGGGCGCCTGATTGCCAATACTTGAAATTTGAAAAATATTCCCTGAGACTCTGCCTGTGTACCTCATCACAACATAACAAACAAAACACAAGAATTATTTTTTCCCCAGTTTGGTGCTGGGCAGATCTGTGAGTGTATATCTCTAAATCTAAGCTAAGTCCCATTATCCAGGAGGGTCCTGACAATTCTTAACTGGTGACCACTTTAAAATTTTGTTATCTTTTCTCAAAAGGTATTATTTTCCACTATGTTTTGTTATAAGTTATATTTGCTTGGGATCTGCTGGTGATGGTGATTAAAACTACTTCCCATTATCCAGGCCGGTCCTGACAACTCTTAATTTGATAACAAGGGTTAGTATTTAAAACTACGTCCCATTATCCAAGGGGGTCCTGATAACTTTTACGATTAAATCCCATTATCTTGGCGGGTCCTGATGACTCTTGTTGGGGAAGTATTTGGGCTTGACCATGCCACCTGACTGTTTGTGCTCTAGGCTAAGTCCCATTTTTTCAGGAGGGTCCTGACAACTTTCAACTGAATCCTACTTCAACATGCAAGTGATTTTATGCCCTTTGTTATCCATGACTATCTCTAATCTTTAAATAAGTCCCATTTTCCAGGAGGGTCCTGAAGGTTCTAATTTAAATGCCAATTCTAACTTCTGGTTGTTTCTGCTAGTGATTATTGTCTAGGAGGGTTTCTACGACTCTTAAAGGAAGGTGTTGGTGCTTGCCCATGTTAACCGCACCTATTTGAGTTTTAAACTACGTTCCATCTCAACTTCCATGCCTCTTTTAACCTTCAGTTGTTTCTATTGGGGTTTGATAGTTAAAGTTTGTCCCACTGTGCTCTTTGTTGGGGAGGATATTTATGACGGACTATGCCCCTTTTGAGTTTTAACTGAGTCCCACTTCCTGGTAGGCCCTGAGATTTTGATCATACCTGCCATGTACCTGCCTTCCCCTGTGGGTGGCCCCCCTTAGGATCTTCTGGAATTTTCCTGCATCTGTGTCAATCAAAGAAAACTTGTCAGTTTGAAATAGCTTGTGGCATTCTCGTTGAAGCGGCCTCATCACTATCGTGTTCCGTTGTGTTCAAATTTACCTGTTGATGATGAGTTGCATGAGTTGGTTGGCTGACCCCTGCCCTTTATGGCTTTACTTGCTCGCCCATTGCCGTGTTGCATTCCTAGCCCTTTTGCAAGAATTCTTGTACCTTTCTCGAGATTACCAAGTCAATGTAATTTTTCTTTTGAATTTTTCAAATATCTTTTGTTTTTTTTAATAAAAGTGTGACAAAAATATAACTACATCGCTCTATCCACACTTCACCCTCTCCTTTTCTTTTTCATTGTTTTTCTTGTTTTTTTCTCATTTTTTCATTTACCCTCAGGTATCATTGGTCCGCCAAATGACCCTTTTACCCTTGAAAAAATGCAACATGTGACATATTAGGATGCGTCAAGATGGTCTATTATTTTGGGTGCACGTGTACTAGACGGACCAATCCCTGTGGTGAGTTCCCTAAGTCAAATGCACGTGATGCAAATAAGCTTTCTGTCACGACCCTAGTTCACCAATGGTGAACCTGTCATGACGGCGCCCAGTCTTCGCGACTAGGTAAGCCTGTCGCATTGCGGAAGCTTGACAACCCTTATGTAAACAATAAACTAATACTGAATATCATGATAAAATGTATAGAGTGCCGCTGCCACATACACTTCCACTCGAATTACAGTAACAACCCCCAAGACGCGGAAACCCACGGGCAACACATGCTAAGAGTAGAAATATACATACGGCTCTGATCTCCGAAGGTGTCTACAACAACGGAATACAGGAATGAAACTACTAACTAAAAGGGGTAGAATAGAAAGAGACTCTTCGGTCCTACGGACACGGCAGATGCATACCTCAAGTCTCCAGCTGTACGTCACCCTTCTAGACTGACAAAACTGAGTAAGGGTACCTGTATCTGCACAATAAAAGTGTGCAGAAGAGTAGCATGAGCACACCACAGCGGTGCCCAGTAAGTATCAAGATTAACCTCGATGGAGTAGTGACGAGGGACAGTCATGACACCTACCGGTCAATAAACAGAATAACAGAAATAATAGAGATGATATGTAAATATGTAAAGACTGCACAGATGAGTAAAATGCTATAATTCGCAATAAGGCTAACGAACAATTACTAACAACGAGAATAATATATATGGTAATATAAAAATGACGGCAGACACCACTTACCACACCTGAAGTCACAACACAACAAGGACAACCAAGTCACTAAGTCATTATTCTGCAATGATGTTTACATAAGGTCCTTCCCATTCTTTGCACAATTCTACCACAAACTCTCAAACCAACCACAACTCATGCAAACCTAGCATCTGAAGTCTAACACTTGGCATCTTGTGCCCCATCCATAACACAGTCATGCTGACAACTAACTAGCCAACTAGGGTCACTCTCATAGATATAATGGGTAAGAGTGCATATCCCTAGCCAAAGTCAGAAGAAATTCATCTCTAATAGGAGGGTCCAACTACGTGCTTGTGCAAGTGTATCTAACAGGAATCCTACTAACTAGTAAGTATAGGAAGTGGATCAACTAGCACCTGGCTTATTCACATTCGGATAGAATAAATGAAAATATTAGTTCGGAACACAATGAGTTTAAGGGGGGATCTCCCGGGAATCGAACACGTAGTCCATCATACCTATAACAAAGGATCTCCCGGGAATTGAACCCGTAGTCAATCATACCAATAACAAAGGATCTCCGGGGAATTGAACCCGTAGTCCATCATACCAATAACAAAGGATCTTCCGGGAATTGAATCCGTAGTCCTTCATACCAATCATAAACAAAAATAGGAAAATTGCCACAACGGCCCTTCACAATTCATCACAATCAGCCCCCGGCATAGCCCACCTTATTTCGCCGCGTGTGCAATCAATAATAATGTAGCAAAGCCCGCCTTATTTCGCCAAATGTGCATCACAATATTCCCACCTTATTCCGCCACATGCGCAATTCACATATAAGCATATATCATACCCCGCCTTATTACGCCGCATGTGCAAAAACATCAATAGCCACAAAAACACGGCAAAGACCTCGTGCAACTCTCCAATAAAAACCGCACGGCAGAGACCTCGTGCATCATAGTACCAACAACCGCTCAATAAATGACAACCAATATATATATACAGGAGCAAGGCAAGGGAAACAATAATGAAAACAATAACGTCCCGGCAAGGGAATCAGCAATACCCACTAAGGCCACTGAACACCAGGGAAAAAGCACAATAACTTCAACGACAAACAAGACGTAATAAGCGCATAATAACTACACCAATACCATAATAGTTGGACATGTAATATAATTGCATGAAGTTACATATGAGCTTACAATCAGGGAGTAACCAACCGTAAGAAGTCAACATGAATCAAATAATTACAATGTAAGGAAATAACACTAATCATAAGATGTCTATCTTCTTTTCATTTAAGTCCAATTAATTACATGAGGTACAACATTTATGATTTCCAATTAAAGGCGAGTAGTTAAGGCGGGTAACATGTCTATAGAAAGGCAATTGTCCCCAGTTAAACACGTAAAAGTCCATTAAATAGCAAAAATAATTCAAGAAGGGCAAACAAATATCGAGTAGGACATGTAGATGTGAAACTAATAACAGGGAACTCAATCGTATCAATATCATCTTCATACTCGGTGATTTCAAGAGTCTAATAGCCTAAAAGGGATAATTTAACACAAATAAATCAGAGCACGCACTCGTCACCTCGCGTACAAGGAATACAAGCAACAGATAAGACTCCAATCCTAAGGGGAAGTCCCCCACACAAGGTTAGGCAAGATACTTACCTCGAAACCGGCCAAAATCAACTAGCAACCGTGTTCTTGCCACAAGTACTCGAATCCAAATGGCCCAAATCTATCCAATTAAATCATACATTGTAAATAATATCTCAAGCAACTGATTCTATAATTTAATTCAAGGCTAAAACGCGAAATTAGGTAAAATGACCAAAATACTCCTTGGGCCAACATCTCGGAACTAGATGAATTTAACTTTTTCAGAACACTCGTACTCTCACGAGTCTAACCATATAAAAATATCTCCAATCGGAGGTCAAGAACTCCCTCAAAATCCAACAATTCAGTCTAAGAAGTTCTACCCATTTTTCATTGAAAACTTAAATTAAAAGATGTAAGAGGAGATTCATGGAAGTTGGTCTAAATCGAGTGAGAAACACTTACCCAAGTTGCCCAGGTGAAAATCCCTTCAAAAATCACCAAGAACCGATCTCTAGAAGTCAAAAAGTGAAATAATGGTGAAACCCTCGAAATTGGGATTTAAATCTGTCTGTCAGTGATTTGTGCATCGCGATCGCGGAACAAGGGACGAGATCGTATAGAAGAAATATTGATTGGTCCAGAAATTTTCTATGCGAACGCGATGGTGTGGACGCGATCATGGTGAAGAATCAGGCGGTGCTTCAAATTCATTTAGAAAAAGGAGAGCGTGTATTATTATAAAAATATAAATACAATATTAATATACCAAAATAGCCCTAAAATACTAAATGGAAGAACTCATAGGGAAAGGACATAACTACAATAACCTTTTTTTGACACAATACATTCTATGCTAATTTTTAAGATTTTAAAATTGATAAAATTTATCTATTAAATTTTTATTAATTTAAAAAGTTTTAATAAAATCAATTTCATAAGAATCCTCCGTATTCACAATACATTACCACTCCATAAATTCTAATAACGAAAAATATAAAATAATATTAAATGAACTGCATAAAGAGTTTAAAATAAAAAAATAGTACCCCCACGATAATATTTTTTATATTATATTATAATTATTTTTCTACTTAAATAATATTTTTTAATAAATTTTTTGCGTAATACTAAAAGATAACTAATTATTAAACAACAACCAAGGAAAAATTAAGAATATAAATGTGTGCGAAAGAGAAAAAGAATAGTTGGTATGAGTCAATATCACTACTAATTACATGCATAAAGATCTAAAAATGAAATATCATATCTATCTTTTACTCTTTGAAAATAAAATTTGTGATAGATAACACTATAATTAAAGATTAAATATTCAAAACAAAAGATGAACTAATACTAAGATTTGAATCACATATAATAAATTATCTTTATATGTTAAAACTAAATAATTAAATCTTTTAATTAATTATGTAACAAAAGAATCTAATTCAATTATTTTTTAAATTCATACAAAGTAAAATTCTTATTCAAGTTAAAAAAAATCTTAGGGTACATAAATTTATTTCATAAAAAGAACATTAGAATACAAGTAAAAGAGTTAGCATATTACGAAAAATCAAAATGCTATACAAGTGTGTGATGAAGTACAATCAAAGCTAAATCCTAAATAAGAACAAGTTTTCAATACTATATAGAGTCGACTATGTTATAACAATTCTTTGTAGATGCCTCCGGCGGAACTGAAATAATATTTCTATGTCATGCATTACTTGCAAATATCATCTCAAGAAGCATGATACTATTAGCAATAATAGTAAATGGTGTACCAACAACGATTTTATTGTGAGGCCACTCACTTTATATTTGATATACCTCCTTAAACAACTTAAATAACTATCACACATATATCAAAGCAACGTAATGATGCTAAATTTATAAGAAAAACAAAATTAATAATATGGGATAAATCACTTATGATTAAGAAACTTCAAGCCGTATCAACATTAGCCTGTTGCCGGTGCTCCTGGCAAACTTCCGTGGCAATCTTCAGGCAATTTTGGCCAAATAAACGAGCATACAGAAAAATAAACTTGTTCACAAAGAAGTGTTTGTTAAGATATCATTATATCGAATACTTTAAACTGCAATACATAATTATTTAATGAATATGATAAAATCGATCATTTGTGTAAGTTTTGATGATGTCCTTTTATTTTAAATTCATATATTATGCTAATGCAATAATATTTTTCTACATTTAGATGATGTTGTAGTATTATAAATAAAATTTCTCTAATCAACTAAAATTTATTGTTTCTTCGTATAAATAAATATTAAAATCATCGCTTGACATTATTAATATGCAACGAAATAGATACTAGTATGATAAAAGCTATATTAAAGAGCTAAAAGTTACATTACCAAGCAGATGCAACTTTGTAATTAGATTTAATCATTCTCTGCTATCGATATTATTTCAATTTTGATTGTCCACTACGTACTACTTTTTAACTTATTTATTTATTTATTTATAAAAAACAAACAGTTGGATATTATTGTCAAAGTTTGAGAACACCTAACATTCGTATAAACTAATACCAACTTAATTGTGAATCTTGACAACCTCTGTGGGCAGCCTACACAACAATATTTACTGTAGTAGTTTATAGACCCAATAATTCGTATTACACGCATATTAAAATAAAATTATTATTGTATTCGTTCAGCCTGACAAAAGATCACAAAAAAGTTCATTGTCAAACAGAATATTTATTTAATGTAATCGATATCAAGAATGCTGGTCCTTTTAATATTTTTGAACTCTCTTTTATGTCAAGAAACTTTTTCAAAAAGAATAAAGAACTAATTTATCGGACCGGATGAATGAAATTAATTTTATAAAAAAAATAGAAAATGTCTTACACGATACATCTTCAATTATATTGTATATAATAATATGTACACTAGACACAACTAGGAAATCGGTATACTTGTCAAAAGCATGAATGATGACGAATTATACCAATTACATCACATGTGTGCATTGAAAAGTAATTAACATTCTTCGCAAGTGGAAACCATATAATTTACAAAATTAATGCTAATCAAATGCAGAAAAGACCCCACTATGAAAGTGTATTTATAATTAATGTTGTCGATCATCATTAACCAAATCGCTCAATCAAGAGCAATATTTATGTATTTGTTGTCACTATATTTCCTTAAAAGCAAGCTATAATTCTCTGAAAATTCAACAATAATACAAGGTTTTCGCTAATGGAACTTAATTATACATAATTAATCCCGCTTACGTACTCCAAGTCTAGCTCCCATTATGGCGCCAACAAAAATAATACACTTTTTTTCACATATATAGAAAATTAAAAAGGATGCTCAAAGCTCGGTATGTTAGTTCACATAAATTAACTATACTATATGATTTACGAGATAAAATTTTATGCACCAACTATTTTATACAATCAAATTATTTAAAACGTAATTACCCATAATTCTACTTTAATAAGCATTGACTGCCAATATAACACAGAATATACGGTAAGTAACCTGCTATAAACAATTAAATTATAACAAAAACAACAATAAAAATAAATTCAATAGTTTCCCACAAGTAGGATATAGGAAAGGTAAGATAGACGCAACCTTACCCTTATCCCTGACAGGACAGAGAGACTATTTCTGATAGATTTCGCTAGAGAACAATTGAAATAAAAGGGCAACTGCAATAAATAAGAATAACAACAAGATGAAATAAGATTAAATCTAAGAATGCAGTCAAACTCTAGGTAGTAATAGCCATTTATGAATAAAAAATATCATATTAATAACACTAATGCTAGCTAACTGAGTAAGACAAAAAAAAACGCTCAATTACCTACGAACCTTCTACCCTAATATTGGACCTACACACCCTCTTGTCTATGGTCGTGTTCTCAGTTAGCTCCAGATGTGTTATGTTCCGCCTAATAACCTTTTCCCAAGACTTCTTAGGCCTACTTCTTCCGTTTCTCCTGCCCATCGAGGCTAACCGCTCGCACCTTTTAACTGGGACTTTTATGCTTCTCCTCTTAACATGCCGAACCATCTCAATCTCGCCTCCACCGTTACTAATATAAAAGATATTTGTATTATCGGTGTACATAATTTAAATCCGTCGTTTATTACTGGTTCATTGGTCGGGCACGTTGAATTCAAAGAAGTCGTCACCATTTTGCAATATAATACAAACCATATTCTATCTCCTTCAAATTAACAAAGGTTGGTTTTGTCTTCGTTGACAATTTCAAGTATTATTCGGGACTGAATCTATATGGCCAGTGAACAACCTATATGGCCAACATTTTATCCCTTTATGAGGCATTATCTGTCTCCCCACATCCTTTTATGGCCTTTGCTATCTTCATCATCAGTAACACTTCTCCAAATAACCTAAAGGTCAGCTACCTCTCAATAGACCTTTTCTCCTTAGTTTCAATTCCACAAAGGGATGAACAATCCAACTAGGATAAAAATGAGGTCTATGCTCAATTTATCTTATGATAGAGGTTGAAAGTTGAAACCAAAATAGAAATTCTTTCTTCTTCTGTTCTTATATCCTTTTTTCTTTGTGTGAAAGTGCAAAGAATATCTGTTAGTTGTTTGTTTATATATATATATATAGATAGAGGGGGAATGAATAGAGAAATGGGAAAGGGAAAAGAGAAGCAGTCCAACTCATCTATACTTAAGAGGTTGGAGAAATATCTATCAATGAATAAATTTAGTGGAGCCATTTTGTCCAAAAGCAAATCATGGCATGGCACCACAACAAATATTAAGAGCAAAGTAGCCCCAGAGGGTTGTTTTTGGGTGTATGTTGGGCCAGAAAAGGAGAGATTTGTGATACAGACAAAGTATGCAAATCATCCAATGTTCAAGATGTTGCTAGAAGATGCTGAAAAAGAGTATGGTTATAACTATAGCCAAGGCCCTATTTTGTTACCTTGTGATGTTGATCATTTCTATAAAGTGTTGGCTGAAATTGGCAACAGCAATCAGATTCAATCTTCAGGGTGTGGATCATGTAGTCCCTTATTTAGTCCTGCTAGGCGTTTGGGTAATAGCCAAATGGTCAAAGGTTATGGTTCTTATAGGGCTCTTACTCCTCCAAGATTGGTCAAGCTCAACTCTTTTCATTAGCAGTACCCAAAAGTCTACCCCATCGAGAAATGAAGTTGGTGAAAACTATAAGAAATTACAATTTAGGTTTAGATAAATATTAGTTGAAGTGTGTACAAGCTGACTCAGACATTATTGTTATATTAAAAAAAAAATGGTAATAGCAATATTTATTTAGAAGTCTCTTTTTCTTTGTTTTTAGGTTTTTCTTGGCATGTGGGTTAATAATCAGTTTAATTGTATATGTAGGAGCTAAGGGCAGTGTTTTACTGTTTTGTTTGAAGATAAAAGCTGAGTAAAGAAAGCAGTTTCTTCACCAGCTTTAATTTGAGCTTATATAGACATATTATGGCAGAGATGTTAAGATGCTTACACGCAGAAAATTTGCCTGTGAGTTGTGTCTTAAAATATATTGTGCAACAAATAATAAATGGTGTTTGATTAATTTTCCTACCTCGTTTTTGATAACTCTTCTTTTTTTTTTACCTTCACTTGCATATAGAAAATCCCTTTTTTGATGTCGTCTAAAAAAAATCCTTGAGCAGATGGCCACTTTATTTAATTTCACCTACACAACTATCAATCAACTGATTCAGAAATTACCTTATGCATGCCCTCAGGGTTAATATAATTACATTCTCAAACCTGCTAAACTAACCAAAGTTTGCTATTTGTTATTTGTTACTTGTTATAGGTGCATGAAATGTAAGGAGCTAGCTAGCCACGAGGTACTATACAGTATAGTAGTGTTTATTTAAACAGAAATAGCTATATTTGCTAACCTTTTAATACAATTGACAACTAGAGGGAACAAAAGATAGTGAGAGGGTATATGTGATAACTTTTGTATTTTGATAAACATATAAAAGTATTCTCATGCCCTTTTGTCCAAATTCAAATTGTGTCTTTTGGTGATCCTTTAACACCAAAAGAGAGAAAAGAACAGATTTGGTGGACCAGTAGATGAGACCCATAAGCTTTGAAATAATTAATGCACATAAAAAAGGTGCATCATATTTGGAAAGTCTCACGTCCTTCTCTACATAATTGCAACCTACAGAATATTTTAGTTAGAAAACTAGTATTATAGAGACGTGGGTTCGACTCCCTCAATGTTTTTTGAGTCTGAACCTATTGCACGGAGCTTGTTTAGTGCGATCGATATTTTCTATATGATTTGTAGGTTATTATACAGTGGAAAAATTATCCAGTGTGTATAAAGTACTCACCTAAAGAACAAAAACTGTACCATAAACTTTAACGACGGCGGATTTTCTTGGGATTCAAAAAAACTACTAATATTATAGTAATATAATGGGAGTGATTAAGACCTTAAAAGCTGACCACCGTGACTCCTATTCTATGACTTGCTCATACATGTTGTAATTAATGTACAAAAGAAACGCGTGCTGACTTTGCAGTTCCCTCTACGATGTTCTTTCTCTATGCGTGTCCCAATATTTGTCATTTTTATGCTCAACGTCGTGACTTCCATTACAGGTAAGATACGAATAGTCAAAGCAACAAGTGTTAGAATTTATTGTTTAAGTGTAATTATTATTAATGTTTTAAAAGTTCAAAAGTTTAAATGTAAGGGTGCCTTTTCTTGAATGGATATATCTGTTCTCTTTATAACTGTTTTGTCTATATAAAGAAATTGATTTTCTCTTTCAAACAGCATTGAATTTAAAAAAAAGGTTATTTTACAGAGAGTTCCTTTACAACTTTCTGCAAAACATTTTTTCTTCTCCAACTTCCTATTCTAAAGATCAAGTTTATAATTCTTGCTTTCCAATAAAATTTCTCCACTGTTTGCTTAGTGTAGAAATTCATAAGCTTATCATATCCACTAAAGTTGTCATCACCTATTTTAGAAATAAATTATGTATTTCCAAACCTTAAAACCATCCTTTTGTCTCACCTTATTTTGTTTGCACAGTCCGGACGTATATCCGGAAAGTCATTATGTAAAAATTTGTGAAAAATAATTAATTTTACTTTTAAAATAAATTTAGGTTGACTTCGATTAACATTTTTTATAAACGAACTCGAACCTGTGACTTGACGGCACTAGAGAGTCCATAGGAAAATATGAGACTTGGGCGTATGCCGGAATTGAATTCCAAGGTCCCAAGCACGAGAAATGAATTTCTAAAGAAAAATATTTTATGGAATATATGAGTTTTTAGAAATGAAAACGTGTTTGAAATTGATGGTATCGGGCCCGTATTTTGATTCCGGAGCCCGGTACAAGTTTGAAATAATAATTAGGTTGAATCTTTAAAATTTGGTAAAGATCGAAATTGGTTTAGTACAAACGGACTTAAAGTTGAGAAATTAGAAATTTTGGTGTTCTTGATTAATTTCATGAATTTGGGGTTTAATTCATAGTTGTTGATGTTATCTCGATGATTTGATTGCATGAGTAGGTCTGCATGATGATTTTTAGGTTGGTGTGCCTGTTTGGTTTGGAGCCCCGAGAACTCAGGTGAGTTTTGGATAGGCCACGGAGTGAAATTTTGACTTAGGAATTGATGGTGTGTTGCAGGTCTGCAGGCTTCGTAATTGTGAAGCCTGCCTCGCAAATGCGAGAAATACGTCGCAGATGGGAAAAGCCCAGGACTAGCATTACCTCGCAAATGCGAGGTACACTTTGCAAATGTGAAGTGTTTAATTCCATCACAAATGCAAGTTCGTAATTGCGATGGTAGCAGGTTCCTTAAAATTGCGACATCTGCAACCTGCTAAATCATAACCTAGATGCATTTTCGACCATTTTTTCAACCCTTTTCAAAACCTAAACACCTTTGGACGATTTTTCAAAGACAGGAACTCTTCCCAATCAATTGTAAGTCATTTCTAGCTCATTTTCATTATTCTTTAACATCTTTTCTCATGATTTCAACTCAAAATCAAAGGGTTCATAGGAGAAATTTGGTGTTTTGGATAGAACCTAGATTTTTAAAATTTTGGGAATTTGGACCTCGATTTGAGGTCCGATTTAAAAAAAATTATATATTTGGATTCATGGGTAACGGGGTTTTGGTTTGAACCTCGGGTTTTGACCATGTGGCCCCGGGGTCAATTTTTGATTTTTTTGGAAAAAACTTTAGAAGACCTATTTTCATGCATTAGAATTAATTCATTTAGCATGTATTGATATAGTTAAGTAACTTGTGGCTAGATACAAGTGAATTGGTGGTAGAATCAAGAGGTAAAGCGGTAGTTGAGTCTTGAATTGTGTCTGTGGCATCGAGGTAAGTGTTTCGTCTAACCTTAGCTTGACGGATTAGGAGTTGTGTCCTATTTTCTATGAGTTAGTTGTTGAGTACGACATATAGGCATTGTGACGAGTATCTATACGTTGGTGTCAAGCAAGACCGTAAGTCTTATACTATGATTAATGTGACTCCATTTGTTATTGTTCATGCCTTATGTGATGATTTCCATTGTTAAGCAACGCTTGTGGAAGTGACATCGGAATTTGAACATTGAAGAGCTTTTGCTCAAATTATGAATTAGGTTGTGAAGTAAATGTGAAAAAGAGAAAAGGATTATGATATTGTCACCCTTGCCTGGATGTGTTATTTTAATGTTATCTCCTTTGCGGGGATGTTATCATTTTGATGTTATTTCCCTTGCCGAGATATGATTGTTGTACTATTATTCTCCTGCCAGGAACTTATTGTGAATTTTTTTATTCCCTTACCCCTATTGCTTTGTGATTGTTGTTTGGATGAGAAAGAGTGTCACGACCCCAGTTCGCCCTTCTTGAACATGTCCTGATGGCATCTAGTTCCTATAACTAGGTAAGCCTAACAATTCGAAAAACAACATAGCTTGCGGAATAATTATTTTAGAACTGAACAACTAAATAAAACTGTATATAAAGGCCATTCGGCATATACAACTCAAAATGCGGAATTCTATAATATCATCTCAAAATCCAAAAACTCACGGGAACACAAGCTAGAAGAATGACTGCAAAACGCTCTAATCTCCAGAAATGTCTAAAGCAAATGTATGGAAGAAGTCCAAATACTACAGATAGAGTAAAGAAGGAGACTCCTTAGTCGGCGAATGTTGCAGAAGTATCTCAAAGTCTCTGTACTCTCCTGGCTTCAAGGATAGTGCGCCTGAGATGAAGTACCTGGATCTGCATATGAAAAACATGCGCAGAAGGGGCATGAGTATACCACGGTGGTACTTAGTAAGTGCCAAGCCTAACCTTGGTTGGGTAGTGAAGAGGAAAGGTCAGGGCCCTAGTGAGGGTAATCAATATAATAAGAATGTACATTATGAAATAAGATGGAAATAATGTGAACCAACAGTGAAATAAGACAGAATTTACTAGGCAACAAGAAATAAGTGATGAACAGAGTAAACACAGAAATGTATAGCTCAATACCGAAATATCAACTGAGGATCTCCTAGGATACCATCCTGTAGTCCATTCCATCAACTTTCTCAGGAGATCCCGAGATACCGTCCCCTAGTCCATCATATGAGTATAATCGAAGGATCTCCCGGGATACCGTCCCCTAGTCCAACTATCAATATGCAGGGGGATCTACCAAAATCTAACCCGTAGTCCCAAAGTAAAGTGCAGGGGGATCTACGGGGAATCTAACCCGTAATCCCAAAGTAAAGTGCAGGGGGATGTACCGGGAATCTAACCCGTATCTCAAAATAAAGAGCAGGGGGATCTACTGAGAATCTAACCCGTAATCCCTAAAGTAAAGTGCAGGGGGATCTACCGGAAATCTAACTCGTAGTCCCGATGTAAACAAACAAGGGGAGGGAGCTATCGGAATCCCAAATCTGTAGTCCGAATGTAAATGCGCAACCACAACCAGAAGATATTTAGAAAGGATGTATAAAAGAAAAGCAATGGGTAGTAATAGCCTAACATGCTTCATGTAATACAGTCAAGGCAACTTAAGCAAGTAGGCACGTTAAATCAACCGAACATGTTCTTATAATCTAACACAGATTATAATTGCAAGTAAAATAAAGAAAATACGAAAGAAACTTAGTCTTAATATCTTAAGTAAAAATCAGATTTTCAACAATTAGCTCAAGTACGCGCTCGTCACCTCACGTACAAGGCACTCAATTACCAAATAACATATCCTAAGGGGAAAGGTCCCCCCCACAAGGTTAGACAAGCCACTTACCTCGAATCGACTCCAAAATCAACTTGAAATCACATTTTTGCCACGAGTATCCAACTCCAAATGGCTCAAATCTATTCAATTCAATTGCATATCGTAAATAACATCTCAAACAATTGATTATACTTTTTAATTCAAAATAAAACACAAAATTAGGTAAAATAACAAAAATGCACCTCAAGCCAACGTCTCAGAATCGAATAAATTTTACATTTCCAGAACCCTCGTACTCTCACGAGTCTAACCATATAAAAATCTCCCAAATCGGATACCAAAAACTCGCTCAAAACTCAGAATTTCGGCCTAAGAAGTTTCTTCAAAATTTCCCCTATTTTGATCCTTAAATTCGAATTTAATAGACGGTTTTAACTATATATTGATGGAATATAACTAAAAAGGATTAAGAAAACATTACCCAATGATCTTCTCTTCAAAACCCACTCAGAATCGTCCTCTCCCGAGCTCAATTTGATTTTTCTAACTTTTGAAAACTAACCCTTGAAATCTCTATTTCTGAACAGTAGTTTCCGCTTCTGCGGACAAGGGACCTCTCCTGCAGTCCCGCTTCTGTGGACAATGTGCCGCTTCTGTATCTCCCAATAAAAGACCAAAATTCCTCTTCTACGGTTCTACCCTCGCAGATGCGGATCCGCTTCTGCGGAATTCCCATCGCATCTACGGTAACTGGTGAGCTAGCCCACCTTGCTTCTGTGATGCCAAGACCGCTTATGTGGCTCCGCTTCTGTGGTTCCCAAGCCGCAGAAGTGAAAATCCCAGAAGAGAAAACTTCATTTGTTGCAACACTTCTCTGATCTTCCCGTCAACCATTCGAAATCATCTCGAGAACACCAGGACCTCAATCAAAAGCACCAATAATACCTAATACTCTATTCAAACTTGTACCAATCCTTAAACCACTTGAAACAATGTCGGAAACTCAAATAAATCAAGGATTTGAGCCTAAGAACTTCAAATTTCATCAAAATATGCTTTCGATACAAAACCTAACTAAAACACGTCCGAATTACCTGAAATTTTGCACATCCATCCCAAATGACATGACAAAGCTATTGCAACTTCCAGATTTCCATTCCGACCCTCGGATCAAAAACTCACTATCAGACCGGAACTTCAAAAATTCATACTTCGGAATTTAACCCTAAATGAACTACGGACTTCCAAAATACATTCCGAATATGCTCCCAACCCTGAAATTACCTAACAGATCTAACAAAACCATCGGAATTTCATCCTGAGGCTGTCTTCATACTATTTCAACTACGAACCACTTTCTAATACTTAAGCTCTCCTTTAGGGACTAAGTGTCCCAAAAACTCTCCGAAAACCACACTGAACGTCCCCGCAAGCCAAAATAGCATAAATAAACTTAGGAAAAGCAGTTAATGAGGGATGAGACGTAAATTCCAAAAATGACCTGCCGGGTCGTCATAAAGAGTGTTAAAGCCCGAAGGATGATGCCATGTATGATCGTTTTGTGAGGAAGAGAGTAAAGCATGAAGGGTGATGATGTGTATGATTTTTGTGAGGAAGAGTATTAAAGCATGAAGCGTGATATCATGCCGCATGATGTACCATTCTGTGCCTTTATATGAGTGATAATGCACGAAGGATCATTCCGCGCCATGTTTATGTGAGATAAAAGCACGGAGGGTGTTGTCGTGCCGTTTATATTTATTATTATGGTGAGGACGAGAGTAAAATCACGAAGGGTGATGTCGTGCACTTGTCTTTTAATATTCTTATTTTTCTACTGATAGTGAGTTATGGTGTTCTTTATATTTAAATATTGGTTTCGGTAGCTACTGTTGTTCCCATAGCATGACTCCTCCTTCAGATTTTTAATTGTACTGTTTTGCCCTTTACTTTTGTTGTATATGATTAACTGCACATGTTTATTTGGTAGTCTTGTCCTGGCTTCATCACTAGAGGTTAGACTAGGCACTTATCAACACATGGGGTTGGTTGTGCTGATACTACACTCTGCACTGCGTGCAAATACTGATACCGGAGCGTTTTGAGCGCAATGAGGTTGTTGCCTTCAGTCCAACAAGCGACCCTAGGTAGTCCTGCATGCGTTCGCGGGCCTTGGCATCTCCTTCTATCATTTACTTCTATTTTTACTTATTCAAAGAAAGAATCAAGTATTTCTATTCATACTTTATTTGTAGTATTCGTAGATAGTCTGTGACTTGTGATACCAAATTCTGGGTAGTATTGTACTTCAGATTATGTAGCAATGTTTGGTTAAATTATTAAGTTTTTGTCTTCCGCATTTCTAGTTATTTAATTTATTCTGCTATTTAATCACTTATTACATTGAACTGTTGAACATGCTTAATAAAAAGGGTAATAAATTTATAGTACTTGGATTGCCTAGCTTTCATGAGTAGGCGCCATCACGACCCCCGGGGGTGGAAAATACGGGTCGTGACAAGTTGGAATCAGAGCTTTAGGTTACTCAGGTCTCACAATTCACGGACAAGCTTAGTAGAGCCTGAGGGATCGGTACAGAGACCTCTGTATTTATTCCCTTGAGACTAATGATTTAGGAAAAACTTCACATCTATTCTTTCCAGTCATGCGGTTTGGTTTCTAAAGGCTAATCTAATTTCTACTTTGTTCTTTTCCAGGTGGTGAGAACATGCGCTTCCTCATCCACTGATAAGTAGCCCGAGCCCCCAGTAGCAGCTCCCACGAGGGGCAAAGGGCGAGGCTGAGGGCGTGCTATGGGCCGAGGCAGTGGAAGAGCTCAGCCTAGAGCAGCAGCACCGGCAGTAGAGCCTCGAGTTGACTTTGATGATAAGGTTCCGGCTCAGGCAGTTCTGGTAGGCCCATCTCAGTTCCAAGAGGAGTACATTGCTACACCAGTACTCCAGGATGCTTTGGTCTATCTAGTGGGCCTTATGGAGAGTGTCACCTGAACAGGCTTTCTTCCTGTAGCAAAAACCGTTTCTCGAGCTGGAGGAGGACCCAGACTCTTGCTATCCGCACTGCGAGTAAATGGCTCCTTAGTTTCAGACTCCATTAGCTTACCCTGTTGGAGCAGTTCAGCCAGGTGTGGTAGCCTAGACCGGTGATGGAGCTGCTATGTCTGTTGATGCCTTGTGGAAATTTGACAAGTTCACCAAGCTCTTCACTACCACTTTCAGCGGTGCATCTTCTGAGGATCCCCAAGATTATCTAGACAGTTGTCATGAGGTTCTCAGGAACATGGGGATAATGGAGACAAATGGGGTCGGCTTTGCTATTTTGCATTTGTCTGGATCTGCTAAGACTTGTAGAGAGATTATCGTTTGGATAGACCAGCTGGGTCACCATCAGTTCTCACATCTTCTAGAGAAGTTTTCTTTCTATAACTCAGAGAGAGATCTATCGGAGGCAGTTTGAGCGTCTCCAGCAGGGTTCTATGACTGTTACTTAGCACGAGACCAGGTTTATTAATTTGGCTAGTCATGATCTTCTTTTACTTCCCACTGAGAGAGAGAGTGTGTGTGAGGAGGTTCATTGAGGGACTTGTTCAGCCTATTCGACTTCAAATATCTAAGGATACGGAGAGTGAGATTTCCTTTTAGGATGCAGCCAACGTGACCAGGAGGGTTGAGATGTTTAATCATATGGGGGTGGTCAGGGGTATAACAAGAGGCCTCGTCATTCGGGTAGATTCAGTGGTGCCTCGTCTGGAGGCAGAGCTTAATAGAGGCAATCATCCTAGTCCTTTCAGTTAGCACTTAAGGTTTCTGATGGTGCTTCAGGTGGTTGTGACTCTCATATGCAATATTCTGATTAGTAGTCCTACAGTGCACCATCAGCTCATATCAATGCACCGCCGCTCCAGAGTTTTCGGGGTGGTCATTCGTGGTGTCAAGGTTAGCAGTCTCAGAAGCCGAGGGATTGTTATATATGTGGCGATATGGGACATATTACTAGATTTTTCCCTCTAGCATCGAGCAGCTCTCATTATTAGGGTTCTCGTGCCATGGTTCAGGTATCGAGTGTTCCACAGCCTGCTCAACTAGATAGAGATGGAGGTAGAGGTGCTAGAGGTGGAGGTGCTAGAGGTGGAGGTCAGGTCGCTAGAGGTGGAGGCCAGATAGAACTAGGCCGTCATAGAGATATACTTCAGGATGGTGGGGCCTAGCCCTGATGTTATGCTCTTCCAGCCAGGCTTGAGGCTGAGGCTTCCGATGTAGTTATCACAGGTACTATTCTGGTTTGTAGTAGAGATGCTTCAATTCTATTTGATCCAGGAAACTACATACTCCTACATGTCATCTTATTTTGCACTGTATCTGGTTATGCCTAGTGATTCCTGAAGTTCTCATATATATATATATGTCTACATTTATAGGTGAATCTATTATGGTAAATCGTGTCCATCATTCATGTATAGTTGTGATTCGGGGTCTTCAGACTCATGTAGATCTATTACTTTTGGATATGGTTGATTTTGATGTCATATTGAGGATGGACCGGTTATCACCTTACCACGCTATCTTGGACTGTCATGCCAATACTATGAGCTTATCCTTGACGGGTTGCCTCTTTTAGAGTGGAGAGGGACTCTTAATCATTCTATCTGTAGTGTTATCTCATATATGAAGGCTCGACGTATGGTCGAGAAGGGGTGTTTGGCCTATCTGGCATTCATGATTCTAGCGCTGAGGTTCTTTTTTTGGATTCTGTGCCTGTTGTTCATGAGTTTCCTAAGGTATTTCCTTTAGACCTGTCGGGGATGCCAACCGACAGGGATATTGGCTTTTGTATTGATTTAGCTCTGGGAACTCAACCCATTTCTATCCGGTCGTATCGTATGGCCCCTCCTGAGTTGAAAGAATTGAAGGGCAAATTGCTAGACTTTCTTGATAAGGGCTTTATTAGACCTAGTGTCTCGCCCTGGGGTGCACTGGTGTTGTTTGTTAAGAAAAAGAATGGATTAATGAGAATGTGTATAGATTACCGGCAGTTGAACAAGGTTACAACCAATAATAAGTGTCCATTGCCGATGATTGATGATTTATTTGATAAGCTTCAGGTTGTCAAGGTATTTTCAAATATTGACTTGAGATCTGGCTACCATCAGTTGAGGGTTAGGGCATATGATGTCCCTAAGACAGCTTTCTGTACTCAGTACGGGCACTATGAGTTCTTGGTGATGTCATCTGGGTTGACAAATACCCCAGCAGCTTTTATGGATTTGATAAACCGAGTGTTCAAGCCTTACTTGGATTTATTCGTGATAGTCTTCATTGATGATAGTTTAATTTATTCCCACAACCGGGAGGAGCATGAGCAGCATCTGAGAGTTGTACTTCAGACTTTCAGAGATAGTCAGATGTATGCTAAGTTTTCGAAGTACGAGTTTTAGTTGGGGTTAGTTGCTTTCTTGGGTTATGTTGTTTTAGCAGAGGGAATTCAGGTAGATCCAAAGAAGATAGAGGCAGCTAAGGATTTTCCTATACCCGCATTAGCTACGGAGATCCAGAGTTTCTTGTGTTTGGAAGGCTATTATTGTCGGTTTGTGTAGGGGTTTTCATCTATTGCAGCCCTGATGACCAGGTTGACCTAGAAGGGTACCAGTCCAAGTAGTCGGACGAGTGTGAGGCGAGCTTTCAAAAGCTTAAAATAGCTTTGACTATGGTGCCGATGTTGGTTTTTCCCACAGGTTCAGGGCCATATACATTTTATTAAGATGCATCTCGCATTGGACTTGGTGCGGTGTTGATACATGATGGAAAGTTCATTGCTTATGCTTCACGTCAGTTGAATATTCATGAGAAGAACTATCCGATTTATGATTTGGAGTTAGTAGCCATTGTTCACGCGTTGAAGATTTGGAGGCATTATCTGTATAGCGTGGCATGTGAGGTGTTTACAGATCATATGAGTCTTCAGAATTTGATCAAGCAGAAGGAGCTAAATTTGAGGCAGAGAAGGTGGTTGGAGCTATTGAAATACTATTATATCACCATCTTATACCATTCGGGGAAGGCCAATATGGTGGTCGATGCTTTGAATATGAAGTCAGTCAGTATGGGTAGTCTTGCGTATACTTCAGTCGGTAAGAGACCGCTTGCTTTGGATGATCAAGCTTCGGCCAATCAGTTCGTGAGGTTGGATGTTTCTAAGCCAAGTTGTATATTAGCTTGCACAGTCGTTCGCTCTTCTTTATTGGAGCATATCCAAGATCGGCAGTATAATGATCCTCATTTGTGTGTCCTTAGAGACACGAGGTAGCATGGTGGTGCCAAGCAGGTTATGTTAGGAGATAATGGGGTTTTGAGGTTGCAGGGTCAAGTTTGTGTACCTAATGTGGATAGGCTCTGAGAGTTGATTTTAGAAGAGGCCTATATTGGTGGAGGAGGATGAAGAAGGATATTATTGCGTATGTTGCTCGGTATTTGAATTGTCAACATGTAAAGTACTGTAGATGCCCCATCTTTCTAAGGCGAAATCGGGTTTATAACATTTGGGCGGACAACTCATTTCCTTTTGGGAATTGGTTTTGCAATTGAAGAGTTTTCCCCTAATGATTAAAGTGCATTAAGACACTAAAAATGAATTTTAATTTGGAAAACCAGAGGTTGGGTAAGGGCTTGAAATTATCTCGAGGGGAAGGTGTTAGGCACCCCTCAAGATCCACTAGTGTGGTTCCCGACCATGTTATAATTGTGTCTTCACTTAACAAGTAAACAGACAAGGGTTCAAATAGAGGGAGTTTTCATATAGTATTGCAAGTAACTTGAAATTTGAGGAGAAGTAAAGAGGACAGAAATATTAAGAAAAGATTTAAACAATAAATGAAAACAAGTAAAGGGAAAGGGGGTCCTAGGTTTATAATCAATATGGATCACATCAATTCAATACCGGCAATCACTCCTCAGAAAAGGGGTTACACGTGGTATTAGCGCATCGGTCATCATGTCCATGTCTACCCTTATCCACCCCGTTAAGGTATTAAAACGCGGAATAGTATCATTACTTATTGCATGCTATTAACCGTCCCAATCCTATCAGCCCAGGAGGCATTTGGGACTACTAATCCTAAAAGGGGGAGGGAGTTGGGGGCTTTTTTAGAGTTTAAAAGGATAAAAGTCTAAGGCGACAAACAAAACACATAATGCAGTTAGGGGAAACACATAGCAAATTAAAGGCTCCAACTGGCCTCGTCACTTAAAGAACCAACTTATCTAGCATGACTCCAAATATTGGTTATAGTCTAAATTAAATTTAAAGCTTTAGGACAGGCAGCTTTATCACATATTTCTCATATGAAAAGTATGAATTAGGCCTTGTTTGGTTGTAGTTTATTAGGGACTGACACAGTTGATTGATTACCTACTGGTTTGCCTAGATGAGGCCTACAAGCATGATATCTAATAATACAGAAGGCGTACTAATTTTAAAGAAAGGTTACTGGTTTTATAAACAAATGTTCTGTAGATTTAAACAACCTTACTACTGATTTTTAAACTCATAGATGAAGTAGACGAAGCTGATTTAACTGATTACATCATATAGGCATGATTTCTAAGTGTTGTTGGTTTTATGATGATCATAAGTGCAGGAGTCCTATAAGCATGGTATCTAGAATGAAGTTTGACTATTATTAAACCTATAATTATTTGCCTAATGACAGATGTACATGCATAGGTGTAGAAACAAAACTATAATCATAATTTCTATATGCAGAACTTATAGGCATGGCTCCTAATGCAGTAATGAAACAATTTTATAAGAAGGATTTCTACATATAATCAATAGCTTATAGGCAAGATTTCTAAATACGTAAGCGCAGAAACTTATACATGATTTCTATATGCAGAAACTTATAGGCAGGAATTCTATATATTATGTATAAATGCAGAATTTGTAAATAGTATTCCCTATAAGCATGCTATCTACCCACATGCATACATAACTGACCCTCCATTTTTTACTAGAACCCCATAGTTATTAAAAATTATTACAGACCCGACGAATCAAGAAAAATAAAAAATTACATCAGAAATTCAAGCTACAACCAAACAACCTAATTCAGATTCAAGGTCTAATAATATGAGATGAACCAGCTTTCAAGATCACTTTTCCAAGACCTTTCTCTTATTTGGGATATGTCAAAGTTCCCTAAGAACCTCAAAGGGGCTCCGGGCAGTGCTTACACCATGAATACACTACAGAATGAGATTGTAGTGCAGCATGGAAGGGCCATCCCTAGAATGTCCAAGTTCATAGAGAACTCGAGGTCCCAAAGCAAGGCTTATAGGAGGGGGCAGAACTTAGAGTCTAAGAGTAAGTGTAAGTTCATAGAGGGGAATTGGGGAAGGCCAGGGTAGGCTAGTGGTCATGCCCAGCATTAAGGAATGCTGGCACACCCCTGACCAATCTGTTAGCCAAATCTTAGGAGTTAGGATCCATGAAAGATCAAGTTCATACCTAAGTAGTAATTTGGATACTGCTAGGCCAAAACTTTAACTCAAACACATAGAGGGGAATAGGGGGTAGGGATTCACAATAGAAACAAATGCAAGGAAAGACATACATAGTTTAATCATTAAACACGAATAGGAAAGTAAACAAGAATGATGAAACTATAAAGTAAACACATAGGGGTGAGGCAGAAAAATTAAATCAGATATGCTAGTTTCAGGAAAACAGGTAAAAACATTAGTCTTGAAAAGCCAATTTGTAAGCAAACAGTTCCAAATGATCTCAGAAAAGCAGAGTATTGAGAGAGTATTGAACTCAAAGCAATATTGTAGGTGGGTAAGCTGAAAGTAAAAGGTTCGAGGTATTCCACTCAAAGTCTTAAAAGTGCAGAAGGGTAGTCCCTTTTATAGTGCAGAGGAACAGGTAAGAAAGGTAAGAAAGTAATTTGCAATCAATCACATTGAATTTTCCTTTAGTTAAGGGATTTGATTTCAAAAAGGTAGAAGATATTTAAAGAAAGAATGTGCTTAATACTTCCCCAAAGTAATACAACAAGGGGTAAATACATAGGAGTTATTTAAGGCAAAAGTCCAACGGTACACGATTTGTGAAAAATAAAGAAAGGGAATCAATCAAACAGCCAGGGAAATCAAACTTACAGGCTTTTACTCGAATGAACCAAGTCAGGAAAGGGGTAAATATAGGTTTAATTTAAAGATAATCAATAACAATCAATTAGCCCATTAAAGGACTTTAGAATCAATCAATTAGTTGGTAAAATATTTTTGAAAGAAGAGTTCTTATATATATAAAAGCACACAAATATGTGAATCAAGAAAGGACTATCAAGTTATTTAAAAGAAAGTTTAATCGAAGAGAGGTTCAGAATCGTATGCAAAAAGGGTACAAGTCCAATTTGTAGACTCACAATGAGTTTGAGAGCCCAGGGTCCCAAAGTGGAACCCTAATTCAAACATAAAAATCAAAATTGCCAAAGGAAACTCTGAATTGGGGTTTCAAGATGAATCAGACTATAGAGATGAGAAGGCAAGACACTCGATAGAGGTTCATAAGTCTTTTCCAAAGACTTATGAGAAATAAATAGACACGATACACAATTAAGAGAATGGAGAACACGTTTTTTCAGAACGTAAACAACTTCAGAAGAAAAAGTGATACAAACTTGGGCAAAAACAGATGAATCATGATTAGTAAGAATATAAATGTAGTCCAATTAAGCGAAATACATCAAAGAACCCATTGTAAACACATATAGTAGATGAGTAAGGAAAACATAACATAGATTAATATGTGAGTACATGAGTCACATTATTAGTAGAAAAAGAAAGTAGAAGTACCGTACATGCATAGTAAGAGAAGTCATATGAGCATAACATAGACAAACACGCATAAAGAAAGAACAAAAAAAATCAGAAAGATGCCTTTTAAAATCCTTCAGAAACCCTAAATCAAAATTAAATGACTTTAAAAGAGAATTTGGGAAAAACTTTAAAAAGTTCAATAGAACACAGACATTTTCCAGATCTAAGAAAAATAAGCAAGTAAAGAACCTGGGACAGCTTAGGGTTTCAGAGAAAACCCTAGAAATAAGAAGGGTCTTGAGGAAAGTCAGATCCTGAGACGAAAAGGCTCATAGTGCTTGAATATGCCGGGGTAATGGCCGGAGAAGCCATAGATCTACAGATCTGAGAAGGATCTTAAGGAGAACCAGCGAGGTCAGGTCTCGAAGCTTCCAACAACCACGGTTTACTGATGGAGGGGAGTGAGTACCAACCATCTATAACCTGAGAAGCCATGGATTCCGGTGGAGTGGTGGTTGAAGAGGGGTAGAAGAAGGCCAGGGTAGAAGGAGAGTTTGAGAGATGAGAGGTTTCAAAGGCAACTGAGATATGGGAAATGAGGGATTAGGGTAGTCGTTTGGAGTTTAAAAAGGTAAGGGTGATTTATGGCCATTGGTAAAAATGATCAACGGCATGGATCAATAGTAGGAACCGAGCGGGTCATTTGGAATTGGGTTGTGCGTTGGATCCAAAGGGAATTGGGCTGATTCAATTGAGTCAAATTAAGGGATACAATCGAAATGTAATGGGGTTGTTATTGAATTAAAAATGGGGCTAAATATTAAATAGCTAATTTTTCCCTTTTATTTTATAAAATTAGTGAACATGGTTTTAAAAGAAAATTAAATGTATTGAAATAATTAATAGTATATAAATATTAATTTAAAAATACTGGACCCAATTTTACAATTATAAAATATTATTAATCTTAGAGTAGGCTACAATTGCAATTATATGCAATTTAGTCTTTTAAATATCAAATAAATTTGTAAAAATATAAAAAAACCTTAGCTATATTTTGGTATAAATATCAGAATAAAATAGGTCATTCACCAAAATGATAACCTTTGGGAATAACTATTGGATTTTATACTGCTAAAATAGACAATAAATTGATTTTGAAATTTCTTAATAATTAGGTAAAATACCAAAGCACTTGGACATGCTTATATATGCATGTACATGCTATTTTTGAAAGTACTTTGTATAAAAAATACGTAGAAAAAAATTGGGTATCAACAAGTACGAGCATCAAAGACCCGATGGTTTGTTTCAGAGGACTGAGCTTCCCGAGTGGAACTGGGAGCCACGGACCCAGAGGAATTTCGAGGCAATGTGGTTTATTGTTAATAGGCTGACCAAGTCAATGCATTTCATTCTTTTGGCAGTCTCATATTCTTCTAGTGGTTAGCTGAGATCTATATCTGAGAGATTGTTCGTCTTCATGGTGTGCATGTGTCTATCATTTCTGACCAAGGTACGTAGTTTACCTTGCATTTATAGAGAGCAGTAGAGCATGAGTTGGGCATATGGGTCGAGTTGAGCACAACATTCCATCCTTAGATGGACGAACAGTCTGAGCGTACTATTCAGACTTTGGAGGATATGCTCCGAGTTTGTGTGATTAAATTTGGAGGCTCGTGGGATCAGTTTTTACCTTTAGTGAATTTTCCTACAGTAAAAGTTACCAGTCGAGCATTCATATGTCTCCTTATGAGGCTTTATATGGTAGGTAGTATCGGTCACCTGTTGGGTGGTTTGAGCCGAGGGAAGTTCAGTTGTTGGGTACGGATCTAGTACAGGATGCCTTGGACAAGGTCAAGATCATTTAGAATAGGCTTTGTACAGCTCAGTCCAGGCAAAAACGTTATGTCGGCCTTAAGGTTCGAGATAATTTATGGTCTGCGAGCGAGTGTTGCTTCGGGTGTCACCAGCGTGATGAGATTTGGAAGGAAGGTCAAGCTTATCCCTTAGTTCATTGGCCCATTTAAGATTCTTGGTCGAGTAAGAGAGGTGGCTTACAGACTTGTTTTGTCCCCGAGCTTATCAATCATGCATCATGTGTTTCATGTGTCCATGCTTCGGATGTATCATGGCGATCCATCCCACGTGTTAGACTTTAGCACTGTCTAGTTGGATAAGGACTTGTCTTATGAGAAGGAGCCAATAGCTATTCTAGACTGGCAGATTCGTCAGTTGAGATAGAAGAGTTTCCCTTCTGTTCGTGTTCAGTGGAGAGGTCAACCTATTAAGGCATCGACCTGGGAATCTGAGTTCGATATGTGGAGCCGTTATCTCCATCTTTTCTCTATCTTAGGTACTTCCTTCTTATGTTTGTTCAATTACGAATGAATGTTTTAGAGGTGGAGAATGTGATGACCCAAAAGGTCATCACCTATTTTAGAAATAAATTATGTGTTCCGAGGCCTTAAAACCTCCCTTTTGTCTCACCTCATTTTGCGTGCGCATTCCAGACATGTTTCCAGAAAGCCATTATGTGAAAATCTATGAAAATGGTAGATTTTGCTTTTGAAATGAATTTAGGTTGACTTTGGTCAATATTTTGGGTAAACAAAACTGGAACTGGACCCGTGATTTGACAGTCCTAGGGGGTCCGTAGGAAAATATGGGACTTGGACATATACCCGGAATTAAATTCCGAGGTCCAAGTCTGAGAAATGAATTTCTAAAGAAAATTATTTCTGGAATATATGAGTTTTTTGAAATGGAAAGGTGTTTGAAATTGCTGGTATCGGGCCCATATTTTGGTTTTGGAGCCCGATACAAGTTTGAAATAATAATTAGGTCGAATCTGTAAAATTTGGTAAATATCGGAATTGGTTTAGTACAAAACGGACTTAAAGTTGAGAAATCGGAAATTTTGGTGTTCTTGAATGATTTCACGAGTTCGGGGTTTAATTCATAGTTGTTGATGTTATTTTGATGATTTGATTATACGATCAAGTCCTTGTGATGTTTTTAGGTTGGTGTGCATGTTTGGTTGGGAGCCCCCAAGGCTCGGGTGAGTTTTAGATACGCTACAAGTGAATTTTGGACTTAGAAATTGCTGGTATGTTGTAGGTCTATAGGCTTCGGAATTGCAAAGTCTGGCTGGCAAATGTGAGAAATACGTCGCAAATGGGAAGAGCCCAGGACCATCTCACCATCATTACCTCGCAAATGCGAGGTGCACTTTGCATAGGTGCCAGTCATTGCAAAAGCGACATTCCCATCGCAAATGCAAGTTCGTAATTGCGGACATATGATCTCAATTGTGATGGTAGCAGGTTCCTTAAGGATTCGCAATTGCGAACCCTGGTTGCAATTTTACCTGCTAAATCATAACCTAGACGCATTTTCAGCCATTTTTTCAATGCTTTTCAAAACCTAAGCACCTTTGGGCGATTTTTCAAAGATAAATACTCTTCTAAATCGATTGCAAGTCATTTCTAACTCGTTTTCATTAATCTTTAACATCTTTTCTCATGATTTCAACTTAAAATCAAAGGTTTTCATAGGAAAATTGGGTCTTTTGGGTTGAACCTAGGTTTTTAAAATTTTGGGGATTTGGACTTTGATTTGTGGTCCGATTTTAAAATAAATTATATATTTGGGTTCGTAGGTGAATGGGTAATCAGGTTTGGTTCGAAACTCGAATTTTAACCAAGTGGGCTTGGGGTCGATTTTTGACTTTTTGGGAAAACTTTAGAAAACCTATTTTCATGCATTAGAATTGATTCATTTAGCATTTATTGATATAGTTAAGTAACTTGTGGCAATACAAGCGAATTAGTGGTGTAATCAAGAGGTAAAGTGGTAGTTGAGGCTTGAATGATGTTTGTGGCATAGAGGTAAGTGTTTGGTCTAACTTTAGCTTGAAGGATTAGGAGTTGTGTCCTATTTTCTATAAGGTAGTTGTTGATTACGATGTATAGGCATGGTGATGAGTATCTATACGTTGGTATCAAACATGCCCGTGAGTCTTATACTATGATAAATGTGACTCTATTTGTTATTGTTCATGCCTTATATGATGATTTCTATAGTTGAGCAAGGCTTGTGGAAGTGATATTGGTATTTGAACATTGAAGAGAATTGGATCAAATAGTGAATTAAGTTGTGAAGTAAATGTGAAAAAGAGAAGAGGATTATGATATTATCTCCATTGCCGGAATGTATTGTTTTAATGTTATCTCCCTTACCGGGATGTTATTGTTTTGATGTTGTTTCCCTTGCCGGGATATGATTGTTGTACTATTTTTCCCTTGCCGGGATTTTATTGTGAATTTTTGATTCCCTAACCCCTATTGCTTTGTGATTTTTGTTTGGGTGAGGAAGAGTATTAAAGTACGAAGGGTGATGCCGTGTATGATCTTTTTATGAGGAATAGTGTAAAGAGCGAAGGGTGATTCCATGTATGATTTTTGTGAGGAAGAGTGTTAGAGAAAGAAGGGTGATGATGTCCCGCACGATGTACTATTCTGTGCCTTTATATGAGTGATAATGCACGAAGGATCATTCAGTGCCATGTTTATGTGAGGTAAAAGCATGAAGGGTGATGTCATGTCGTTTATATTGATTATTATGGTGAGGACGAGAGCAAAAGCACGAGGGTGATGTCGTTCACTTGTCTTTATATTCCTATTTTCTACTGATAGTGAGTTATTGTGTTCTTTACATTTAAATGTTGGTTTTTGTTGCTATTGTTGTTCCTTGTAGCTTGACTCCCCATTCATATCTTTCATTGTAGTGTTTTGCCCTTTATTTTCCATTGTATATGATTAATTGCACATGTTTATTTGGTTTCTTGGTCCTAGCCTCGTCACTACTTCGCCGAGGTTACGATAGGCACTTACCAATACATATGGTCGGTTGTGTTTTGCTACGACAAGTCCATTTTGAAGACTTACAATGAAGAAACTAATGAACAAGAGATTCAAATGGAAAATGAACCAAGGTCCAAAGTTTATGGCAAGGAAAATGTCGAACTTGCATATACTTCGGGCAAGATGGTTACTCTTACAAATGTCTTACATGTTCCTGATTTGAATTAGCATCTTGTTAATGGGGTACTTTTGGATAAATCAGATATTAAATCTTTATTTAAATCGGGAAAATTAATTTTGTCCCGAAATGATATCTTCGTGGGAAAAGGCTATTCTACTGATGGAATGGTCAAATTATCTGTAACTTGTGAGTACGTGATTTTTGCCCTACATGAGAACAATTCCTAAAAATAGATCAAAAATATTTTTTTATTAATCTTAGGAGTTTTTCTTTGTTTATTTGCATTTCATGCGGTTTTAACATTTTTAAATCATAGAAAAATCCTAAAGAAAAGTCATTTTAACATATTTATCTTAGTCTTTAAATTAGATTTTTTTTTTAGTTTTAAGTTAAGTAGTTGTTTTAATGTTAAAAATAAATAAAGAGTTTTAATTTCTATAAAAGTCCAAAAACGAAGATGCCTATCCGGAGGAGACCCCATCGTTTCCATCTTCTTCTAAAGAAGAAGCAGCCTTCTACCATGGCTGGATCCTAACCAAAAAACAACCATCAGCAGCTGTTTTTAACTTCCGCCATCTCCATCGCTGGTGAACTCTGTTGGGATGAGAGATTATATGGCTTCCAAGCCAAAGCATAAGTGACATAGACTTGTATATTCATTGTATATTTATTGTATATTCATGATATACATTGTAATGGGCTGTGATGATTATTGATGTTGGATTGTGTATCTGAGCCCAAGTTTATTTTAGTCTTGGGCCGGCTGACCCGACCCAAGAGTAAAAATGATGTATATAGTAGGTGCAGATATTCTTGTAAAGGGACGGATTTCATTTTGCTTAATAAAATTTTCTCGATCTTCTGGAGGCTTCTCTCAACTACTCCCTTTCTCTCTCTTATTTCTCTCACTATATCCTCATTTTGGGTGATTTTTCGGCGTCTGTGACCCTATGCCGGTGAGTTTTAGAACCTACGGTTTCCGGTGTTGGACCTAGGGTTTTCTCTGTTGATTGAAGGCCGATCTTCTCCGATCGCGAAGAAGGAGGGTAACTCTGTCCTTATTTTGAGTATTGTATGCTTTGTATGTGAGTATCTGATTCCGTTATATTTTGCTTGTCGAAACTGTTTTTCTTTCAAGCTGGTTCATTAATCATGGCTTCTAATACGAATGCTGGTACCTCCTCCTCGGTAGACTCTACCAGCCCCCTTTTTGTATACTCCTCTGATGTCCCTGGGGTCTCTCTTGTCCCCACTCCCTTCTCGGGTAGTGGTTATGGGGGTTGGAGGAAAAAAATGATTGTCGCGTTATCTGCTAAAAACAAAATTGGTTTTGTTGATGGCACGTGCTCCCGGCCAGCCACTAATGTGGCTCAACAAAGGTTATGGGACATGTGTAATAATATGGTGATTTCCTGGTTAACTGCCTCCCTCTCCCCTCAAATTGCTGAAAGTGTGCAGTATTCTGATACTGCACAGAGTATATGGTCCCAACTTCAGGCCAGATATGGCACTGCAAACAGGACCAAAATTTTTGACTTGAAAAGAGAGCTTTCTCACACCTCTCAAGGGTCCCTAGATGTAGCTTCATATTTCAATAAACTCAAAGGTCTGTGGGATGAATTAGAATAAATGTGTGCCAATCATGGCCAAAGATGTGTTTGTGCTGCCAAAGATGGTATAATACAGGAAAATGATGAAAATAAGGTATTTCAGTTTCTAATGGGCCTTAATGAAGCATACATGGGGGTAACGAGTAACCTTTTGATGATGCAGCCACCTCCAACCCTTGACAGTGTCTATAATATGGTCCTCAATGATGAGAAGCAAAGACAAGTCCAGTCTCCTTCTCTCTTTAATCCAGACTTTGTGTCTTTCTATGTCCATACTAATAGGCATTCAGTTGGACTTAATAAGGCCACAGTGCCTAATCCTTCTCCTCCTTTCAGACAAAGAGTCAATTTTGATCAAGCCATAGGGCCTTTATTCTGCAGATACTGTAAAAAATCTGGACACTTAATTGATAAGTGTTTCAAGATCTATGGGTATCCACAAAGTACAAATTTTAACAAGGGGAGGAGACCTGCTGCTGCTCATCTTACTGATGGTGTGGATTTCCCTAATTCTGAAGGACATATGTCTGTTCCCCAAGGGAATCCTCCTGAAAGCCATCAATCTGTTCCAAAAATAGATGGCCAGAGTTCTGTGATACTGGGGTTTAGCAGACAACAGTATGATCAATTGATGCACTTATTACAACAGACCCAGTCAGGGGACCCCACTGCTCAGACTCCTCCTCCCATGTATGCTGCTAACTTTGCTGGTACTATGCTAACTGAGAGCCCTATTTCTGATTCCAAACTCTGCATGCTTACCCATATTAATTTTGTCACCTGGATCATAGATTCAAGTGCATCTAATCATATGACACATGATAAACAATTACTGTCTAACATCACACCTTTACCTGTGCCCTATCTTGTCACTCTTCCTAATGGCTATAAAGTGAAAGTAACATGCACAGGTTCTTTTGCACTAACTCCACTCATCACCCTTCATAATGTGCTGCTGGTTCCTTCTTTTAAACACAACTTGATTTCTGTCCACAAGTTAGTGAAGCAGTTGCATTGTGTAGTTTTGTTCACTGAAAATTCATGATTACTCCACATGATACAGGACCCTTCTCTGAGGAGGCCTCTGGATCTTGGTAGAGAAGCTGCTGGCTTATATAAACTGGCTTGGGTTCCTCCTTCCCCTTCTTCCTCTATTAGTTGTTCCTCTACTTCTGCTTGTTCTGTGTCTGCTTCTTGTACTGATGACATTTTGTCTGATAACAAGGCTGTTCTCTTGCCCTCACATGTACATAGTTCCATCTGTAATAATGTTGTTACAACTGACATGAATTATATTTGGCATTTAAGACTTGCTCATACTTCATTTACAAATATGAGACATATTTCTGGTTTGTCTTTTCCATTTGCTTCTAAACAACCTTTCCCCTGCTCTGTCTGTCCTATGGAAAGACAGACTAGAATCCCCTTTCCTGATAGTTCTATTAACACCTCTAGACCCTTTCAATTAATTCATGTGGATACTTGGGGGCCTTATCATACTCCAACTTCTTCTGGTTGTAGATGTTTCCTTACAATTTTGATGATTTTTCTAGGGCAACCTGGACACACTTAATGGGATCCAAAAGCAATGCTTTTTCTCTGCTTAAGTCATTACTTTCTCTGGTTAAATCCCAATTTAATGATGTGGTTCAAACTGTTAGAAGTGACAATGCTTTAGAATTGGGGCCTAGAATTGAGGGTACATCTTTCTTTAGTAGTCAGGGGATCATTCATCAAACCACCTGCCCTCATTCTCCTCAACAGAATGGTGTTAGTGAGAGAAAGCATAGAACCCTCCTTGAAACATGTAGAGCTTTTTCCAATCTGGGTTACCTGTGTCTTTCTGGGGGGACTGTTTGTTGACTACCACTTACCTCCTTAACAGAATACCATCCAGATTACTTCACAATAAGTCTCCTAATGAAATTTTGTATGGGAAAGCTCCAACCTATTCTCATTTGAGAGTATTTGGGTGCCTTGCCTATGCTACTGTCCCAATCCTTCAATGGGACAAGTTAAGGCCAAGAGCCATTTCTTGTGTTTCCTGGGTTATCCTTTTGCCAAGAAGGGTTATAAATTGTATGATCTTGCTTCCAAGAAATGTTTGGTTTCCAGGGATGTTATATTCCATGAATCCTGTTTTCCTTTTAAAACTGCATCCTCTTCTGCTCATCCTTCTGCTTTATCCTTTCCTTTTGTTCCACCTGTAGAACATTGTGATGATCCAGATTCTCCCATTCCCATTTCCTCTCCTCTTCCTCCTACATCTGTTCAAGTACCTCATCATACTGTTCCATACTTTACTGTATCTGCCTTAATTCCTTCTTTCAATCCTGATATCTCCCCTCCTGCTTTGGCCTCTTCCCCTTCTGTTCCTGCTCCCAGAAAATCTCAAAGACAGCATAATCCTCCATCTTATCTTAAGGATTATGTCTGTCAACTTCCTTCCTTCTCTGGATCATCTTCCTCCTCTTTGGAATCTGAACCTCTATATTACTCTCAAGCTGCATCTGTTCCAGCATGGCAGGATGCCATGAGAAAGGAGTTTGATGCTTTGGCCACAAACCATACTTGGGATGTTGTTTCTCTTCCTCCTAGTAAGAAACCCATTGTTTGTAAATGGGTTTATAAAATCAAATACAAGGCTGATGGCTGTGTTGAAAGGTATAAAGCTAGACTTGTTATTAGAGGAGATACTCAAGTTGAAGGTATTGATTTCACTGACACTTTTTCTCCTGTGGTTAAAATGTGCACTGTTAAGTGTCTTATTGCTGTGGCTGTGAAAAATCATTGGAATTTATTTCAACTAGATGTTAATAATGCTTTCTTACATGGTGATTTGGATAAGGAGGTTTATATGAAGCTCCCTCCAGGTTTGATAGTTTCTGCTCTTGATTCTGTTTCTGCCTCCTCTGCCTCTACTCCCCTTGTTTGCAAATTAAACAAATCCCTGTATGGGCTCAGGCAGGAACCCAGACAATGGTATGCCAAATTGTCTTCTGCCCTATATTCCAGAGGCTATAGACATTCTTTGAATGATTATTCCCTATTCATCAAAGGTACACCAGGGTCCCTTGTGATTGTAGCTGTCTATGTGGATGATATTATTCTTACTGGGGATGATTGTGATGAAATTGGTGCCCTGAAACTGTTTCTGGATGATCAGTTCAAAATTGAGGACCTAGGGTCCTTACATTATTTTTTAGGCATAGAGATGTCAGTTGTTCCTGGTGGGATGATCCTTAATCAGCATAATATATTTCTGACCTGCTGCAACAGTTTGACTGTGTCAATATCTTCTGTTGTTTGTCCTTTGGACATTAATGAAAAATTACATGCTGATTATGGTGACCTTTTGCCTTCTCCTGATCAGTATAGGAGTCTTGTTGGTAAACTCTTATTTCTGACTCATATAGGCCTGACATCTGTTTTGCTGTGCAACATCTGAGTCAGTTTCTGAAATGCCCAGACTTCCACATATGACTGCTGCCCTTCATGTGTTGAGATATCTTAAAGGTACCCCTTCTATGGGTCTCTTTTATTCTGACTGCAATGATTTCTCTGTTGTTGGTTATTCTGATAGTGACTGGGCTGCATGCCCTGATACAAGGAGATCTGTTACTGGGTTAAGTATTATTCTGGGTGGTTGCCTGATTAGTTGGAAGTCTAAGAAGCAACCAGTGGTTTCTTTATCTTCTGCTGAAGCTGAATAGAGGGCCCTCAGTAAGGTTGTTGCAGAATTGTCTTGGCTTTCTCGTTTATTTCTAGATCTTGGGGTTTCTGTTTCTCTTCCTTTTTCTGTGTATTGTGACAGCCAGGCTGCTATTCACATAGCTAAGAATCCTGTTTTTCATGAACGGATTAAACACATTGAAGTGGATTGTCACTTAGTGCGCGATCAGCTCCAGAATGGCCTCATTCAACTTTTTCATGTTCCTACCACTCGTCAGCTAGCTGACCTTCTGACCAAGCCTTTGCCTGGCACTGTGCTTCATCCCTTGTTGCTCAAGTTGCAGGTGGTCTCCTCTCTAACTTGAGGAGGGGTGTTGAGATGAGAGATTATATAGCTTACAAGCCAAAGCATAAGTGACATAGACTTGTATATTCATTGTATATTTACTGTATGTTCATGATATACATTGTAATGGGCTGTGATGATTATTGATGTTGGATTGTGTATCTGAGCCCAAGTTTATTTTAGTCTTGGGCCGGCTGACCCGACCCAAGAGTAGCAGTGATGTATATAGTAGGTGCAGATATTGTTGTAAAGGGACGGATTTCATTTTGCTTAATTAAATTTTCTCGATCTTCCGGAGGCTTCTCTCAACTACTCCCTTTCTCTCTCTTATTTCTCTCATTACCTCCATGTTCTTCAGCTTAATCTTCACGTTTTCAAACTCACCGGGAACGAGTGAGCAGCACCCCTTACTTTCCCGTTTCAGCCTGATACACATTTAAAAGAAGCTAAATACAGCTTGTTATTTTGATGAGCAATTAGTTAGTCTCCTTCATCTTTCTGTACTGGGATATTTAGAAATAGTGGTGGTGAGGCACAAAATCAAATCTCAAGTGTTTGGAAACGTTCTTCCGAGATCCCAAACTCCGTCGAAGATCCGGCGAGTTTCGAGGTCTAGTCGTAGTTCCGTTCGAGGCTTCCGATTATGGCTTTGGTCAGCAGTAGCTCGTTCCACTTCTGTGAAGGTTGCTTCGAGGTTCATATCTTTCACTTTGGTGTAATTCTATACTTATGAATGCTTCCATCTTTGTGAATTTTTATGTGAATAAATTATGCTATCTTACTGATTGTTTTGGTTTTTGTTATTTTTAATTCGGTTGTTGGTTTTCTTTATTTGTTTAGCTAGCCAATGTCAGTAGAGAAGCGCAATCTAATTCAATTTATGTTTGCTTTATAAATATCATAAGGATCAAAATCACTAGGATGTAGATGGTTCGATAATTCTATTCAGTGTTAATATGGCTAATATGTTTTTTTTTTTTGTCTAATGAATTCAAATTGGTGATAAGTTCATGGCCTACTTCTTCAGTTGAGCTAATGTGCAAGAATTGTATTATAGAGAAACAAGGAGTCGCGCATCGATACCTTTGTGGGATTATATCTTCAAGTCCTGTCTCTTTTAGCCTAGATTCTGTGTTTCCTGAAATTTGTAACTCAATTTAATCTCACTTAGACGAGAATTGCATCGCCCTCGTATTAATTAACTTTCTTTTAACTCCTTAGAATTCGAGGCACACTATTTAACAAATTTATATGACACTCGCAAACTTAAAAGTGCGTAGTTGCTTAAGGCACATTATTTTAAAAATTTACCTTCCTAAACTCGGGTGTGCGTCTCATGTGACCCAAATCCAAATCCCGTTGAAGTTGAAAGACATCAAAAATTACGTGCGCATTTATGTGACGTGATTCGTGATATATTTTAGCGGCATCGCAAATTTCCTTGAAAAAGCATTAAAAGCGGTATACGTAATTAAAATTGCTTTTTAGGATGAACATGTGTAAAATCAGAATTTTTGGCCATTTATAATAGTTTAAGCGACCATGCTAGAATCACGGGATCTGAGGGTGCCTAACACCTTCCCTCAGGCCAACAGAATTCCTTACTAAGAATTTCTGGTTCGCAGACTCCATTTGGGTAGGAAAAATTCCTCGATTTGGGATTCTAAATAAACCGGTGACTTGGGACACCAAAGCCAAACCTATCCCAAGTGGCGACTCCAAATAAATAAATAATCTCATTTCGAATAATGTCACTTTAATTGGAAAAACTCCCTTATGTGTGTCACCCTTCGGGGTAACCGTGTAAAAAGGATGTGTGACATAACTAATGGTTTTATTATTAATAATAAGAATGATGACTATGTTTATATGTTGGATTAAATTTCTTTATGGCATTATAGATTAGAACATATTGTCCTAAGTACTATGAAAAGAATGGTTAAAAGTGGATTGATTTCCTATGACGTAAAACAATCTAAAAAATATGACGTAAAACAATCTAAAAAATATGAGTTATGTGTTAAATCAAAATTAACTAAGAAACCTTTTAAAAGTATAGAACGAAACACAAACTTGTTAGATTTAATACATTATGATATATGTGAGTTAAATGGTATGCTAACTAGAGGCGGCAATATATACTTTATAACTTTTATTGATGATTGTTCTAGATGTACTTATGTATATTTACTGAGACACAAAGATGAAGCTTTTAATACTTTTAAGAATTATAAGGCTGATGTGGAAAATCAATTAGGAAAAAAATTAAAGTTTTAAGAAGTAACAAGGGGGAGAATATTTTTCTAAAAAATTTAAATACTTTTTGTGAAGAAAATAGTATTATTCATGAACGTTCTATGCCTCTCACTTCTCAATAGAATGATTTAGTATAAAGAAAAAATAGAACTTATTTAGAAGTAGTTAATGCTTTGTTGTACATGTTGAATTGTCATTTAATTTGTGGGGAGAATCACTTCTTGCTACATGTCACATATTTAATAGGATTCCTATGAAGAAAAATCAAATTACTCCATATGAATTTTGGAAGGAAGAAAGCCTAATATAGAATATTTTGAAGTGCGAGGTGTCTTGCATATTGCAAAACCAATGATCCAAATCGCATCTAATTGGATCTTAGAGGGATCAAGTGTGCATTTGTAGGTTATGCCTCAAATAGTGAAGCTTATCAACTTCTTAATTTAGAGTTGAATGTCATTATTGAATCTAGAGATGTGAGATTTTTTGAATGTCTTTTAACTTCGGGCAGAAGATGCCAATCTCCATCAACTGAGGTAACATTGGAAAAAAAAATCTCAAAAGATTGTTAAGCAATCTACTTCACATGAAATTAGTGGTCAACCTTGTGAACAAAGGAGAAACACTAGAGTTCGAAAGGCTAAAATACTTGGATCATATGAGGTTGACTCTCAATGTATTTTTTTTAATCTTGTTGAAGGTAATAGAGATGTAGTTGTGAGAACAACTCAAGTTATTCTTCAAGTGGAAGATGATCCTAAATCTTATAAAAAAGTTATGGCTTGTAGAGATGCGGCTTTTCAAAAAGATGCTATTAAAAATGTAATGGATTCAATAATATCAAACCACACTTGGGAACTTGTTAATTTGCCTCAAACTTCTAAACCTATCGGTTGTAAGTGGGGTTTTAAGAGAAAGTATCATACTTATGAGATTTTACATACTTATAAAGCTAGGTTAGTCGCTAAGGGTTTTCGACAAAAAGAAGGAATTGATTATTTTGATACATACGCACCGGTAGCAATAATTACTTCAATTAGAATTATATTTTCTTTAGTTTATAACACACATGTTCATCTAATGGATGTCAAAGGCATTCTTAAATGGTGACCTCGAAGAGGAGGTCTATATGGAATAACCCAAAGGGTTCGTTCTATCGGGAAATGAACATAAGGTTTGTAAACTTTTTAAGTCTTTGTATGGACTGAAACAAGCCCCTAAACAATGGCATGAGAAATTTGATAAAGCAATTTTATCATTTGGCTTTAGACATAATATAGTTGATAAATGTGTTTATTGTAAAATATATTGTAATTATTTTGTGTTAGTTTGTTTATATGTTAATAACATGTTAATTGTCATCAATGACATAAATAGAATTATAGAAACGGAGAGGTTTCTATCTTCCTCATTCAAGATAAAGGATCTTGGAAAAATTGATACTATATTAGGTATCAAGATTAAAAGAAATGTTGGGAATACGTATTGAGTCAATCTCATTACATTGAGGAAGTGTTAAATAAATGTAGCCACTTAAACATAAAAGAGGTTAATATCCCATTTGATCCAAGCATCAAGTTAATCAAGAATGAAGGAAGAGTTGTGGCTAAACTTGAGTATCCAAACATTATTGGAAGTCTAATATATGTTACACAATGCACAAGACCAGACATAGTATTTGCAATTAATAAATTAAGCAGATTTACTAGCAATCCGAGTATTGATCATTGGAAAGCCATTGAGCGAGTTCTTGGTTTTCTCTAGAAAACCAAAGATCTCTGTATTCAATACTTAAAGTTTCTTGCTATTTTAGAAGGATATACTGTCGCAAGTTGGATATCGAGTTTAGGAGACAATAAATCTACAACTGGTTGGGTGTTCACCTTAGGTGGAGGTGTAATTTCTTAAAAATCCAAGAAACAAACTTGTATAACACATTCAATCATGGAGTCGGAATTTGTTGCATTAGAAGAAGCAGGAAAAAGAAGATGAGTGGTTGAGGGATTTTCTTTTAGAAACTTCATTGATTTCAAAAAGTATAAGATCAATTTCAATTCATTGTGATAGTTAAGCCACCCTAGCTCGAGCTTATAGCAATATATATAATGGAAAGTCAAGACATATAAGTCACCAACATGATTATGTGAGAAAATTAATTAAAGATGGAATTATCTCTCTCACTTTTGTAAAGTCAAAAAGTAATCTGGTTGATCCATTTACTCCTACAAGGGAGTCAGTGAAAACGACTCGAGTTTGATTGGGCTAAAACTCCTTAATTAAATCTACCAATAATGGCAACCCTACCTAACACTATGAAATAAGTAATTTTGGGTTCAAAGGGTAATAACAAATTATAGATAAGTGGATGTATTTAGTTCTCAAGTAAGAGATATACTAGCGTTGGTTGTGACAAATAATAGGGATGAGTTATAAAACTCTTAATGAGGTTAAGTTCAAGGAAAAAGTGTCTCAAATATGACAAATTGTAACGACCCGGCCGGTCGTTACGAGCTTTTGTAATTTGCTCATCAGTTCTCGAGCATCACTTGCCCTATGTAGTATATTATGACTTATGTAAATCGTTAGTTTTGGTTTTCAGGGTGATCAGAATGAATTTGAAAGAACAGTTCTCAGTTTGAAGCTTCAAATTTGAAAGGTTTGACCAAGATTTGACTTGTTAATATATGATCTCGAATTGGGAAATTTTATAATTTGGTTAGCTCCGTTAGGTGATTTGGGACTTAAGAGGTGATCGAAATGTGTTTTAGAGGTCTGGAGTAGATTTAGGCCTGAATTTGCGAAATTGAGTTTTTGGCGTTTTCCTGTTGATAGGTGAAATTTTGATCTAGGGGTCGAAATAGAATTCTGAAAGTTGCAGTAACTTCGTTATGTCATTTGGAATGTATGTGCAATATTTTTGGTCATTCGGAGATGGTTTGGTTGGGTTTTTTATCAAAAGAAAAATTCAGAAGATTTTGGTAAGTTTGGCTTGAATTCGATGTATTTTGGTTGATTTGATGTTGTTTGAGGTGTTTGGAAGATTGGAATAAGTTCGAATAAGGTATTAGAATATGTTTGTTCTTTTGGTTGAGGTCTGGGGAGCCTCGGGGTGATTTCAGATGGTTGACGGGGAGTTTGAGGAATGTTTGCAGCTGCTGAACTTTTGATGCTTCTGATATTTCCGCACCTGCGATTTGGGGACCACAGGTGCAATGCCACACATGCGAAAGAGGAGCCGCAGAAGTGGATTGTTGAGGAATTGTCACGAATCGCAGATGCAGTTGTAGGACCGCACCTGCGAAGCCACAGGTGAGGACTTGTAAGCGCAAATGCGATTTTGGCGTTAAGTGAAGAACCGCAGAAGCGGTTATGTGGCTGCATATGCTGTACCACAGAAGCGGTTATTGTCGTAGATGTGAAAAATGCCTGGGCAGAAAATATAAATTGTGTCCTTCGCAAAATTTGAGCTATTTCACCATTTTAATCTCGGCTTTGGAGCTTTTTGGACGATTTGAGAGAGAGATTTCAAGGGAACTTCATTGAGGTAAGAAATTTGGATTTAAAACTCGATCCCATGTCGATTTTTACTTGTTTAATCATGAAAAATATGGAAATTAAAGCCTAAAATGTAGGGTAATTAGGACTTGAATTTGGAGAGTGTAAATTGGAAATTTGAAAGGGCAATTGAGACTCAATTTTGATGTTCTCGGTATGTATAGACTCGTGTGAGGACGAGGATTCTATTGATGTGACTTTTGTAGGATTTCGAGACGTGGGTCGGGGGCTGGCTTTGAGCAATTTCAGGATTTTTGATGTGAATTGGATATTTTAAAGTGAGCTTCGTTCCCTTAGAATATTTTAATGATTATGTTCTGATTGTGACCAGATTTGGAGCATCCGGAGGCCGATTCGTGCGGGCAAAGGCATCATGGGCTAGAGCTTGGACCGGATCAAGGTGAGTAATGATTGTAAATGATGTTCTGAGGGTATGAAACCCCGGATTGCACATCGTTGTGCTATATTGTTGTGATGCACACGCTAGATGACAAGCGTGAGGTCGTGCATTATAGGGGATTGTGACGTAGTCCATCTCAAATGATTGTTTTACTCCGTATTTTGATTGAAAACTATTTGCTATCATTATGTTTTAGGTTGAATGTCATATTTGGGCCTTGTGCCAACTATATGAACCCTTCGGGGATTTTTATTGATATTTTCTCAGTGTTTTGACTTTAAACTTGTACTCAGTCATGCCATATTCTACGATTTTCAAAATTTAGCCGTGTTTACTCTGCTTTAGCACTTGAAATGATATTTCAAATAATATTTTGGCTGGGCATTATGTTTTACTATTGCCCAAGTTGCTTATGTAATTTATGACTGAGTAAGGCCGAGGGCCTGTATTGTGAGAATACTTTTGGATTGGGCTGCACGCCGCAGTAATGATACACTAATTATGATAATCTCAAAGTGGCTTGATACTGATATAAGGCCAAGAGCCTATTTATGATGTCACGGGATGGCTTGATATTGCGCTTGGACCGTAAGGAGTCCCTCCAGGAGTCTGCACATCACCAGTGAGTCCGTGTACCCATTGTGATGTGAGATATAGTTCGAGGGGCTTGTATGGTTCTGAGATATAGCCCGAGGGGCTGGTATTGTTCTGAGATGTTGCCCGAGGGGCGAACCTTTATGTGTTTGTCTTTCTTATTTACCAGTCTATTACCTGTTTAATTGTATATTTGAGCCCAAGGGCGGATTTTCTGCTCCTATCTGCACTAATTGATTTGTATTCATTTGAGTAACTGTTGAGAAAGTCATTTTTAAAGAAGTTTAAACTGTGCTAAGATGCTTTCAGAGATTTCACAGCTTCATTGCTTTCTTATTGGTTTCGTACTATTTCTATACAGCATGTTGATGCACTTTTCGTGATTTCTTATCACTCAGTCTTTAGTTATGATTATTACTCACTGAGTCGGAGTACCCACTTTACTCCCTGCACCTTGTGTGCATATTCAGGTATTTCTAAACCCAGTAGCGAGTATCGGTTGATTGGATGCAGAGTCATTGGAGTTTAGTAAGGAGTTGCCGACATTCGTGGTACTGCTTTTTTCCCTCTTTATTTCATTAGTCTGTATTTAGTAGGTTTCAGACTTTTCAGTTGTATTTAAATCCTAATAGATGTTCGTGATTTGTGACACCCGATGTCGGATTGTATTCATTTTCATACTTGTTTTATTTTGTTATATCTGTACTTGTTGGAAATTTATCATTATAAATAACTTAAATTGACTTATTAAACTCTTAAAATTGAATTTAAAAATTGTGTTGTCTGGCCTTGTCTTCGTGAAAGGCGTCAGAGAGTTCTTTCACAACTTTCTGCAAAACATTTTTTCTTCTCCAACTTCCTATTCTAAAAATCAAGTTTCATAGTTCTTGCTTTTCAATAGAATTTCTCCACTATTTGCTTAGTGTAAAAATTTATAGGCTTGTCATACCCACTAAAGCTATTTGCCAATAATCCCACAGCAATCTCGCAATGGAGAGGGTACAAATATCACTTTTAGGAAAGTGTTCCGTATGTGTTTCAAGCGTTCTAATCTGTGGTCATTATTCTTATTTTAACAACAAGAAGAACATATAGTAAGATGTCGACAAGTGCCATCTATTATACATCTTATTTTCGATCAAACGAATTAAATATTACTATCATTTAACAAAATTTTAAGAGAAATGGATAAATATATTCAATAGACTATATAAATACGAGCAAGACACAGGTTCATGAGTTGCTTTTTGTTTCGTAGTAAAGTGCGGCCATGTAAAATTAACAATAAAAAATGTGTGTTAATTAACCTTACATCATACCATAAACTATTTAGAAAATTTCCTAAAAAAGATTATTTAGAAAACAACTCTAGCTGCTCGCATCCAATAATTAATAGGCGAAAAAGGTTGTAAATTGTACTTTATTGCTCTTTTCGTTATCATCAAACCAAAGATTATCGAACACACCATTTGCTGCCAAACTACTTTCGTTTTTCTCATGCATAGCTTTTTCTATTCATAACTAAAAAAGAATGAGTAGCTCTTCAGTTTCATATCTTGAAGTTATCTTGTATTTAGTTTTTCTTAATAATAGTATATGAACCGCTAGGTAAATTGCGTAGTGGTATATATATCGCTTGTTCGGATGGTTGCTATCTATTGTATCGTATTATATTCTTAGTTTAAATATAATATTTTTAATTGTTACTTAAACTTTATTATAATATATCGTTAAATTTGTCGTTACGTAACAACCAAAAGTGTCACTTTATGTAACGACCGATTTGGTGTGGTCGCATCGTTACCTTACTTTTTCCTCTCATCTTGCTCTTTCTCATTACTAAACAATTTTATTTTATCAATTTATTATTTACCTTATCTTTTTATATAATAATTCTATCCTATGTCTTACTTTGTTTTCGTAATATTGCAAATTTATTCTTTACATTGTTGGTGCATAACATCATAAAGTAACGACAAACAATACAATATATTTAAATATTATATACATCAAAATAATAAAGTATAATATGATATAATACACCATAAAACAATATATAACAATCATCCAAACAAGCTAATACAAATTTATCTCCAATACGTAAAGCATTCCAACTTCTTTTCCAGCAAAATTAAAGATATAAAATAGTATTGTGATAATCAAATCATGGGATTTTTACAGCGTAGAGCACTTTTGTGAGACTATTTATATAACAACAATAATTACTGATTAAAATCTCACAAAGTAGGGTCTGGAGAGGATAATGTATACGCAGACCTTACCTCTATCCCGATAGGGTAGAGAGGTTGTTTCCAATAGACCCTCAACTTAGAAAGACGAAAATAAAAACAATAAAAGATATTTATTAGTAACTCCAGTAGAAACTGTAATAGTAACAGAAGAATAATAACTAAAAGATAAATAACATGCAATAACAGTAACCAATATCAAGGTCGGGGGCTGAGATAAATAGCAAGGATAGCATGGACTCAACATAAACTGCAAGCTATCAAAGATCAACCCTAATCCAACCTCGCCTCACCCCGGGTATGAAGTAAGGAAAGATCTACTACCCCCTAACCTACAATCCTAGTGTCTGACCTCCAAAAATTCCTATCAAGGGCCATGTCCTCGAAAATCTGTAGCCGTACCATGTCATGCCTAATCACCTCTCCCCAGTACTTCTTAGGCCTCCCTCTACCTTTTCTCGTACCCACCACGGCCAACCGCTCACACCTCATCACCAGCGCATCAAGTCTTCTCCTCTGCACGTGCCCGAACCATCTAAGCCTCGCTTCTCACATCTTGTCATCCACATGTGCCACGCCCACCTTTTTCCAAATATCGTCATTCCTAATCTTGTCTATCCTAGTGTACCCACACATCCACATCAGCATCCTCATCTATGCTACCTTCATTCTCTGAATATGGGAGTTCTTAACCAGCCAACACTCTGCCTCAAACACATGGCCGGTCTAACCATAGCTCTATAAAACTTACATTTGAGTATCGATTGCACTTTCTTGTCACACAAGACTCTAGATTCAAGCCTCAATTTCATCCAGCCTGCTCATATACGGTGAGTGATGTTCTCGTCGATACCTTTGTCCTCCTGAATCATCGACCCAAGGTACTTGAAGCTATCTCTCTTGGGGATGACCTGTCATCCAAGGATCACGTCCCTACCTACTTCCCTCGATTCAGTGCTAAACTTGCAATCCACGTACTCTATCTTAGACCTGCTCAATTTGAAACCCTTATACTCGAGGGTCTGTCTCCAAACCTTCAACATCTCGTTAACACTGACTCTCGCCTTGTCAATTAGGACTATGTCATCAGCAAATAACATACACCATGGCACATCCCCTTGAATATGGCGTGCCAATGCATCCATCACCTAGGAAATAAGAATGGGCTAAGCACAGAGCCTTGGTGTAATTCTATAACAACCGAAGAATGCTCTGGGTCACCTCCCACAGTCCTAACCTTAGTCTTAGCTCCATCATACATGTCCTTGATTGCTCTTATTTAGGCTACAGGCATGCCTTTAGCCTCAAGATATCTCCAAAGAACCTCTCTAGGGACCTTGTCATATGCTTTCTCCAAGTCAATAAACACCATGTGCAGATCCTCCTTCTTATCCACGTACTGTTCCATCAACCTCCTAATAAGGTGGATAGCTTCCGTAGTGGAGCGGCCCACTATGAACCTAAACTGGTAGTCATATATAGAAGTCGTCTTCCTCACCCTTGCATCCACCACCCTCTCCCATACTTTTATAGTATGGCTAAGTAACTTGATACCCATATAATTGTTACAACATTGGATATCACCTTTGTTCTTGAACAACGGTACCATTGTACTCGACCTCCACTCCTCCAACATCCTCTCCGTCCTAAAAATAACATTGAACAATCCAGTCAGCCACTCCAATCCTGCTCTACACACACACTTCCTAAACTCAATAGGAATTTCGTTTGGCCCGGTCGCTCTACCCCTACTCATCCTACGCAAAGCCCCTACGACCTCCTCTACCTTAATGCGCATGCAATACCTAAAATCTCGAAGACAGTCCGAATGCCCCCACATCCCCTAGCGCTATATCCCGGTCCCTTTCCTCATTTAGAATAACATAGAAGTACATCTGCCGTCTATGCTTAATCTTGGACTCTCACATTAATACTCTTCCATACTCGTCTTTGATGCACCTTACTTGGTCTAGATCCCGGGCCTTCCTCTCCCTCGCTTTAGCCAGCCGAAGAAACTTCTTGTCCCCTCATTTCTCCTCCAATTCACCGTATAGATGACCAAATGTTGCATTCTTAGCCTCCGTAACTGCCAGCTTGCCTCTTTCCTCACTACCTTGTACCTCTCTCTAGTTTCTCTCCGTTCCTCCTCGCTTGTGCTCCTTGTCAACTTTGTGTACGCTACCTTCTTCACCTCCACTTTACTTTCGACTATGTCATTCCACCACCACCGGCCTTGGTGTCTGCCAGAAAAACCCTTCGATGTCCCTAGCACCTTTCTCGACACCTCCCTCACGTAGTTCGTCGTTGTTGACCATATAGTACTCGCGTCTCCACTACTCCTCAAAGCTCCCATTGCGGATAAACTTCCCTCAAACTCTGTGCTTTATCCGTGGTTAAACCTCTCCATCTAATCCTCGGTCGGCCACGAGCGTACCTCTTCTTCCTCTTCATTATAATGCCAATGTCCATCATTAAGAGTCTGTGCTGAGTCGTGAGGGTCTCTCCAGGGAAAACATTGAAATCCTTGCACAACCCTTTATCACACCTTTTGAGGAGAAGGTAATCAATCTGAGTCTTTACCGCCAAACTTTGGAAAGTAACCAGATGTTCCTCCCTCTTCAGAAAAGTCGACTTCGCAATCACCAAGTTGAAAGTCTTAGCGAAGTTTAATAGCAAAGTACCTCCTTCGTTCCTATCCCCAAGGCCAAAGCCACCATGCACCTCGCCATAACTACCAGCAGCCAACCTAATATGGCCATTAAAATCCCCTCCAATAAATAACCTTTCAGTAGGTGGAATACTACACGCAATCTCGTCCAAACCCTCCCAAAAGTGCCTCTTAACCTCCTCGTCCAAGCTCGTTTGCGGCGCGTAAGCGTTAACGACATTGAGGGTGCACTCACCAATCACCAACTTAATAAACATTATCCTATAATTCACTCACCTAACCTCAACCATAGACTCTCGAAGATCCCTATCCACAAAGATACCAACTCCATTCTTACCCCTCACGACTCTAGAGTACCACAACTTATACTCACCCGTGTTCCATGCCTTCGACCATGCCCACTTAGTCTCCTAGACACAAGCTATATTAACTTTCCTTTTCTGGAGAATTTTCGCCAACTCAATAGACTTACCCGTCAGCCTGCCTATGTTCCACGACTCGATCCCCAATACCTCTTTCCCCTTACCCTTCTTGCCTCCCATCCCATCTACTGACCCCCTCCCCACCCCCCTTCTCACCCCCGACACCCCTCGAGTACATAACCTTACTCGACCATCCCAGAACACAGCCACTATACCTAAGACACACTTCGGAAAACACCAACACAGACCCAAACTAGAAAATAATAGGTAGACACTACAAGTACTCTAATAACATTCTTAAAGTGATGCTAACTAAGTAGAAACAATTTAACTAACATAAAGAAATAAAAAAGAAAGCGAGAGGTACTAAGTCCTGTTAGAAAGAACCTGGAAATATGACTTGATGCACCCGAGGTCACATAAATCTATCTTGCCTACTTACCACTCCCGCCAACCTTTGTACACACTATCCGGTGATGCTCCGCTCTGCTCTCTTGTTCACCTCATGTTTGCCTGGGCAGTTGCAACTAATTCCCTGAAAAATCACACACCCACCACGAAACCACCAGGGAGGGAGGCTATCAACCTGTCGCAGGGGTGGACCTAGATAAAGTTGAAAAGGGAGGGGGAGCAAGGGGGTCGCCGGACAGAGATCGCTGGTGAGGCTACTAGGGTTTCGGGACTAAAATTTGGGCGAAAAAGGGTTGGGGAAAATGATCAGCAGGGAGAAAGAGAGAGAGAGAGAGAGAGAGACGGGTTTATGGGGGTAAGAGAGAAGAAGGGAGTGAGGAAAAGAAGGAAGATAGAGGAGAGGTGCTTGGAGGTTGCTGGCAAAAAATTCCAGTGATAGAACTCGATGGCCTTCCTATGGGCTATAAGCTAAACTATCAAATTCAACAGTCCTCTAGCACACTTCAGGTGTTTAATAAATTGAGGAAATCAAGGGAAAGGGGTGAACCAAAAGCTGATACGCATATCATTGCCAAAAAAGAACATATGAATGAACAAGCAACATTATAATAAGTACAATTATTCCACAAAAAACTGAAATATATCTCGTGCTTTTAAAATTTTCATTTTCAACCCATTTGGGCCAATCTATTTCACAACCAGCAGAGTTACAAGGAAGTGTACCTGGGATTTGAGGAGAATCAACAGGAAAATAAGAGGATCAGTAACAAGATAGCAACAGATCAGGATCTAACAGTAAATTAACCCAGGAGTAGTTTGAACCAAAGCAAAATAGTCCAACAACAAGTAGAACTTGAACCCAAGCAAACCAAAACTCCAAATAACCCTTTTAATCACTAAGATGGCCAATGGAACGGTGATTCTGGAATTTTTGTGGCCTTAGTTATCCAGAATTTCTTAATCCCCAAAAAGAACCCCCTCTCCTAGGAAAAGTACTACTATTTTATAAGCTAAAGTTAGGGAAACTCTTTTTTCTTTCAATTACACCCTAAGTACTTCTTTTAATCTCAGATTTTGGCCAATTAGTCCTTCATTTTATGCCTTGCTGGCCAAGTTATACCAATTAAGTCCAACATTTCAAATTAAAACCCCATATACAAGATTCTAGTGGGTTCCAAGTTGGTGTGTTTTGGGTGCTTTGGTGGGTGGTGAGATTTTTTCCAGGTTTTCAAATCGAAATTCGAAAAGCCAGGAATAGATTCGAGGAAGGAGAATAACGTTTCCGGGGTGAGGGAAGCTAGGGGACTCTGGGGTGTTAATTTTGAGGTGATTAGGCACTAGCACCGCCGTGGACGGCGGAGCAGCTGCTGCTTGAAACAAAGATTCGAGGGGATTGGTTGATATTTGAGGGACACTAGTCACAGCAATGGGAAGAGGAGGTCGGGGAGGTGTAGTGGTGTATTTTTTAAGGCCATCGAAGACTTTCCGCCGCCGGTGATTTTCGGATGGCGGCGGCGATTTCCGATCGGCGGTGGTGTTACATTTGAGTGGATTAGGGTTCGGGGGGACAGGATACGATGATAACTGGGCTGGGGGGCGTTTGGAACATTTATATATGATTCCACCCCAGTTCTCGACCGTCAGATGAAGGGAAATAAATGGCCAAGATTAAAACTGGCCTTAACGAAGTCGTTTTGTCTATGAAGGGACCGGGTAAAAAGGCACGGGTATGGGCTAGTTTGGGTATGTTTATGACTTGGGCTGGTGGATTGGCCCTAAGAGAATTAGCCAATTCTCTAAAATCAAAATTCTTCTTCTCTTTTTTTTTAATTTCTGATTTTTAAATATTTTCCAAATTAACATGAAAAACGAAATTAATTTCCAAACTTAATAAAAAAACTAATTAAACCTAAAATGATAATTAACACTATTAATCCAAGGCAAATTGACCAAAAACTACTCAACATCAAAGCTAAAAAAATCAAAGTGCAAACTAAGATATTTTATTTATTTTTAGTTTTTATAACTAATTTCCTTATTAATCCAAAAGTGTTAAAATGAATCCTAAATGAAAAATGCATATATCTTTTGTATCTTCCATTAAATTAAATGCACAGACAAATGCGAACAATTAACAAAAGTGTCAGAAAAAGTCCTCAAAGTTGCACTTTTTTTTTTGAATTTAGGAGAGTAATTCATATAGGGCAAAAATCACGTACTCGCAGCTGCCCCTCTTTGCTCGGAAACATGAAGAGTTTTCGTGCAAAGATAAGTGAGTAAATACGGGCGATTTCTGCTCGTTTGAATACTCCGTGCGAAATATTTTTGAAAAGTTTGATTGTACCTCGCTTCAGAGGCTGCCGACATATCCTCGCCTAAAGAGGAATTAGGTCGGTGTAGTTCAGGAGTGTTTGGTAGCTGGGACTACCGAAGCTGTGATCTCATTGCTCCTGCTGCTGCTACTGCTAGACCCCCGTAATTACACCTTGTGAAAAATGAAGAAGCTAAACTAAGCTATGAACTATGGATTACAAAAGAACCTATCTACGTCTTCATTCTTTCTCTTTGATTTTTGTTGCCTTGTTGACTTGTGTTTCTTCCTGCGAACTCCTTGTTTGCCATGTTGACTTCTTGGTTTCTCTTCTTCTATATTTGATGTCGGATTGCTGGAATTGAAATGCATTCCCTTGTTCTGCAGGTGGGCGCCTCGTTAGCGAAACTTGAAACTTGAAAATTATTCCCTTGTTCTACAGGTAGGCGTCTGATTACCAAAACTTGCATCTTGAAAAGTATTCCCTTGCTCTACAGGTGGACGCCTAGTTACCAAAACTTGAATTTTGAAAAATATTCCCTCGTTCTACAGGTGGGTGCCTGATTACCAGAACTTGAATTTTGAAAAATATCCCTTATTCTACAGGTGGGCGTCTCATTACCAAAACTTGCAACTTGAAGAATATTCCCTCGTTCTACAGGTGGGTGCCTCATTACCAAAACTTGCATCTTGAAAAGTATTCCCTTGTTCTACAGGTGGGAACCTGATTACCGAAACTTGCAACTTGAAAAGTATTCCCTTGTTCTATAGGTGGGCACCTGCTTACCAGAACTTGAATTTTGAAAAATATTCCCTCGTTCTACAGGTGGGCGCCTGATTACCAAATCTTGCATCTTGAAAAGTATTCTCTTGTTCTACAGGTGGGCGTCTAAATACAAAAATTTTAATTTTGAAAAATATTCCCTCATTCTACAGGTGGGCACCTTATTACTAGAACTTGAATTTTGAATAATATTCCCTCGTTCTACAGATGGGCGTCTGATTACCAGAACTTGAATTTTGAAAAGTATTCCCTTGTTCTACAGGTGGGCGCCTGATTACCAAAACTTGCATCTTCAAAAGTATTTCCTTGTTCTACAAGTGGGCACATGATTACCAGAACTTGAATTTTGAAAAATATTCCATCGTTCTACATGTAGTTGGGCGCCTGATTACCAAAACTTGAATTTTTAAAAGCATTCCCTCGTTCTACAGGTGGGCACCCATTACCAAAACTTGCAACTTGTAAAATATTCCCTCGTTCTACAGGTGGGTGCCTGATTACCAAAACTTGCAACTTGAAAAGTATTTCCTTGTTCTACAGGTGGGCGCCTGATTACCAAAACTTGCAACTTGAAAAGTATTCCCTCGTTCTACAGGTGGGCACCTGATTACCAGAACTTGAAATTTGAAAAATATTCCCTCGTTCTACAAGTGAGCGCCTGATTATCAAAACTTGAATTTTAAAAAATATCCCCTCATTCTACAGTTGGGTGCCTGATTACCAAAATTTGCAACTTGAAAATTATTCCCTTGTTCTTCAGGTGGGCGTCTGATTACCAAAACATGAATTTTGAAAAATATTCCCTCGTTCTACAGGTGGGCACCTGATTACCAAAACTTGAATTTTGAAAAATATTCCCTCGTTCTACACGTGGGCGCCTGATTACCAGAACTTTAATTTTGTAAAGTATTCCCTACAGGTAGGCGCCTGATTACCAAAACTTGCATCTTGAAAAGTATTCCCTTGTTCTACATGTGGGCACCTGATTACCAGAACTTGAATTTTTAAAATATTCCCTCGTTCTACAGGTGGGCGCCTAATTACCAAAACTTGAATTTTGAAAAGTATTCCCTCGTTCTACAGGTGGGCCCCTGATTACCAAAACTTGCAACTTGTAAAATATTCCCTCGTTCTACAGGTGGGCGCCTGATTACCAAAACTTGTATCTTGAAAAGTATTCCCTTGTTCTACAGGTGGGCGCCTGATAACCAAAACATGCAACTTGAAAAGTATTACCTCGTTCTACAGGTGAGCGCCTGATTACCAAAACTTGAATTTTGAAAATATCCCCTCGTTCTACAGTTGGGCGCCTGATTACCAAAACTTGCAACTTGAAAAAAATTCCATCGTTCTACAGGTGGGCACCTGATTACCAAAACTTGCATCTTGAAAAGTATTTCCTTGTTCTACAGATGGGCACCTGATTACTAGAACTTGAATTTTAAAAACTATTCCCTCGTTCTACAGCTGGGCGCCTGATTACCACAACTTGAATTATGAAAAATATCCCCTCGTTCTATAGTTGGGCGCATGGTTACCAAAACTTGCAACTTGAAAAATATTCCCTCATTCTACAAGTGGGCGTGTGATTACCAAAACTTGCATCTTGAAAAGTATTCCTTGTTCTACATGTGGGCGCCTGATTACCAAAACTTGCATCTTGAATAGTATTCTCTTATTCTACAGGTGGGCGCCTGAGTACCAAACTTGAATCTTCAAAAGTATTCCCTCGTTCTACAGGTGGGCGCCTGATTGCCAATACTTGCATCTTGAAAAGTATTTCCTTATTCTACAGGTGGGCGCCTGATTACCAAAACTTGCAACTTGAAAAGTATTGCCTCGTTCTACAGGTGGGCACCTGATTACCAGAACTTGAATTTTTAAAAATATTTCCTCGTTCTACAAGTGAGCGCTTGATTACCAAAACTAGAATTTTGAAAAATATCCCCTCATTGTATAGTTGGGCGCCTGATTACTAAAACTTGCAACTTGAAAAATATTCCATCATTCTACAGGTGCGCCTGATTGCCAAAACTTGCATCTTAAAAGTATTCCTTTATTCTACAGTTGGGCGCCTGATTACCAAAACTTGAACCTTGAAAAGTATTCCTTTGTTCTACAGGTGGGCACCTGATTATCAGAACTTGAATTTTGAAAATTATTCCCTCGTTCTACAGGTGGGCGCCTTATTACCAAAACTTGCATCTTGAAAAGTATAACCTTGTTCTACAGGTGGGGGTCTGATTACCAAAACTTGCATCTTGAAAAGTATTCCCTTGTTCTACAGGTGGGCACTTGATTACCAGAACTTGAATTTTGAAAAATATTCCCTCGTTGTACATGTGGGCGCCTGGTTACCAAAACTTGCATCTTGAGAAGTATTCCTTTGTCCTACTGGTGGGCGCCTGATTACCAAAACTTAATTTTGAAAAATATTATCTCGTTCTACAGGTGGAAGCCTGATTACCAGAACTTGAATTTTGAAAAATACTCCCTCGTTTAACAAGTGGCCGCCTGATTACCAAAACTTGCAACTTGAAATATATTCCTTTGTTCTACATGTGGTCGCCTGATTACCAAAACTTGGATCTGTAAATGTATTCCCTTGTTCTACAGGTGGGTGCCTGATTACCAAAACTATCATCTTGAAAAGTATTCCCTTGTTCTACAGGTGGGCACCTGATTACAAAAACTTAAATTTTGAAAAATATTCCCTCTTTCTACAAGTGGGCGTCTGATTAACAAAACTTGCATCTTGAAAAGTATTCCCTTGTTCTACATGTGGGCGCCGGATTACCAAAACTTGCATCTTGAAAAATATTCTCTTATTCTACATGTGGGCGCCTGATTGCCAAACTTTAATCTTCAAAATTATTCTCTTGTTCTACAGGTGGGCGCCTGATTTCGAAACTTGCATCATGAAAAGTATTCCATCGTTTTACAGGTGGGCGCCTGATTACCAAAACTTGCAACTTGAAAAGTATTCCCTTGTTCTAAAGTGGGCACTTGATTACCAGAACTTGAATTTTAAAAAATATTCCCTCGTTCTACAGGTGGACGCCTGATTACCAAAACTTGAATTTTGAAAAATATTCTCTCGTTCAATAGTTGGGCGCATGATTACCAAAAATTGCAACTTGAAAACTATTCCATTGTTTTACAGGTGGGCGCCTGATACCAAAACTTGCATATTGAAAAGTATTCCCTTGTTCTACAGGTGGGCGCCTGATTACCAAAACTTGCTACTTGAAAAGTATTCCCTCGTTCTACAGGTGGGCACTTGATTACCAGAACTTGAATTTTGAAAAATATTCCCTCGTTCTACAAGTGAGCGCCTCATTACCAAAACTTGAATTTTGAAAAATATCCCTCATTGTACAGTTGGGCGCCAGATTACCAAAAGTTGCAACTTGAAAAATATTCTACTAATCTACAGGTGGGCGTCTGATTGCCAAAACTTGCATCTTGAAAAGTATTCCTTTGTTCTACAGGTGGGCGCCTGATTATCAATACATGCAATTTGAAAAGTATTCCCTTGCTCTACAGGTGGGCACCTGATTACCAGAACTTCAATTTTTAAAAATATTCCCTCGTTCTACAGGTGGGCGCCTGATTACCAAAACGTGCATCTTGAAAAGTATTCCCTTGTTCTACAGGGGGGCCTGATTACCAAAACTTGCATCTTGAAAAGTATTTCCTTATTCTACAGGTGGGCACTTGATTACTAGAACTTGAATTTTGAAATATATCCCCTCGTTGTACATTTGGGCGCCTGCTTACAAAACCTTGCAACTTGAAAAATACTCCAGCGTCCTACAGGTGGGCGCCTGATTGCCAAAACTTGCATCTTGAAAAGTATTCCTTTGTTCTACAGGTGGGCGCCCTATTACCAAAACTTGAATGTTGAAAAGTATTTCCTTGTTCTACAGGTGGGCACCTGATTACCAGAACTTGAATTTTGATAAATATTTGCTATTTCTATAGGTGGGCGCCTAATTACCAAAACTTGCATCTTGAAAAGTATTCCCTTGTTCTACAGGTGGAGGCCTGATTACCAAAACATGCATCTTGAAAAGTATTCCCTTGTTCTACAGGTGGGCACTTGATTACCAGAACTTGTATTTTGAAAAATATTCCCTCGTTGTACATGTGGGCGCCTCATTACAAAAACTTGCATCTCGAAAAGTATTCCCTCGTCCTACTGGTGGGCGCCCGATTACCAAAACGTAATTTTGAAAAATATTCTCTTGTTCTACATATGGACGCCTGATTACCAGAACTTGAATTTTGAAAAATATTCCCTCGTTCTACAGGTGGGCGCCTGATTACCAAATCTTGCTTCTTGAAAAGTATTCCCTTGTTCTACTGGTGGGTGTTTGATGACCAAAACTTGAATATTGAAAACTATTCCCTCATTCTACAGGTGGGCACCTTATCACCAGAACTTGAATTCTGAAAAATATTCCCTCATTCTACAGATGGGCGTCTGATTACCAGAACTTGAATATTGAAAAGTATTCCCTTATTCTACAGGTGGGCGCCTGATTACAAAAACTTGCATCTTCAAAAGTATTCCCTTGTTCTACAGGTGGGCACATGATTATCAGAACTTGAATTTAGAATAATATTCCCTCGTTCTACATGTAGGTGGGCGCCTCATTACCAAAACTTGAATTTTGAAAAGTTTTCCCTTGTTCTACAGGTGAGCACCTCATTACCAAAACTTGCAACTTGTAAAATATTCCCTCGTTCTACAAGTGGGTGCCTCATTACCAAAACTTGTATCTTGAAAAGTATTTCCTTGTTCTACAAGTGGGCGCCTGATTACCAAAACTTGCAACTTGAAAAGTATTCCCACGTTCTACAGGTGGGCACCTGATTACCAGAACTTGAATTTTGAAAAATATTCCCTCATTCTACAAGTGAGCGCCTGATTATCAAAACTTGAATATTGAAAACTATTTACTTGTTATACAGTTGGGCGCCTGATTACCAAAACTTGCAACTTGAAAAGTATTCCCTCGTTCTACAGGTGGGCACCTGATTACCAAAACTTAAATTTTGAAAAATATTCCCTCGTTCTACAAGTGGGCACCTGATTACCAGAACTTGAATTTTGAAAAATATTCCCTCGTTCTACAAGTGAGCGCCTCATTACCAAAACTTGAATTTTGAAAAATATCCCTCGTTGTACAGTTGGGCGCCAGATTACCAAAAGTTGCAACTTGAAAAATATTCTACTGTTCTACAGGTGGGCGTCTGATTGCCAAAACTTGCATCTTGAAAAGTATTCCTTTGTTCTACAGGTGGGCGCCTGATTATCAATATATGCAATTTGAAAAGTATTCCCTTGCTCTACAGGTGGGCACCTGATTACCAGAACTTCAATTTTTAAAAATATTCCCTCGTTCTACAGGTGGGCGCCTGATTACCAAAACGTGCATCTTGAAAAGTATTCCCTTGTTCTACAGGGGGGCCTGATTACCAAAACTTGCATCTTGAAAAGTATTTCCTTATTCTACAGGTGGGCACTTGATTACTAGAACTTGAATTTATAAATATATCCCCTCGTTGTACATTTGGGCGCCTGCTTACAAAACCTTGCAACTTGAAAAATACTCCAGCGTCCTACAGGTGGGCGCCTGATTGCCAAAACTTGCATCTTGAAAAGTATTCCTTTGTTCTACAGGTGGGCGCCCTATTACCAAAACTTGAATGTTGAAAAGTATTTCCTTGTTCTACAGGTGGGCACATGATTACCAGAACTTGAATTTTGATAAATATTTGCTGTTTCTACAGGTGGGCGCCTAATTACCAAAACTTGCATCTTGAAAAGTATTCCCTTGTTCTACAGGTGGAGGCCTGATTACCAAAACATGCATCTTGAAAAGTATTCCCTTGTTCTACAGGTGGGCACTTGATTACCAGAACTTGTATTTTGAAAAATATTCCCTCGTTGTACATGTGGGCGCCTCATTACAAAAACTTGCATCTCGAAAAGTATTCCCTCGTCCTACTGGTGGGCGCCCGATTACCAAAACGTAATTTTGAAAAATATTCTCTTGTTCTACATATGGACGCCTGATTACCAGAACTTGAATTTTGAAAAATATTCCCTCGTTCTACAGGTGGGCGCCTGATTACCAAATCTTGCTTCTTGAAAAGTATTCCCTTGTTCTACTGGTGGGTGTTTGATGACCAAAACTTGAATATTGAAAACTATTCCCTCGTTCTACAGGTGGGCACCTTATCACCAGAACTTGAATTCTGAAAAATATTCCCTCATTCTACAGATGGGCGTCTGATTACCAGAACTTGAATATTGAAAAGTATTCCCTTATTCTACAGGTGGGCGCCTGATTACAAAAACTTGCATCTTCAAAAGTATTCCCTTGTTCTACAGGTGGGCACATGATTACCAGAACTTGAATTTAGAAAAATATTCCCTCGTTCTACATGTAGGTGGGCGCCTCATTACCAAAACTTGAATTTTGAAAAGTTTTCCCTTGTTCTACAGGTGGGCACCTCATTACCAAAACTTGCAACTTGTAAAATATTCCCTCGTTCTACAAGTGGGTGCCTCATTACCAAAACTTGCATCTTGAAAAGTATTTCCTTGTTCTACAAGTGGGCGCCTGATTACCAAAACTTGCAACTTGAAAAGTATTCCCACGTTCTACATGTGGGCACCTGATTACCAGAACTTGAATTTTTAAAATATTCCCTCGTTCTACAGGTGGGCGCCTGATTACCAAAACTTGAATTTTGAAAAGTATTCCCTCGTTCTACAGGTGGGCCCCTGATTACCAAAACTTGCAACTTGTAAAATATTCCCTCGTTCTACAGGTGGACGCCTGATTACCATAACTTGTATCTTGAAAAGTATTCCCTTGTTCTACAGGTGGGCGCCTGATAACCAAAACATGCAACTTGAAAAGTATTACCTCGTTCTACAGGTGAGCGCCTGATTACCAAAACTTGAATTTTGAAAATATCCCCTCGTTCTACAGTTGGGCGCCTGATTACCAAAACTTGCAACTTGAAAAAAATTCCATCGTTCTACAGGTGGGCGCCTGATTACCAAAACTTGAATTTTGAATAGTATTCCCTCATTCTACAGGTGAGCCCGTGATTACCAATCTTGAAACTTGTAAAATATTCCCTCGTTCTACAGGTGGACGCCTGATTGCCAAAACTTACATCTTGAAAAGTATTCCCTTGTTCTACAGGTGGGCGCCTGATTACCAAAACTTGCAACTTGAAAAGTATTCCCTCGTTCTACAGGTGAGCGCCTGACTACCAAAACTTGAATTTTGAAAAATATCCCCTCGTTCTACAGTTGGGCGCCTGATTACCAAAACTTGCAACTTGAAAAATATTCCATCGTTCTATAGGTGGGCGCCTAATTACCAAAACTTGCATCTTGAAAAGTATTTCCTTGTTCTACAGGTGGCCACCTGATTACCAGAACTTGAATTTTAAAAAATATTCCCTCGTTCTACAGCTGGGCGCCTGATTACCAAAACATTAATTTTGAAAAATATCCCCCCGTTCTATAGTTAGACGCATGGCTACCAAAACTTGAAACTTGAAAAATATTCCCTCATTCTACAAGTGGGCGTCTGATTACCAAAACTTGCATCTTGAAAAGTATTCCCTTGTTCTACAGGTGCGCGCCTGATTACAAAAACTTGCAACTTGAAAAGTATTCCCTCGTTCTACAGGTGGGCTCTTGATTACCACAACTTGAATTTTGAAAAATATTCCCTCGTTCTACAACTGAGCCCCTGATTACCAAAACTTGATTTTGAAAAATATCCCTTCGTTGTACAGTTAGTCGCCTAATTACCAAAACTTGCAACTTGAAAAATATTCCTTCGTTCTATTGGTGGGCGCCTGATTGCCAAAACTTGCATCTTGAAAAGTATTCCTTTGTTCTGCAGGTGGGCGCCTAATTACCAAAACTTGCAACTTGAAAAGTATTCCCTTGTTCTACAGGTGGCCACCTGATTACTAGAACTTGAATTTTAAAAAATATTCCCTCGTTCTACAGGTGGACGCCTGATTACCAAAACTTGCATATTGAAAAGTATTGCCTTGTTCTACAGGTGGGCGCCTGATTACCAAAACTCGCAACTTGAAAAGTATTCCTTCGTTCTACAGGTGGGCACTTGAACAACAGAACTTGAATTTTGAAAAATATTCCCTCATTTTACAAGTGAGCGCCTGATTACCAAAACTTGAATTTTGAAAAATATCCCCTCGTTGTAGAGTTGGGCGCCTGATTTCCAAAACTTGCAATTTTAAAAATATTCCATCGTTCTACAGGTGGGCGTCTGATTACCAAAACTTGCATCTTGAAAAGTATTCCTTTGTTCTAGAGGTGGGCGCCTGAATACCAAAACATGCAACTTGAAAAGTATTCCCCTGTTCTACAGGTGGGCACCTGATTACCAGAACTTGAATTTTGAAACATATTCCCTCGTTCTACATGTGGGCGCCTGATTACCAAAACGTGCATCTTGAAAGTTTTCCCTTGTTCTACAGGGGGTGCCTGATTACCAAAACTTGCATCTTGAAAAGTATTTCCTTATTCTACATATGGGCAGTTGATTACCAGAACTTGAATTTTGGAAAATATTCCTTCGTTGTACAGGTGGGCGCCTGATTACCAAAACTTGCAAATTGAAAAGTATTTCCTCTTTCTACAGATGGGCGCTTGATTACCAAAACTTGCAACTTTAAAAGTATTCCCTCGTTCTACAGGTGGACTTTTGATTACCAGAACTTGAATTTTGAAAAATATTCCCTCGTTCTACAAGTGAGCGCCTGATTACCAAAACTTAAATTTTGTAAAATATCCCTTCGTTATACAGTTGGGCGCATGATTACCAAAACTTGCAACTTGAAAATATTCCGTCGTTCTACAGGTGGACGCCTGATTGCCAAAACTTGCATCTTGAAAAGTTTTCCTTTGTTCTACAGGTTGGGGCCGAATTACCAAAATTTGCAACTTGAAAAGTATTCCCTTGTTCTACTGGTGGGCATTTGATTACAAAAACTTGAATTTTGAAAAATATTCCCTCGTTCTACAGATGGGCGCCTGATTACCAAAACTTGCATCTTGAAAAGTATTCCATTGTTCTATAGGTGGGGGTCTGATTACCGAAACTTGCCTCTTGAAAAGTATTCCCTTGCTCTACAGGTGGACACTTGATTACCAGAACTTGAATTTTGAAAAATATTCCCTTGTTGTACATGTGGGCGCCTGGTTACCAAAACTTGCATCTTGAAAAGTATTCCCTTGTCCTACTGGTGGGCGCCTGATTACCAAAGCTTAATTTTGAAAAATATTCTCTCGTTCTACAGGTGGACGCCTGATTACCAAAACTTGAATTTTGAAAAATACTCCCTCGTTTTACAGGTGGCCGCCTGATTACCAAAACTTGCATCTAGAAAAATATTCCTTTGTTCTACATGTGGTCGCCTGATTACCAAAACTTGCATCTGTAAATGTATTCCCTTGTTCTACAGGTGGGTTCCTGATTACCAAAACTTTCAACTTGATAAGTATTCCCTTGTTCTACAGGTTGGCACCTGATTACAAGAACTTAAATTTTTAAAATACTCCCTCGTTCTACAACTAAATACATATACTGTCCGTAGCTTATTACTTTTGCAAATATTTAGTATAGTTATTTTGATGAAATCTCATAACTTGATTAAATTATTTCTAAGTATTAAATCTTTTATCTTGTTTCATATTTTATCTATTTTGTGTGAGGTACTTATTTCTCTCTAAGTGTGTGAGGTATCCGATTAATATCCGGAGTGTACGTTGGCAAGCCTGTCCTTGCGGTCCTTGTTAGCCATGGTAGGCGTTTATTGTGACCCTTAGGTGTTCCCGTAGCCAAGATAACTCTAGAGAGAGAAGAGGTAAAACCAAGAGAACGTTTAGATCATTATGAACCTAGATATTTAGATTTAGGACTTTTTTATAATTTGATCTTTGTTATTTGCTTTTATCTGAATATCATATACTTATGATTTTGCTTCTGTATTAGTTCCAGGACAGTAATTTTTCTTATATGAATCAAAATATTTTAAATTCTGTTAACTTATCTTCTAGATCTACTCAGATTGCCTTAACTGAATCTAATTTGGATAACTGGAGTATCCCTGCTGAACCTTTTCATAAGATCTACCAGATAGGTCACTTTAATTTCATTAAAAAGCATAATATTAAAACGTGTGAATCAACTGTTGCTATTAATAACTCTTTAGAAGTTATAAAATTGTTACATGAGCATGATATAATTAGATATAAGTCTAGTTTTAATTATCTGCATATTGGTCTTGTGCAAGTTGCTGTTAAGCCTTTGTTTAGAAAAGGACTTAATATTCCTGTTTGTGCACTTTTACGTGATGCACGTTTTCTTAACTTTGATGATTCTTTGTTAGGGGCACTTGAAAGTAATTTAGCAGGAGGCCCTGTTTATTTCAATTGTTATCCTAATTTCTCTGTTGATATTAATGATCCTAATGTGTTAGATACATTAACGCTTAATATCAAAACTCTTAATATGAACAGCAAATCCGAAACTCGTGAAATAGCTGTTATATACCGCGTTTATTATCGGTTGATGTCTACTACCCTTGCTCCGAAAGCAAGGATAGAGAGTACCAAAGGTGTGACTATGTTAATGGAAGCTAACCATGAACATAGTACCATCTTTGTTCCTCGCCTTCTTCAGTGGAAAGACATTCTATCCAATACTGATTGGCACTTTGAAGCTATTACTCAACCCATTCCCTCTCATACAGAGAATCGCCAAATAGAACGAATCATCCAAAATTCCGATGGTTCAGTTGACCTTAAATTTCTGAACTCTCAACCTCGTAGAAGTTTCACCGTAGGTTCTACTTCTTCAAACCCCCGGGAAGAAGTATTTACTCGTTCTTGCTCCTTTAGATCTGCTATTAATAAATCTGTTATTAATAGTCAAGTTGATGGGGTAGATTTTTCGGGAGATATCCCAAAAGTTTTTTATAAATCTCAGTTTCAAGAACCTATTCAGGAACCCTCTAGTCCCACAGAATCTGATATGGCGCCTCCAAGGCAAAATTCAGACCCTGGTCTTCACGTCATTAAAGTTGAGGAAGATTATACCCCTAATCTTGCTGCTTTAAAAAGACTCTGGCTTGACCCCAAAAACGCTTTAAGGGTCAAATGGTACACTGCTACCTATTCTAAGAGCCAGCAAGCGATTTTTGGGCAACAATGGATTGCCGATATGAAGCGCTTGAAGTGTGATATTGAATATTTTAAGTGGTTCGAAATCACTGGAAAACTGGATAACCAGAATGAGTCTTTACAAGTTCTGGTTAATAAGTGGTATACTCAAACCAACAAGGTTGTTGAGTCTGTCACTCCTCCTCTTGAAGGAATTAAAATTCCTCATTCCAACACCATTGTTTCTGCTTCTCCTTTTAAACTCAAAAGCAGTAATCCTACGAGTACACCCTCTAATGCGGACATAGACAAAATTGTAGAACAAAACAATTACACCAATAAATTGTTGCACTCTGTTTCCCTTCAAATTGAAGAAACAAAACCTAGACTAACTCCTAGTCTAAGTATCCCTAGGCCTAGTACAAATAGTACGATAGAGCCTAATCCTATATTCAAGCCTCCTGAATTTCGCCGGGAATTGTTTCCTAAACTTAGCGAAAATATCTCTGTCTCTGGTAAACTGGTTGAACAGATTACCGAAAAGCTAGCCAACTTTCATGTTTCAAGTGAAAGTAAAGTAAAAGAAGTTTCTAATGCTTCAAAAGCAAAAGAAACTTCTAATCAAGCGTCCAGTTCTCGACCAACTAAAGAGAACAACACCAATAGTGCTGAGAGTGTTAGAACTCTTTCTGATAACTCTCTTCTCAAACTTTCCGATAGATACCCCCATAGGAGAAACTATTATAGTCGTCCCTCTTTTCCTGATACTCAGTATGAGGAAGATGGTTTCCAGTCTCAATCATCTCATGATGGTAGAGGCATCGTTGAATGGAATATTGATGGTCTTGCCGAACATCAAATCTATCGTGTCCTTCACGAAATGGGCGTTTGTATTACCAGTTACAAGCTGCGAAATTCTTCTGATAAAGAAGCAGCGGCCATGATGACTGCTGGCTTTACTGGTATGCTTAGGTATTGGTGGGATAATTATGTCACCGAAGATCTTAAGCCTCAAATCCTCAACGCAACCACCATTATTACTACTGTTAAAACAGTTAGTGATATGGAAACCTCTGAATCTGAAACCAGAGAGGATGCTTGTGCCACTCTGCTCTACCACATTGCCAAACACTTTGTAGGAGAGCCTAAACTCTTCCAAGATAGGAGTCTTGAAATTCTTAACAATCTTCGTTGCCCTAGACTAAGTGACTTTAGGTGGTATAAAGACCAGTTTATGGTCAAAATTATGACTAGACCTGACTGCAATAGTGATTTTTGGAAAGACAGATTTATTAGCGGTCTTCCCCCCTTATTTGCCGAAAAGGTTAGATCAAAAATAAGAGATAGGTGTGGCGGTAAGGTACCCTATGAACTTATGACCTATGGAGATATTATTAGTCTTATTAATACCACAGCCCTAGAGCTATGTACTGACCTAAAACTTAAGAGTCATCTTAAGAAAGATAGATTGACCTCCAAAGCAGAACTAGGCAGTTTTTGTAGAGACTTTGGTTATGGCAATATAGACTATCCCCCTTCCAAGCAAGCTAAGAAGAATTCTAAGGCTAAGTCCTCTTATAAATCATCTAGAAAGACTAAGAAAAACAAGTCTAAAGATAGGTCGTATGAACCTAAGAAGAAGAAATTTAGGAAGAAAAGACCTTCCCATAAAGAAGATGTCTGCTGGACTTGTGGTAAGTCTGGTCATAGAGCCAACCAGTGTAAATCTTCTAAGAAGAAGAAGAAAATAAACCTTCTAGGACTAGATGAGGATACTAAAGAAAAACTCTTTTCTATCCTTCAGGAAAGCGAGTCTGATTCGAGTAATTCCTCTTCTGAAGAATACAGTGATGAAGAAAATATCAACGTCGCTTATGAGACTGATGACAGTCAGTCAGATTCTGAAGAATCTTGCGAAGAATCTTGTGAAGGTGTCTTTTGCGGATGTCCTTCCAATACTCTTAGTATGATCACATCGGACTCCAAGGAAGTCCTTTTTGATATTATTGATCATATCAAAGACGATGAATCTCGTGCCAAGTATTTGATTGAGCTCAAGAAAATTATTCTGGGTTCTGATCAAAAGAAACCTTCTTCGTCTAAGGCCATCGAACCTTTTAGTATGAAACAAGTGTTCAATAGGTTCGATAAACCTGCTGAGCCCTCTATATCTGACTTACGTCAAGAGATGAATTCTCTTAAACAAGAAGTTAGGCAGTTGAAATCGCGTCTTGACAAAGTCGAGATGGAATCCCTTACTTCTCAAGTCCTTCAGGACACTGTTGAGAAGACTGACTCTTTTCCTGAAAAAGAATTTGACTTCCCTGGAGAACAACCTGTTGATCCAGGTCTTCTTAATAATACTCCTTCCACTAATCCCGGTCCTTCTGTGTCCACTATTAAATCTATTAGTGAACATATTCCTGTCAAAATTGTTGTTGCAAAAAATTTTGTTCTCAACAAGGTTGCTTTATTTGACAGTGGTGCCGACCGTAACTGTATAGTGAAAGGTCTTATTCCTCTTAAGTACCTTGAAAAGAGTACAACTCGTTTATACTCGGCCACTGGTGAGAGAATGAAAATTGATTACAAATTATCTAAAGCCCATATTTGTAATAACAATATTTGCTTTACTAATGATTTTGTAATCACTGAAAATATCAATGAAGATATTATTCTAGGAACGCCATTCATTAGTCAACTTAAACCTTTTACTAATGATATAGATGGCATTCATGCTTGTATCCTCGGTCAAGAGGTGTTTTTCCCTTTTGTTCAAACTCTTTCTCCTACAGAGAGTAGGTTTTTAAAAGAAAAAACTATATTTAAAATTAATTGTCTTTCTAATCATATTTCTTTTTTAAAAGAAGAGATTACTATAGAAAGAATTAAACAAACTTTAAAAACCCCGGGAATAATGTCTAAGGTAGATTCCCTTCAAAAAAAGTTTGAAAATGAAGTTTGTTCAAATCTTCCTACTGCCTTTTGGAATATAAAAAAGCATTCTGTTGCATTACCCTACATTGATGGGTTTAATGAACAAAACATACCTACTAAGGCTAGACCTATTCAAATGAACCATGAAATGGTTGAAATTTGCAAAACTGAGATTAACCATTTACTTGATAATGGTATTATTAGACCCTCTAACTCTCCTTGGAGTTGTTCTGCCTTTTATGTTAATAATAGCGCAGAAAAAGAAAGGGGTGCACCAAGGCTTGTTATTAATTATAAGCCTTTGAATTCGGTCCTTAAATGGATCCGGCATCCAATCCCTAATAAAAGGGATCTCCTTAAACGAACTTATAAAGCAAACCTTTATAGTAAGTTCGATATGAAATCTGGATTTTGGCAAATTCAGATTAATGAAAAGGATCGTTATAAAACTGCATTCAATGTACCTTTTGGTCATTATGAGTGGAATGTTATGCCTTTTGGGTTAAAAAATGCCCCGTCTGAATTTCAGAATATTATGAATAATATTTTCAATCCTTATTCTTATATGTCAATTGTTTATATTGATGATGTGTTAATATTTTCTGAAGACATTGATTCTCATTTTAAGCATCTTTCCACATTTTTTAAAGTTGTGCAAAATAATGGTTTGGTTGTTAGTGCTAAGAAAATTAAGCTCTTTCAAACCTCTATTAGATTCTTAGGCCATGACCTATATCAAGGTACCTACAAACCTATCTGTAGAGCCATTGAATTCTCGTCCAAATTTCCTGATGAAATTAAGGATAAGACCCAGCTTCAGAGATTCTTAGGAAGTCTTAATTATGTTGCTGACTTTATTCCTAAAGTTAGACAAACTTGTGAGCCTTTGTATCTTAGGCTTAGAAAGAATCCTATACCGTGGGGAGATGAACAAACCCAAAGTGTCAAGAAGATTAAGAGATTAGTCCAAAATCTTCCTTGCTTAGGGATACCCAATCCCGATGCATATATGATAGTTGAAACTGATGCTTCTGATATAGGATACGGAGGTATTCTAAAATAGCAAATAGAACCAAATAGTTGCGAGCAACTGGTGAGGTTTACTTCTGGTATCTGGAATAATACCCAGAAAAATTATAGTACTGTAAAAAAGGAAGTTTTATCTATAGTACTATGTATTACTAAATTCCAAGATGATTTAGTAAACAAAGAATTTTTACTTCGAGTTGATTGCAAATCGGCCAAAGAAATTTTACAAAAAGATGTTAAAAATCTTGTTTCAAAACAAATATTTGCTAGATGGCAAGCTCTACTATCTAGCTTTGATTTCAAAATTGATTTTATAAAAGGAGAAAATAATTCTCTTCCAGATTTTCTAACTCGAGAATTTCTTCAGGGCCATGAAGTCGTCAAAAACTAGCCCGTTCAAAAACGTCAAGTCTGAAAGGCAACTATCAACAGTTAGACCTTTCGTTCCTACTAGTTTGGCCCAAATAAAGCCCTCTTTTCCTCCTCTTCCTAGTCCGGCCCAGAGCCAAAATAAGTTTACCGTTTTAGGAGAACTCCCAAAACTTCCAGGCCCAAAGCCTGAATCTTCCTCTGGATCCACTTCTAAGGTCCAGAACAAATCTAGTTATGAAATGAAGACCCCAGAGTCTTTTGCCCAAGCAGTGGACCCTAAAGTCCAAATTCAAAAACCCTCTTCTCAGCCAACTAAGACTTTTGAATTCTTGACCATTAAGGTCTCTCCCATTTTAGCCCTCGATAAAGAGTTTGAATCTGGTCGAGTCCAAGACCTTATAAAGCCCTGCTATAATTCATCCAACTACATTGATAGTCCTGACCCCCTTCACACTCGCCTTTATTTTGAGGCTATCTTAGTCGATACAGACTCCATTGAAGTGGAACATGTTTACTCTGATAGAAACCCTGATTTCATCCTATATTCACAGTTTACAATCAAAAAGATTTTATCTCCTTTCGAATGGCATGTTGACCATCTTCTTACTCCCATACGTCTTAGTATGAACCATAAGCCCCAGACTTACAACTGGTATACATACCAACAAGCTTGGTATAATTTCATGTATCTTAGACCAGGTCATACTTGGTTTATTAAATACAGTCCTGAAGTTATCAAGGCCATCATCCCCAGATGGTTCTATGACTGGTGGAAGACTTTTGGAGGAAAATTAGAAAACCTCCCACAACAATTCCTCAATAAATTCGAAAATTTCCAAATTTCACAAGAGATCACTACTCTCCCTTCTCACATTAAAATGTGTAAATTTTATATTCAAAAAAGAATTTCTTTTATTATCAGCTGGGATTTCAAAATCGCAGAATTCGATAGGATCAGGTACCTATCCAAAGAAATAAAGGTTAAAGGTTGGGTTCCAAAACCTAAGGTATCAACTCTTGATAAGGGAAAAATTGTAGTGGGGAAGACAACTCCACAATCCAAACCATCCAAGGCGGAAATGAAGAAGAAGCTTCAAAAGGCTCTTCAAGATATTGATAATCAGGATGAAGAAACCATTATGCAACTTCTTGAAGAAGTCTCCTCCTCTGCTGAATCCAGTAATGATGACATGTGTAATCCTAAAGGTATTGCTCAGGCTTATCTAGAAGGATTTTATGAATAATATTTACTTTTCCGAAGAGTCAAGTTAATATTTACTTTTCCGAAGAGTCATATATATTTAGTTGCTCATGTTAAATACATATACAGCCATCCTGGCTCTGATACCAATTTAGTATAGTTATTTTGATGAAATCTCATAACTTGATTAAATTATTTCTAAGTATTAAATCTTTTATCTTGTTTCATATTTTATCTATTTTGTGTGAGGTACTTATTTCTCTCTAAGTGTGTGAGGTATCCGATTAATATCCGGAGTGTACGTTGGCAAGCCTGTCCTTGCGGTCCTTGTTAGCCATGGTAGGCGTTTATTGTGACCCTTAGGTGTTCCCGTAGCCAAGATAACTCTAGAGAGAGAAGAGGTAAAACCAAGAGAACGTTTAGATCATTATGAACCTAGATATTTAGATTTAGGACTTTTTTATAATTTGATCTTTGTTATTTGCTTTTATCTGAATATCATATACTTATGATTTTGCTTCTGTATTAGTTCCAGGACAGTAATTTTTCTTATATGAATCAAAATATTTTAAATTCTGTTAACTTATCTTCTAGATCTACTCAGATTGCCTTAACTGAGTCTAATTTGGATAACTGGAGTATCCCTGCTGAACCTTTTCATAAGATCTACCAGATAGGTCACTTTAATTTCATTAAAAAGCATAATATTAAAACGTGTGAATCAACTGTTGCTATTAATAACTCTTTAGAAGTTATAAAATTGTTACATGAGCATGATATAATTAGATATAAGTCTAGTTTTAATTATCTGCATATTGGTCTTGTGCAAGTTGCTGTTAAGCCTTTGTTTAGAAAAGGACTTAATATTCCTGTTTGTGCACTTTTACGTGATGCACGTTTTCTTAACTTTGATGATTCTTTGTTAGGGGCACTTGAAAGTAATTTAGCAGGAGGCCCTGTTTATTTCAATTGTTATCCTAATTTCTCTGTTGATATTAATGATCCTAATGTGTTAGATACATTGACGCTTAATATCAAAACTCTTAATATGAACAGCAAATCCGAAACTCGTGAAATAGCTGTTATATACAGCTTTTATTATCGGTTGATGTCTACTACCCTTGATCCTATAGCAAGGATAGAGAGTACCAAAGGTGTGACTATGTTAATGGAAGCTAACCATGAACATAGTACCATCTTTGTTCCTCGCCTTCTTCAGTGGAAAGACATTCTATCCAATACTGATTGGCACTTTGAAGCTATTACTCAACCCATTCCCTCTCATACAGAGAATCGCCAAATAGAACGAATCATCCAAAATTCCGATGGTTCAGTTGACCTTAAATTTCTGAACTCTCAACCTCGTAGAAGTTTCACCGTAGGTTCTACTTCTTCAAACCCCCGGGAAGAAGTATTTACTCGTTCTTGCTCCTTTAGATCTGCTATTAATAAATCTGTTATTAATAGTCAAGTTGATGGGGTAGATTTTTCGGGAGATATCCCAAAAGTTTTTTATAAATCTCAGTTTCAAGAACCTATTCAGGAACCCTCTAGTCCCACAGAATCTGATATGGCGCCTCCAAGGCAAAATTCAGATCCTGGTCTTCACGTCATTAAAGTTGAGGAAGATTATACCCCTAATCTTGCTGCTTTAAAAAGACTCTGGCTTGACCCCAAAAACGCTTTAAGGGTCAAATGGTACACTGCTACCTATTCTAAGAGCCAGCAAGCGATTTTTGGGCAACAATGGATTGCCGATATGAAGCGCTTGAAGTGTGATATTGAATATTTTAAGTGGTTCGAAATCACTGGAAAACTGGATAACCAGAATGAGTCTTTACAAGTTCTGGTTAATAAGTGGTATACTCAAACCAACAAGGTTGTTGAGTCTGTCACTCCTCCTCTTGAAGGAATTAAAATTCCTCATTCCAACACCATTGTTTCTGCTTCTCCTTTTAAAATCAAAAGCAGTAATCCTACGAGTACACCCTCTAATGCGGACATAGACAAAATTGTAGAACAAAACAATTACACCAATAAATTGTTGCACTCTGTTTCCCTTCAAATTGAAGAAACAAAACCTAGACTAACTCCTAGTCTAAGTATCCCTAGGCCTAGTACAAATAGTACGATAGAGCCTAATCCTATATTCAAGCCTCCTGAATTTCGCCGGGAATTGTTTCCTAAACTTAGCGAAAATATCTCTGTCTCTGGTAAACTGGTTGAATAGATTACCGAAAAGCTAGCCAACTTTCATGTTTCAAGTGAAAGTAAAGTAAAAGAAGTTTCTAATGCTTCAAAAGCAAAAGAAACTTCTAATCAAGCGTCCAGTTCTCGACCAACTAAAGAGAACAACACCAATAGTGCTGAGAGTGTTAGAACTCTTTCTGATAACTCTCTTCTCAAACTTTCCGATAGATACCCCCATAGGAGAAACTATTATAGTCGTCCCTCTTTTCCTGATACTCAGTATGAGGAAGATGGTTTCCAGTCTCAATCATCTCATGATGGTAGAGGCATCGTTGAATGGAATATTGATGGTCTTGCCGAACATCAAATCTATCGTGTCCTTCACGAAATGGGCGTTTGTATTACCAGTTACAAGCTGCGAAATTCTTCTGATAAAGAAGCAGCGGCCATGATGACTGCTGGCTTTACTGGTATGCTTAGGTATTGGTGGGATAATTATGTCACCGAAGATCTTAAGCCTCAAATCCTCAACGCAACCACCATTATTACTACTGTTAAAACAGTTAGTGATATGGAAACCTCTGAATCTGAAACCAGAGAGGATGCTTGTGCCACTCTGCTCTACCACATTGCCAAACACTTTGTAGGAGAGCCTAAACTCTTCCAAGATAGGAGTCTTGAAATTCTTAACAATCTTCGTTGCCCTAGACTAAGTGACTTTAGGTGGTATAAAGACCAGTTTATGGTCAAAATTATGACTAGACCTGACTGCAATAGTGATTTTTGGAAAGACAGATTTATTAGCGGTCTTCCCCCCTTATTTGCCGAAAAGGTTAGATCAAAAATAAGAGATAGGTGTGGCGGTAAGGTACCCTATGAACTTATGACCTATGGAGATATTATTAGTCTTATTAATACCACAGCCCTAGAGCTATGTACTGACCTAAAACTTAAGAGTCATCTTAAGAAAGATAGATTGACCTCCAAAGCAGAACTAGGCAGTTTTTGTAGAGACTTTGGTTATGGCAATATAGACTATCCCCCTTCCAAGCAAGCTAAGAAGAATTCTAAGGCTAAGTCCTCTTATAAATCATCTAGAAAGACTAAGAAAAACAAGTCTAAAGATAGGTCGTATGAACCTAAGAAGAAGAAATTTAGGAAGAAAAGACCTTCCCATAAAGAAGATGTCTGCTGGACTTGTGGTAAGTCTGGTCATAGAGCCAACCAGTGTAAATCTTCTAAGAAGAAGAAGAAAATAAACCTTCTAGGACTAGATGAGGATACTAAAGAAAAACTCTTTTCTATCCTTCAGGAAAGCGAGTCTGATTCGAGTAATTCCTCTTCTGAAGAATACAGTGATGAAGAAAATATCAACGTCGCTTATGAGACTGATGACAGTCAGTCAGATTCTGAAGAATCTTGCGAAGAATCTTGTGAAGGTGTCTTTTGCGGATGTCCTTCCAATACTCTTAGTATGATCACATCGGACTCCAAGGAAGTCCTTTTTGATATTATTGATCATATCAAAGACGATGAATCTCGTGCCAAGTATTTGATTGAGCTCAAGAAAATTATTCTGGGTTCTGATCAAAAGAAACCTTCTTCGTCTAAGGCCATCGAACCTTTTAGTATGAAACAAGTGTTCAATAGGTTCGATAAACCTGCTGAGCCCTCTATATCTGACTTACGTCAAGAGATGAATTCTCTTAAACAAGAAGTTAGGCAGTTGAAATCGCGTCTTGACAAAGTCGAGATGGAATCCCTTACTTCTCAAGTCCTTCAGGACACTGTTGAGAAGACTGACTCTTTTCCTGAAAAAGAATTTGACTTCCCTGGAGAACAACCTGTTGATCCAGGTCTTCTTAATAATACTCCTTCCACTAATCCCGGTCCTTCTGTGTCCACTATTAAATCTATTAGTGAACATATTCCTGTCAAAATTGTTGTTGCAAAAAATTTTGTTCTCAACAAGGTTGCTTTATTTGACAGTGGTGCCGACCGTAACTGTATAGTGAAAGGTCTTATTCCTCTTAAGTACCTTGAAAAGAGTACAACTCGTTTATACTCGGCCACTGGTGAGAGAATGAAAATTGATACAAATTATCTAAAGCCCATATTTGTAATAACAATATTTGCTTTACTAATGATTTTGTAATCACTGAAAATATCAATGAAGATATTATTCTAGGAACGCCATTCATTAGTCAACTTAAACCTTTTACTAATGATATAGATGGCATTCATGCTTGTATCCTCGGTCAAGAGGTGTTTTTCCCTTTTGTTCAAACTCTTTCTCCTACAGAGAGTAGGTTTTTAAAAGAAAAAACTATATTTAAAATTAATTGTCTTTCTAATCATATTTCTTTTTTAAAAGAAGAGATTACTATAGAAAGAATTAAACAAACTTTAAAAACCCCGGGAATAATGTCTAAGGTAGATTCCCTTCAAAAAAAGTTTGAAAATGAAGTTTGTTCAAATCTTCCTACTGCCTTTTGGAATATAAAAAAGCATTCTGTTGCATTACCCTACATTGATGGGTTTAATGAACAAAACATACCTACTAAGGCTAGACCTATTCAAATGAACCATGAAATGGTTGAAATTTGCAAAACTGAGATTAACCATTTACTTGATAATGGTATTATTAGACCCTCTAACTCTCCTTGGAGTTGTTCTGCCTTTTATGTTAATAATAGCGCAGAAAAAGAAAGGGGTGCACCAAGGCTTGTTATTAA